>LPNX011110729.1:173932-300520 GCA_001517045.1 Pseudotsuga menziesii
AATGCCATGGGGACATCTTCCTAAATAACAATAATACTGATTGAAAAAATTTTACCATGCAAAATTTTCTGAATAAACAATGCTGAATTTTTTTTTTTTAATTCTGTAAAGGGGGACAAAAATGCTGTTGCAGAAAAGGCTACAGGGCTACAGGTAGAACAGATGGCTGTGCAGGTGCAGAAAATATGGCAGCGAAGGGGCTGGGTTCAAAAGTAGGAACAAGTGCAAAAGTCAGATCGCGGGTCTGTGGCTGGATCGGGCGGTCGGACCGCGGGTTTGAAGGAAACAGGCGCGAATAGGTCGCGGGTTTCTGGAGAACACAGGCGGGCGGACCACGGGTTTGAAGAAAACAGGCGCGGATAGGTCGTGGGTTTCTGGACGGAAGACACGGTCGGGTCACAGCTAAGAGCTAGAAAGGCGCGGTCGGGACGCGGGTAAAACGGCCAATAGGCGCGTTTGGATCGTAGCAAATAGGAAAAAGGACGGGGTCGAGCCGCAGGAAAAGGGACGAAAGATGCGGTCGGGTCGCAGCTAAAATATGGAAAGGCGTGGTTGGGTCGCAGCTAAGAGATGGAAAGGCGCAGAAGGGTCGTAGCTAAGAGCTGGAAAGGCGCGGTCAGGTCACAGCTAAAATCTGGAAAGGCGCGGTTGGGTCGCAGCTAAGAGATGGAAAGGTGCGGATGGGTTGCAGCTAAGAGCTGGAAAGGCGTGGTCGAGTCGCAGCTAAGAGCTAGAAAGGAGCGGACGGGTCGCAGCTAAGAGCTGGAAAGGCGCGGTCGGGTCGCAAATAAGAGCTGGAAAGGCGCGGTCGGGACGCAGGTAAAACGACCAACAGGCGCGTTCGGAACACAGCAAACACGCGGCTTAGCCACAGTCGGATCGCAGGAAAGGGCTTAAAAAATGCGGTCAGGACGCGACTACGGAGGAAAAAAATGCGGTTTACGGCGGCCGAAAATGACAGCCGAAAGGACAAAACGGGAAATAAAATAAAAATAAAAACCAGCGGAGTCGCCAAAACTGTTGCTAGGGTTTTACTCCTAGCTTGTGCGAATGTGCACCTACTAAGGAGAATGGATTCCCTAGTAGCAGTTCAATAATATGTGAAATAAAAGATGCTAAACAGTAATAAAAATTAATCTAAACATGTTCATGAAGCAAAACAGAAAAAAGTAAAGAATGATTTTTTATTGATCTGACCTCCAATGTGGAGGTTGGTGAAGCCCGTTGCACTGATCCGAGAGGTTGCTCTGAGCTCCAGCTGCTCCTTCTCTTTCTCCAATGGTGGAAATGGGCCAAAAGGGGCTCTCACGGTGAAAGTAGCTCAAGGGTGAGCTAGGGTTTCAAGAGCAATTTTGGCAGAGGCAGGATACTTGTGATTGTGGATCTGAAATAAGGGGTCTCTATCACTTATTTATAGTGGTGGAGTGCTGGTTTAGGGTTAGGGTTTCAGCTGTTTAGGGTTTTTTCCTCCTTTTCCTCATTATTTTATATTTTTTCTTCCTTTTTGGAGATTTTTGCTTTTTTGGAGGAATTTTGGATATTTTTTGGAGAAAAAGAGGGTTTTATGGCCTTTTGGAGGCATTTTAAGCCTTTTGGAGGCTTTTTAGATGGTTCTATGGGTTTTTGATGGAAATATGGTAGGAAAATGGACAAATGAGCCATGTAGTGGGGTAGATGAGGTAGTGAACCCTTTTTGGGTGTTAACACAAATAAGAACTAAGCTAAACATTTTAAACACCGAAGGAACTGAAGTCATATTTCTTCTCCAACTGAAACCATTTTCCCCTAATCTTACAAGCAGGGAGTTGCCACATTGTAACCGGGACTTACTCGTAGGTCTTGTTGCCAATCGAAACTTGGAGAGGGTTCTTCCAAGCGTAAGGGCGAGCTGTAACCTACAAGTGAATATCAAAACCTTGATTGGAAACTGATTTATATAACCATAGCTATAACTTAAAACTTATAAACATTTGTAAGAAAAATTATTACCTGGAAGCGAAGGAATCTAAAGCCACGAAGGAAATGAACCAGCACAACGAATAGTACACCCTCGTGCTCACCTATGATAGAGGCAGCGGATTCAAAATGCATACTACACAAATGACTGGTGTAGGATTAAAACTTTAGAAATGGCCACGGAAGGAATCGACACTAAAAAATACTAACATAGAACAACTACATGCACAAAAAAGTATTTCATGCAGAAGGAAAACCAAGTGCGAGCTATGAGTCTTGAAATCCACACACTAGAGTGGCAACACTTCTCTGGAAGAAGCTATGAGGAAAACCAATTTCTGTTATGAACAAAATTGGAAGAAGGAGAGCATGGCCAACTGGAAGGCTAAGAAGAATAACAACCATTATTATTAAAAGAAAAAATAATTTGTGCCCAACCGGAATTCTAAAAACAACAAGGCCAGAAATTTTGCTAACAAGAATTTCGAAGGGAATAAGAATAGTTTACCAAGCAATCTAAACAATTCAAAGGGTAAAGTATCTGCTAATAAACATGGTAATTACACAAAGAACTTTGAACACAAAGAACCTATAAAGTGTTGGGAGTGTAATGGCCCACATTATGCCTCAGTCTGACCTAATCGCAAAAATTCTGTCAGTAATATTCATACCATATAGGAGGAAATGACTATTGGAGATTTAAAGGACTATGCCCAGAATCAATGCAGCCTTGGAGATTGGACAAGCAGAATATCAAACTTCCATGGTGGAAGTAGAAGGTATGATAAACCAAACCCCTATAGCTATTTTAATTGATCCAGGAGCTAGTCTCAGTTATGTTTCACCTAAATTGGTAGAAAAATGTAAGCTGCCTGTTAAATGGTTTAGTTAGCCACTGGTGCAAAAAGGAAGGTAACTTGTTTTGTAAATAAATGTGCAGTAGTTATGGATCAATTTGAAACTGTTGTAAAGCTTAATGTATTACCTCTTGGTTCTTATGACTTACTAATCGATATGGATTGGTTAGAAGAACATAGGGTGATTTTAAATTGTTATGATAAAACCTTTACGTGTATAAATAATGATGGAAAATCAATAAATGTAAAGGGAATCCCTAGAAGAACTACCATAAGGCATATTTCTGCTCTGCAGCTTAAGAGGGCTATTAGGAATGGATGTAAAGCTTATGCAGTAACAATAAATGATGAGAAGAATCTAAATAAAATAAACAAATTAAAATTTGAGGACATACTAGTTTTAAGAGAATATGTTGATGTATTTTCGAAAGAAATTCCAGGACTACCTCTGAAAAGGGAACTAGATTTTACCATTGAGCTGGTACCTGGTGCAGTACCCAACTCAAAGGCCCCTTATCGAATGAACATACTTGAAATTAATGAACTAAAATCATAATTAAAATAACTTATTGACTAAAAGTATATTCGACCTAGTGTGTCTCCTTGGGGGGAACCTGTCATCTTCATTAAGAAAAAGGACAGAACATGCGACTTTGCATAGATTACCGTTAGTTTAATAAGATGACTATTAAAAATCGATACCGTTACCTCACATAGATGATTTGTTTGATCAATTACGTGGAGCCATGGTTTTCTCGTAAATTGATTTAAGGTCTGGATATCATCAAGTTAGGATTAAAGATGAAGACATCTTTAAAACAACTTTTAGAACTTGATATGGCCATTACGAGTTTGTCGTCATGCCATTCAGGATTACTAATGCCCCAGCTATTTTTATGTGTTTAATGAACAACGTTATGCATAAGTATCTAGATAAGTTTGTGGTCATGTTTATCGACGACATATTAATCTATTCAAAAATGGAAGAAGAGCATAAAGAACATTTAAAAATTGTTTTACAAGAGCTACGAGATCATCAACTCTCTGCAAAGTTTAGTAAATGCGATTTCTTTAAGGATAAGATTGAGTACTTAGGTCATGTGGTGACTAAGGAAAGGATTTTGGTAGATCTTGAAAATATAAAGGTGATCGAAGATTGGCCAGTTCCTAAGGATGTAACTGATGTTCAATCCTTCATGGGAATTACCAGAGGTTCATTGAAGGTTTTTCGAGAATCACGAATCCGATAACTTCTTTGCAAAAGAAAGGAAAGAAATTTGATTAGAACTAGAAATGTGAGGATAGCTTTAAAAAGTTAAAAACTTTATTAACTAGCGCACCTATATTAAGAATAGTTGATCAAAATAACGAATTTGTAGTGTGTACCAACGCTTTCAATGATGGTTTAGGTGGGCATGTTATTGCCTATTAGTCTAGGAAATTAAAAATTCATTAAAAGAATTATGCAATTTATGATCTGGAATTAGCTGCTGTTATACATGCTCTAAAGATGTGGTGTCATCACCTAATTGGCAGAAAATTTATTCTAATGACTGATAATAAAGGACTAAAATATATGTTAGGTCAGCCTAATCTAAATGCCAGAGAAGCTAGGTGGCTATCTTTTCTAAGTGAGTATGATTTCGAAATTCAGCACATTAAAGGTAAAGAAAATAAAGTTGTTGCATTAAGTAGGAATGCAAGGCTGAACTTCACAGCAGTTATCATCACTTATACAACAGATCTGGATGAACAGCTTAAAGCAGGGGTAGAACAAGATGAAATTTACCAAAACTTACAATCTAAAACGAAAGAAAATCCAATAGAAAGCTTAAGTAAAGGGTACAGTCTGAATGAAAATGGATTTTTACTATATAAATACAGAATGTATGTAACTAATGTACCTAAAGTTAAGTTATTAATTTTGGATGAAATCCATAAAACTCCATACTCAAGTCATCCAGGTTATCAAAAGACTATAACTATGTTAAGGAAATAATATTTTCGGCCAAACATGAAGACTGAACTGGCAGAGTATATTGCTAGGTGTTTTGAATGTCAGCAGGTGAAAACTGAACATCAACACCCAGCTGGATTACTTCAGCCATTGCCCATTCCTAGCTAGAAATGGGAGATAATTAGTCTCGATTTTGTTACTGGACTGCTTAAAAATCAGAATTTAAATGACTCTATTATGGTAGTGGTCGATAAATTAAGTAAAGCAGCTCACTTTATACCTCTTAAAACTATGTATAAAGCTGCAAACATAGCTGATATCTTTCTAACGCAAATTTTTCGACTGCATGGAATACCAAAGGTTATAATCTTGGATAGAGATCCTAAATTTACAGGTAATTTTTGGAAATCTCTATTTAAAGGATTAAACACTACATTAAATTTTAGTACTTCGTTCCATCCTCAAACAGATGGACAGACTGAAAGAGTAAACCAAGTACTGGAAGATTTACTAAGAATGTATGTGAAAGACTAGCCAGGTAAATGGGAGGATTATTTGCATCTGGTAGAATTTTCTTATAATAATAATTATCAAGCGTCAGCCAGATTTAGTCCTTTCGAAATCTTGTATGGAAGGAAATGTAATACTCCTATGTCTTGGAGTAATCTGGTGGATAGACTAGGATTAGGCCCTGAACTATTGAAGGAAATGGAAGAAATTGTAAAAGAGGTACAAGGTAATTTGAAAGTTGTGTAGAATCGACAGAAAAGTCAAGTAGACCTTAAAAGAACTCCAAAGGAGTTTCAGGTAGGTGAACATGTGTTCATCAAGGTGAGGCCCAAAAAGAGCTCTCTGAGATTGGGTAGTTGTGCAAAACTAGCACCTCGTTACTGTGGCCCATTTGAAATATTGTCCAGGATTGGACAAGGAGCTTATCAATTAGCATTACCACCGAATTTAAGAGTACATAATGTTTTTCACATTTTTGTATTAAAGAAGTATGTTCATGATGCTACTCATGTTGTTAAATGGAATGATGTACAGGTGGAACCAGAAGGATATTTTCTGGTGGAACCAGACTGTATTCTCGGGCAAAGGGAGATCACACTTCGGAACCGCACCATTGGTCAGGTGAAGGTGCAATGGAAGCACCTTAGTCTAGAAGAAGCCACCTGGGAATTGGAAAGTAATATGCGGGATGCATATCTAATTTTGTTCCAGGGGAATTCTGAGGATGAAGAATAAATAACATCGAGGACGATGTTATGCTCTAAGGGGGTGTGTATGTCACATGCCCCAATTTTGCAAAAAACAATTTTATATTATTTGATATTATTTGAGGACAATATGTTAAATTTTATGCTAAGTTGTAATTGATGACTCAGCAGAGTCAAGGATATTTAATGTAATTCTGATTATTTTATTTATGAATAAATAAAGGAGGAGACAACAGCTTAGGAAAGCTGTTAAAAGAGTGTTTACTAGTCAAATTGGTGGAGGAGACTGGGTGGAGAGAAAACTGACATGTGGCAGCATCCTCAAACTACTTTCAACTGTTGCAGGTGATAGACTCCCTACATTTGGGGTCATGATTCCCCAAGATAGTGGAATCAGAGTAGGTGGCTCAATTAATGAAAACTGACCCAAAAGACCTAGGAAATCTTTATAAAAATTCCCATTGAAGAGAGCTGAGGCTGCTCATTCTAGAGAAGTGATCATTTAGGTGAATGAAGGTACTTCATAGAAATTAAATGGAAGGGAAATGGGGAAATTGTTTGAGGGGATAACTGTTGATTGACTTAGTTGCAGCTTTTAAGCCGAAGATCATACTACTGAGAGCAGAGTGTTTTGTGAAGATATTGGACTAGTATACTGTTTGCATTCTCCACCAGTTCTTAGCCAAGAAGACCAGGAACAGGATCGGGGGTCTTGAGGAAGTGTTTTTTGAGTGCTCTCCAAGATATTGGTAGGGAGGAATGGCCTCCTAACGCTGTTGTCATTTGTCTTAAGCAGGTTTTTCATTATTTTGTTTTATTGTGTTAGTATTCGAGTCTGATTGATTTATGAATGTTGAAGATTCAGTTTGTAGAATGTTAGAATCTAGTAGTCTTTTTAAATGATTGAAGAAATTAAATTGACCAGAAAAGTAATGTGTTAGAATAGAAATAATTTCTAGACTGTGTTTTTCCACACCTAGAAAACCAAGCAGTACTCTAGCATAGGGAGAATGTTTAAGTAGATAAGAGAATGTTTTAGTAGATAAGATCGTGTAATTATAGACAGTAGAATAATTTTATTCATGTTAAAATATTATGGAGGTTAAACAATGCTATGATATGTTTATATTTCTCTGTTTTCACTTAGTAAATGAATGAAATACAACAGAGAAACCACATTAGAGTTACAATGATTACATGCAGTTAAGTAAATAAGTGAGCTACTAATCCCATAGTTTATTTCAAACTGTATTAACTAAATCTAAGACTAATATTTATTATAAACTAAATAGGGTTATGTAAAAATTACCTAAATTATAAAGAATAAACTGAGTTACAGAGTCTATGCTATATCTTTTCAAGAACTCTGAGTAAATTCTACTTGACAGTTTAGTAAATAAAAGCAATGAAAATATAATTAATAACTAGTATAAAACTAAATATTTACCTATGTAGAAACTGTTTTATAATTATCAGACAGGCTTATACCTGTAAATGTAAAACTTCAGGGTCGAAACCCTAACCAAATTATTTAACTATTATAAATAAAAACCTCTAAGATGCAATCCATTTACTTAGATAATTATATAAATAAACGATTAGTCTACTATAGATTGTTTACAATCTTTTCTGAAGACAAATGTATAGTTACAAGTTAAAAATATCGCAACACACCTGTAATAATAATTTAACCGAATTAACAAGTAGCAGAACCTAATTATTAATAAATTGAAGAACTTATTTAGACAAGGGTTTCATTTCAGGAAAACCCTAGCTTGTATATTCCGAACAAGTAAGTTAAAATTATAAATTACACACTATGACTGAGTTACAGTCTTATAATAACAATATCTATTACAAAATATATTTAGATAGTAATGTTCTTTATTAACAGTCAAACAGGAAAAACCCTAATGTACACAGTCATAATTTACTAGATTACGGTAAAAACCAGACAGAGCTCGAAGTAAATTCCTTCTTAAAAACCCAATGTATTACATTGACAGGCCATACAGTTGAAAAATTAACCAATTTACAACACCCAGCTCAATTCCGGTGTACCCAGCATCGTGGCGAGGGTTTGAAAGACAAAACTAAAAAAAACTTATAAAAACATCATTATTGTAATAAAATTTATAAGACAATGCATATTTTATTAGAGTATTCGAAACAGAGAACCATTAAAACCATAAGGCTGTAAACTTGTCAATATGTCGAAAGCAGTGAAATACAAGTCACGGCATCGAAGCCGGAGTTACCCTACTTAAGGAAAGGTTTTTAATAACCAAAAATACTAAATAAAAACTGAGCTAAACATTTTAAACACCAGAAGGAACCGAATTCGTATTTCTTCTCCAACTGAAACCCTTTTCCCCTAATCTTACAAGCAGGGAGTTGCCACATTGTAACCGGGGCTTACCTGTAGGTCTTGTTGTCAATCGAAACTTGGAGAGGGTTCTTCCAAGTGTAAGGGCGAGCTATAACTTGCAAGTGAATACCAAAACCTTGATTAGAAATTGAGTTAAATAACCGTAACTATAACTTAAAACTTATAAACATTTGTAAGACAAATTATTACCTGGAAGTGAAGGAATATGAAGCCACGAAGGAAATGAACCAACACAACAAACAGTACACCCTAATGCTCACCTATGACAGAGGCAACATATTCAAAATGCATACTACACAAATGACTGGAGTAGGATTAAAGCTTTGGAAATGGCCATGCAAGGAATTGACACTAAAAACTACTGACAGAGAACAACTACACGCACAGCAAAGTATTGCATGCAGAAGGAAAACCAAGTGTGAGTTGTGAGTCTTGAAATCCACCCACTAGAGTGGAAAAAATTCTCTACACATAGACAATGGAGCTGGAGATGAGCACAAGCGAGCCCTCATGGCCACAGTAGACCAGATAGTGTAAAGACCAAAACCCTCGACGAAGAATGAGGAGTTAAGGTTGCGTTGGAGGATTTTAAATCATGCATTGCATGGAGGTGGATGTTCCGCGTACAGGGTTGCGTTGGAGGCTTTTAAATCATGCATTGCATGGAGGTGGATGTTCCGTGTACCCACAAATTTACTCAGTCCACAATGGGTCGAATGATATAGTTGTCACTGCATTGTTGGGACAACAAACTATTGTCAATAATTTAATTAGTAACTACAATGACAGTATAGTTATAAAGTCAACATATAATTACAATGATAAACCATAGGGTAATCTTTGGTAAAAGAATAAGATTTATATTGCATCGTTAACCCTTGCTTTATATAAACCTTGGAATCTTCGTTGGTAACGAACCAAAACATATATTGCATCGATATCCTTGTTTTGTAATGACCTTATGATATTTCTTAGTAAAAAATTTAAGAAGAGATCAATAGTATAGTAAAAGTTATTGATCATGAGTTGATTGTACCACTATTAACCCTTTTTATAACCATAAACGATGCATGTCTATGCTGTTAGAACTACTTTATAAATCAATAAGGTGTATACTGAAATAAATAATAATTACACCCTAAAATAACTCTTACTTTTGAATGTAGTCTACAGTACTAAGAGTAAGATAAACTTCTTGGAAGTACATGATCTTTTGGTCTCCATTAAATACCAAAGCTCTAAGTTTAAACAAACCAAGGTGAGATTAGACTTGGTAGTAAAGGATAGTAAAACTATCCAAAAATAAATATAGTATCACTTTCTATTATAAATAAATAATAGGGTAATGTAATATCGCCACGTTACTTATGTCATGAAGAAATTGGGAGGATAGAATTCATAGCTTGATGACAATTGTGCAAATGATCATTTATAACTATAATACATTAACCAGCCGATGAAATTTCCTCTACTAAAGTTCAATTAAAAGTAGAACTGAGGGTTCTTTTGTAAGCTTGTCCTTAGAAGGATTTAGTTTTATTTTCCATGCTTATAAGTAGTGTTTAAAACTGTAGAAATAATAACAACAGTAAACTATTATGTCAGTAAAGGTATTTTTCTACAAAATCTTGAGCTTTATAAGAACTTGGCTAATAGCTTGAAAGAAGGTTTGTACAAAAATAAAGTCATACTAATGAAAAACATTGAGTATGGTAAGTTTATTGGTCTTTACTACATGAATATAAAATACTATCATAGTTGCAAAACTTGTAAAGAAGAGTTACTTTACCTCGTAGAACCCTTGGATTATATTAAGCAAACTTTTACTCTAGCAGTATATTTATGCTAAAGAAGTATATCTGGATCAATGCTTTAATAAACTCCTACTGGTTCAAAATTTACCTGTCAAGCCTGTAAGATCTAGAAATCCAACTAAGTTAGCAATCGCTAAGTAAGCCCCAGATAGAATGTAACTTCTCACCTACTTGATAAGGTCAAATCATCAGTACAGCTAGAAACAACTGAATGCAAATTAGTTACATCACATATCGAAATTAAAATAGTGTTAATTTATATGTGTTTAAGTTAATCGTTAGTTTGTTAACTGTTTCATTTTTCCGTTAACCACTAGCCGTTAACAAACTACGACTATAGACAATTTATGTTACATAAAAAAAAATTAATTTTTGTGAAAATTTGGGGTTATGACATAAGGCCAAGTGCACAACAAGACACATCCAACCCAAGATCCAATTGGGTTAACAGGCTACCATCCAAGCCAATATCCCTTGGGTTAATAGGATACTAAGGCGGTTGAAAGGTATAAAGGCTAAGCTAGTGGTTCATTCAAGAGCTAGGGACACCTACACAAGATATATCTCTCTTGGCATCCATAATAACTACACCCCAACACAAGGAAGCATTCCCATATCTTCTCCACAGTCCCTCGAGATATGCCTTCCCTTCCAGTGCTCTTCAAGGCCATGCAATGGAGCTTTACCAGCCACTCTGATCTTTTCATGAGGTTCCTCTCTGCACTAGGTTAACAAGCCCATTCCTCTTCTCTTCCACTCATAATTCTTGCATACAAATCAGACCCAAACGAGGGTGCACATCACAACAACCACAAGGTAAAACAAAGTAAACATGCTCCACTCACTCTGCAACAGAGGAGACCACTGCAAAAAAAACTTCCATGACTTAGGTAAATCAAACCACCATTCATAACGATGAATCGATGCTTGAAGGCACTGGGGAAATCCCGGAGGAGCACTCTTTCATAAAATCGAGTGATCTCCATCACCCAATCGCTCAGCCCGTGAGGTTCACGACTGTTGGATAAGGGTAAACGGTTTAGAAAAAATAACACAGAGCAAAGACACGATTCTTCTTGCAGATTTGCATGAACCACGATGATGAGAATACCCCCACCCCCCGCACATTGAATGCAGGATGGATGATAAAAAATGTCTCGCCCCTCCCCAAAACATGAGGGAAGATCAAAACGTGAAAGCATGAGGGAATGGGCATACGTTTTTGGGTTCTTTCTTTTGACACATGTATTTTCCCCAATGGTTCAAGGTTAAACATTCTCCCTCCCTATTCCTTGTGAAATCATGCCCCCATATCTTTAACATTGCGTTGCATAGCTAGTTGTGGTATTTTTATTAGTTTGCATTCTACATGATATTCACAAATATATATACTATGCTTGACTTAGCACCATAAAATGTAGGAATCAAACTTGATCACCTATACACAAAACATCAATAAATGGAAGGGTCTTGGCCTTGAGCTCCTTGCCATGATTCCATACAATATTTACATCATATGCAATTCAATACCATAGGGTCAAAATCAGGGTGTTACATTCCCCTCCCCCTTCAATAGCACTATCCTCAATGCTTTACAATAATTTAACAATTTCTACACTGGCACTGCCCTTAGTGCTCTGCAAATTTGAACCAAAAAGTATGTGCTAATCAAATGGCATCCTCCAGCTCCCATGTAGCCTCTTCAGGACCGCAACGCTTCCTTTGCACCTTTATCTGTCCAATGACATGATATGGAACTATTCCAAGTCCTTGCTTGCATGCATCAGAACACACCACGAGATATTTTTCTAGTCTTGGAGAATCCTTCTCCTCAGCTCGGAACATCTCCAATGTCTTTGGTAATCCAACAATACCTATTCTCAAACCCCAAGCAATGTGTCAATTCCCATGTCAGATTTACAAGGTTTTTCGAAAATCATGGATGAATCACATGCATATGTATATCGACATAAAATCAATAAGAAGTTGTTGAGTGAACCAAATACTTATATTGCATAAGTATCTTCTTTTGGTTACATGGGTGTTCGACTGGGCTTAATACAACCATGGCACTCACAACCCTGCCCCACCCCACACCTAGGTGTGCATTAAAGGGTAGCCAAACTTTCTGCAAGCCTCGGATCACCCAAAAATATCTTTCATTCAAGATCTGATAGCTCTACTTCAGAGCCTAAAACTCCTAGGTTCTCACCAAGCTCGACACCTCCTTTCCGGACACCACCACAATTATGTAATGAACATAAAATAAGATTAATTAAATAATTAAATAATTTATAGTTAGGTTAGAATGAAAGGAGGTGTCTCCTCATCGTGAATTTCCAAACCATATTTAAGGCCAAGACATCATTGTAATATTCATCATCTAATATATTATTCATATTTCATTATTTAAAATGATAGTCGGATTCGACTACTAATGGACCAACCGGATTCGATTGCTCCATTTAGTATCAGAGTGGATTCACTCTTGCACTCTGAGCTCGAACTCATCTCATCAATTCCTACTTGAGCTCAGACTCGGCTCATCAAATACTTATTTCTTTCGCTGCTCCATTTCACACGTATCTCTCTCCGCTTAGCTGCCCTCCACTCCCACACTCCATATCACTTCACGCTCCTCCCTTTGCTCCACCTTCTCGACTCCCTTGCCATTATTTCGGGTTTCCCTAGAATATAGGATATTGTCCAAAAACAAAAAAACGTAAAAAAAAAAGAAAAAAAAAGGTAAAGAATTGAAAAAAAAAGAAAGTTAAAAAGAAAAGATAAAAGAAAAAAATAAAAACACAAAATAAAGGAAAAAGAAAGTTAAAAAGAAAAGAAAAGTAAGACCAACACATGGTTTTGCTTTCCAACTTCAACCTAGGTTGCACCCTCCCTCATTCCAGGTAGCCTTACAAACAAAAACAATATTAATAAAAAAAATATTATTATAATAATATTAATATTATTATATAATATTTTAAAACTTATTAATCCACCTTTTAATAAAATATTTTTATATTTTTTATTTAATTTCAACACATAAATTAATTATAATAATAATTATTAATTCATTAATGATTTCAAAGACATTAGTTGTGTTTTATTCCTCCATAAGTCAAAATAAACTTCCAAATACACACATTTGCATAAAAGGACTGAGGCTATGACAAAACTAAAAGACAAACTTGAGAAATTGGAGAAGTACATCAAGGCCCTCATTGCCATCCAAGAAAAATTCAAAGAAGAAACGAAAAATAACAAGGCACTTAAGAAATAAATCAAAGAAAATGTTGTTCTAGTACTAGGAGGAAAACTTGATGACAGAGTATACATCATGCACCAAAAACGAAAAGAATTAGATGACGAGATGTGTGTGATGACACAGAACATAAGCACCATGGCACAAAACTTGAGCATCATAACACAGAACTAGAATACCATGATAATGGAAATGTTACAAAAACTAAGGTCTAATACATAATATATCAGTAACTCAGATATGTTGGACCACTGTGTCAACACAAATGAGAGTAACAAAATTGATCAAGACAATAAACAAGACACAAAGACTAAATATCATAGGGATGACCAAAATGCCAATAATATATTTGATAAAGATAAGCTCGACCAAGATCATAATGAGAGTCAAGATAGTATCATTGACAATAAGGACGATCCATATAATGTCAAAAGATGGATCCTACAATATGCAAAGGAATCCAAGTCAAAGGAATCAGATATCGTAGATTCATCTTCTACCTTAACTCTTCTACCACCCTGGAGAAACCTAAATGTAACACTATCAGGTGACTTCAAGTGTGAGAAGCCTCACGAAACGCCACTTCTCGAGATAAATTGTAAGGATAATAAAATGGAAACATTAAGTGATGACATCATGAGTATTGTGGGACAAGCGATCTCTAAAACAACGCTTGATATGGTTAGTCACAAAAATATTCCTCGTGTTCATGTACATGGAAAATGGGACAACAATAATAAACATAATGGGGTACAAATTCAAGTTACAAATGAAAGGAAAATGACAAACTATTGCGTAAAGACCAAGCACATACCTAATACAAGTTCTAAAAAAGACATAAATGAAGTAATTACATTGTTTCAACACAAAACGAGAATGAAAAGACAATAATCTAAGATTTGAGGATAAAGCTCCCTTAAAGGGAGTGGCAATGTAATGAACATAAAATAAGATTATAATTAAATAATTAAATAATTTATAGTTAGGTTAGAATGAAAGGAGGTTTCTCCTCATCATGAATGTCCAAACCATATTTAAGGCCAAGACATCATTGTAATATTCATCATCTAATATATTATTCATATTTCATTATTTAAAATGATAGCCGGATTCGACTACTAACGGACCAACTAGATTCAGTTTCTCCCAATTAATTCATAGGTCAGATTCATTCATATAAGTTGCAATCTATAACAAGATTTTCAAAACCATGGCTGTATCATATGCTCATGTATTTTTACAAGAATCAACAAAAACAACAGTTTGATAAGTAAACCAAATACTTATCTGTATAACATATCTCAACCGAGATCTGGTAGCCCTGCATTAGAGCCAAACACCTCTCTGGGTGCTTAATGGAAGCTCTTCTTATGGCTCAACACTTCCTCTCAGTGCTTACCAATGCTACGTCATTATTTGTGTAGCATCTCTTGACCAAGATTGGGTAGCTCTACGACAGAGCCTAACACCTCTTGGGTGCTTAATGGAAGCTCTGGATTAATATCATAGCACCTCCTCCAGTGCTCGCTAAGCTCAAGGACTTCCTTTCTAGATAGCAAAATGAACAACTCACTTGTCAGATTCATTTCTATAAGATGCAACCTTTAGCAAGATTTTTTTTTTAAATCTAGACCGCATCATATGCATATGAGTAATCACAGAAATCAACAAGTATTTTCCAAGTAATCAAATACTTATCTACATAGAATCTCTCAACCAAGATCTAGTCAGCCCCACTTTAGAGCCTAACACCTCCTTGGGTTCTTTAATGACAACTCTAGATTAAGGGCCCAACACCTCCTCCAAGTGCTTACCAATGCTCAGGTGCTTACCTTCTAGACATCGTAATACCTAGGGGTTATTCTCTTCACGGATCCCTCACTCTCGTGGCAGTCCCCTTATGGTGTGAATGTGTGTGGAAATAAGTCTAACTGGATGTCTTACACCCTGGGTGTCCCTAATGATGCATATCGGTGCCTAGCTGGCAGGGGGGGAGAAGCTATGTACCCAAGTAGATCCTTCCAGAGGATCCATGTACTCCCTCTACATGTTTTCATCATCTCACTTGCGTTACATATAGACATGCAATTTTCATCAGATGTCATTATAAAATTTCAATCATAGGTTTCCAAACCTATTCCAAACACATTGCTTCAAGAAGCTATGGACACCTCATACATCCCTCCAAGGAGCCATGTACATCCAGTACATATTTTCATCGTCTTACCTATGTTACATACAAGCATGTAGTTTATATGAGATGTCATCATAAAAATAATTGCAATCATAGGTTTTCAAACATATTCCAAGCACATTCCTCTGAGAAGCTATGTATCCCATTACATCCTTCCGAGCAACCCTGTACACCCAGTACATCCTTCTGAGGAGTTATGTATCCCAAACACATGCTTCTGAGAAGCTATGTATTCCAAGGCATACTTTCATCATCTCACCTGTGTTACATACAAGTATTCATTTTACATGAGATGTCATCATAAAATTTTAGTCATAGATTCTCAAATCTACTTCATACATACATGATTTCCCAAATATCAAATGATCACTAACATTGATATTCAAAAATAAAAATTCGAGTTCACAATCCTGCTTCTTGTAGATAATCAGATCTTTGCAACCATGAAGCCATCCTCATGTTGTTTGGATTTTGCAAGTGGGGAGTACTCATCCCTTACTTACACATGCTGCCCAAAACCTGGACATCCGCATACAACATGTCAGCCTCACACAATTTTTAATCAGCCAAACGCTCATAGTTACTCAACAATAATATTCAAACATAAAGCAATGAAAAACAATCATATCCATTGTTAGCATGATTCAAAACCATCACAGGAGATCATAGTCTCCCATAATGAACAGAAAAAATTGCAATCTGAAGTTTCAAAATATGTTCTCAGTCATGAGATCCTTCTCATGGCACATGGTAGCTTCCTGCACTGGGTTCCTTGGGCACAACCATGCTGCTCTGCTCAGGTCATTCTACCTGAGTCTTCAGGAAGTTATCATGTGTATTCCCCTACTCACAAGGTCCTTTTCCTCATGGAAATACAAGTTCACATGCATTCTTCCTCAAGCCTATACATGGGATTCACTTTACATGCAGAATCTTCTTTAGTGAGTTTCCTGCAATACCTTGCAAGTCCCACAAAAGATCTTATATCTGTTAACTTTCTTAGAGCATGCCAACTCATTATGGCCTCAATCTTTTCAAGGTCTCCATATATTCCTTTATCTGAGATAAGGTGACCCAAATAATGAATTATATCCTCATAGAAGTCACATTTTCTCAAACCTGCATACAACTTATGCTTCCTGAGCAATTTCAAAGTCAGCCTCGAACGTTCCACATGTTCTTCCTCATTCTTAGAATAAATAAGAATTCCATCAAGGAAAACAAGAACACACCTATCTAGATACTTACTGAAAACATTATTCATGAGACGCATAGACATAGCTAGTGCATTTGTGAAACCAAATTATACCAGTACAACATCATAAGATCCATACCTTGCTCTGAAGGTTGTCTTATGAACATTTTCATCCTTGATCCTTACCTGCTGGTAACCAGACCTTAAGTCAATCTTGGAAAACACCTTTGATCTTCTCATTTGATCAAATAGGTCATCAATCATAGGCAAAAGATACATGTTCTTTACAGTGACTTTGTTCAATAGTCTGAAATCAATACACATCTTGTGTGTACCATCTTTCTTTTTCACAATTAAGAATGGTGCTCTCCAAGGAGACACACTTTTATTGACATACGTCTTTTCCAACAACTCGCACCTTTAGCTCTATCATTTCTGGTGTACTCACCCTGTAGGGTGTCTTAGACACTGGTGCTTTACTTGGCACAACTTCAATCATGGGATCAACATCCCTCTTTGTAGGAAACCTTGGAAATTCATGAGGAAAATATCCCTGAATTCCTACAACACATGAAGGTCCTCCAACCTAGGATCTTCATTCCCTTCTGCCTCCAAAACATGAGTTGCATACACTCAGCAACTTTTCCCACATAACTTCTTTAGCTACATTGATGAAGAATTCCTTCCATATATCACTTTTGGAATGCCTTTCACAACCTTAGGTTTCCTTTTTCATCCAAGCACTCAAAATTCTTGTTGTAAAAATCAATATTTTCTCTATGTGCTCCTGTCCAATCCATTCCAATGAGTATATCATAGGATCCAAGTGGCAGAACATTCAAATATGCACAAGTGACTAACCCGTCGATGTCTAATGGAAATTTCCTTACCGACTCACTAAATTTATTCTTAGTTCCAGTGGCTAATTAGATTAACCATGATCTTCTATGCTTTGACTTCTTCAAAGTGCACGTATCAACAAGTCCAGGGGTGATATAGCTTTGAGTCGATCTAGGGTCAATCAAAACATAAACATTCTATTCAACAATCTCATCCTCAACTTCCACCATAGTTGAGTTATGACCTACCTGGTGGTATTCTAACACTGCACAAATTTTAGGAATGATATCTGATTCCTGACCCACAGTTTCAGCTTCTTAGGTGCTAGGGATTTGACCCTCATTCCTATTCGCAAGTGGACAATTCCTACGCATATGGGGTCCTTCACATCCCCAACATTTGAGTGGTTCCTTTAGCTTTTCCCTCATCATTCTGGATGGCTCAATCACAGCTTGTGATGGATTCCTTTGCTACTTCAGGAGGTGATGAGGCTTAAAATCTTTCTTCCTTGGGTTAAGCTTCTCATTCTTCTCATGAGAATTTATCTTACTCCCTTCCATCTTTGTTAACTGATGCCCAGATTTTATCTTCCTTTGGAGATCTGCCAAACTCTGTAGCATGGTTGTAGTCAACTGGTTTTGCTCTACCAAAGCCTTGACCAACCTCTTATTTTATTCTTTGTAATCCTGCAACTCTGCCCTCATGTTTCTTATGGTAGCTGCAACATCTAGGGAACTCTCTTTTTTCCTCTTCCCAATAGCTTCATTTCCATGACCTTGGGCATTATAAGCTAGCCTTACATGCCCTTCCCCATGTGGAAAAATCCGGTGCAAATGGGGTCCTCCACATCTCCAGCATTGGAGTGGCTTTCTTCCCTCTTGTGGGTCTCTTGGATTTTCCTCCATAGCATCTTCCCCGTGCCCACAGGGATCCTGCGCATCATCCATGCTGTTAATTTTCTTGGTGTTGATCTTCTTTGACCTCCTTGGTCGGACCAAGATCAACTCTTCAATCTGCACTATGAATCTGAAAAATGTGTTAACAACATCATTTGTTAGTCAATCTCAGAAATTCAAACAATTACTTACCAATTGCTTCTTCCAAGCATGAACAATCAATGTGCCTTTCATTGGGTTGGCTAATATTTAACAATTCTGCTAATTAGCACTCCTTCTAGCTGTAGTTTCCTTTTTGCAATAACTACTATCTCAGGGGGACAACGGGGGTCAAGGGGGCTTTCCCAATTGTGGCTTCCCTGCGCCACTACAGGGCGAGTCGAGGGCATCGTCCTCGTTTTTTTGTAAATATTCCATTTTTGTGCAATCTAGTGCACACACGTGCTACCATTTTTCATATTTCGGGCCCCTGCAATCTCTGCTGAATTTCTCTAAACACAGAGGTGGATTTCTCATGGCCCCTTTGAGGCCCAAAGCTACAACATGAGCTCTGTTAACTTTTCAACTTGGCCCATTTAGGACATAGTGCTGCAACCAACAACTTTGATACCATATTGTCACGTCCCCTCCCATCTTAGAGGAGAAACACGACCATAGTTCCATAATTTTGATGAAACAACATCTAGATCAAAGTTCACTCTATTCAAGTCTGTGTATAAATTCTTTGTTAACTTCCTAATAGCATAGAAATTGATCCTGTCAGTGATCAATTCGATGATCTACGAAGAAAGATATGAGACGAGATCAAACGACGGAGAAATATCGCGATGAAAATTAATGGTCACAACTTGTTCCACATTTGGAAATAGATTGACAGCTGGGAATCAACCCGCAAGAATCAATGGTGCATAAATATTGAGTTTGCAGAATCAGGGAAATATGGAAATAGTGATCCCGCATGCAGAATATACTGTTGCGGAAAGGAGAGTTGTGGAAGGATATCTGTGGGGAAATTGTGATCCTATATCCTGCATGCGGAATAGACGATTATGGATATAGATATTGTGAAGTCGCATCCTGCATCTCGTAAGTTGCAGAAATGAGAGTTGCGGAAGGAAATTTGCGGGGTATAGAATTTACAGCAGGACGTTTCCGCATCCCGCATCCCGCATGTTGTGGAAATAATATTTCTGTCAAGAAATTCGACCTATTAGTAGAAGTCTTGGATAGATTTGATCATTCAGGTAATCACCAATCTGGGAAATCTAAGCCGCATAATGTAATTTACGAAATGATTGAAAGAAAACATACACAGATGTATATAATTGCAATTATACAGCGGAAGCAATTCATCCATTCAACACACTAAACATGTTCATCATATTTCATCAAGCAAATGCAAATGCAGAGATTAACACAAAGATACTTATCTTTGAAAGAAGATCGTCCCGCAACTAGCTATATCGCAACAACGTTCCACCCAACCATAGGCCAGTGTGCTCATCAATCTCTCACCAACACCGCCACCCCCGAGCTGGGCATGATTCCCACAAGGAATAAGGTAACACTAGCAGACTCACACATACACAAGGATACAAAAAAACTCATCCAAGCCAACATAGTTTGGTTTATCAGGATTTCTAGCCAAGGATTACACACAAGGCCAAGTGCACAACAAGACACATCGAAGCCAAGATCCAATTGGGTTAACAGACTACCATCCAAGCCAATATCCCTTGGGTTAATAGGCTACTAAGGCGGTGGAAAGGTAGAAAGGCTAAGCTAGTGGTTCATTCAAGAGATAGGGACACCCACAAAATATCTATCTGGCATGGTATCCACAATAACTGCACCCCAACACAAGGAAGCATCCCCTTCTTTGCTCCGCAGTCCCCCATAATATTCCTTCCCTTCCAGTGCTCTTCAAGGCCATGCAGTGGGGATTTACTAGGCACTCTTATCTTTTCATTGGGTTCCTCTCTGCATTAGGTTAACAAGCCCATTCCTATTCTCTTCCACCCCTAAGTCTTACATACAAATTAGACCCAAAAAAAGGTGCACATCACAACAACCACAAGGTAAAACATAGTAAACAGGCTCCACTCACTCTCTAACAGAGGATACCAACATGAAAACACCTTCCATGACTTAGGTAAATCATACCACTATTCAGAATGATGAACCAATGCTCGATGACACTGGGGAAATCTCAAAGGAGCACTCTTTCATAAAATCGAGTAATCTCCACCGCCCAATTGCTCAAAAAAACAACAAATCACTATTCCCGTGAGGTTCATGACTATTGGATAAGGGTAAATGGTTCAGAACAAATAACATAGAGCAAAGACATGGTTCTTCTTACAATTTTGGATGAACCACGATGATTAGCATACACCCCCCTGCACACTGAATGCAGGATGGATGATCAAAAATTTCCCGCCACTCCCCAAAATGTGAGGGAAGATCAAAACGTGAAAGCATGAGGGAATGGGCATATGTTTTTGGGTGCTTTATTTTGACACATGGATTTTCCCCAATGGCTCAAGGTTAAACATTCCCCCTCCCTAGTACTTGTGAAATCATGCCCCCATCTCTTTAACGTTGCGGTGCATAGCTAGTTGTGGTATTTTTATTAGTTTGCATTTTACATGATATTCACAAATATATATACTGTTCTTGACTTAGTGCCATAAACCGTAGGCATCAACCTTGATCACCTATACACAAAACATCAATCAATGGCAGGGCCTTGGCCTTGAGCTCCTTGTCATGATTCCATACAATATTTACATCATATGCAATTCAATACCATAGGGTCAAAACTGGGGTGTTACATAGTTGTCCATTCTCTAGAGGATAATATGGAGATGAATATTTTCAAATTTACTGCTAATTCTATCATCATTTTATTTTGAAATAAGTACTATTATCTATCATATCTCTCTAGGAACATCGAACTAGAAATGATGTGATTGAACATGAACAATGATGTTGTCTTTCCATAATTATATTGCAAAGGTAGGCACAAGGTTCACCCATTCAGTGAATAGTCAATGGCCATAACAATGTACTTATTATTGTCATTCGAATATGGATGACAAATTGTAAAATTAACCCCCCATTTGGAAAAAAGTTCCATTGATGAAAAAGAGGTGCAAAGGAGTAAGGTTCACACACATTTTATTTGTAAATATTTTTCAAGGGTGATATTTATTAATTGCTTCAACATTATATTTAAAAAATGACAGGCATAAATATCTTGCACGTAATATTTTTAGGGTTGTCACAAACCTAGATAGATGACCACCACATGCTCTAACATAAAAATCATTTAGAACTTTCTTATCCTCCTCATGAGCTAAAAATTGATGTAAACTTAGATCAACCTCTCAATGATACAAAGTGTTTTCGACGATAAGGTTGTTCCTCACTTTATGGAAAATGTGCCAATGTTCATCACAAGAAAGGTGTGAAAGTAAGATTTGAGTTTGTAGATATATCAAGATGTTACCATACCAAGGGTTAAGAGATTCAATAAGGAATATATGTTCATTAGGTACAAATTTAGTTTCAAACTAATCCTCACCGTATCAAGGTAAATATGACATGAGCTCAACAAAATCTAAGGAATTCTTTGATTTGGAAGATGCGAATACTAAATCAAATTATTGCAAAACCATAATTCCCTTGGAATAATTTCTTCCATTTATGTTTTATGTCAATATATGATGCATTGGATTAGTATTTACAATCACTGTGAATTTGAAAGTATATAATGTCAAAATATATGAATAACATGAATTTCTTGTAGGGAAAACTTCTCTATGTTAGAATAATGTAACTTGGGTAGAGAAATCTCTTTTCCAAGATAATAGACCATACTCTTGATGTGATTCACCTCTTGAACCAAAACCATACCAATAGTTGATTTAGATGCTACAAGATATAACAAGAATTCTTTGATTTAATTAGGTGGACTAAGTAGTGGGGTGGACAACAAATCATTTTCCGTGGTTTCAAATGACCACTATGATTGATCATTCTACATAAATGGGACTCCTTTTTCTAGAAGGAAACAAACAATTTAGTGATCTTGGAATAATTGGTGATAAATCATCATAGAAAGTTTTATCTTCCATGGAGGCTCTATAGTTGGTGAATGTTTCAAATTGGAGCCAATTGAACTATTCCCTCAACCTTAAATGGGTCAATTACTATCCCATACATGGAAACATTGAAAAAGAAACATTTCCTAGACACAACACAAAATAAAATGTAGTGAGGATTCAACCAAATCTTATAATACTAGCAATTTTAGATCCTACATGAAGGTGATATGGATGATCAACTCTTCTCTTTTACTAAGTTTCCAAATCATCCATATAAACTTCAACAATGTTCAATTTCATGAAGGTAATACAACATGGCATGTTTTAAGGCCAAATGATGTTTGTCTAAAATGAAAAGTGCCCCAAGGAAAGATAAATGTAGTGTTATGCTAATCCTCTAGACAAATTTGATTTAATTATAACCAAAAAAATCATACAAAAAAATATATATATCGTTTCCTACACATTCATTGATTATTTGATCAATGAAGGGAATACTATAATTTGTTAGAATATATTAAACCCACACATAACTTAGGATAAAATAATTAATCATTATTTGATCAATTATTCACCCACTAGCTTAATTAGTTGGAATCGACTTGCACCTTAAAGTCAATACATGCCATCTATATCCTAGGAATGATTTATTTCTAATTATGGGTTGATCTTGACCACCTTTTGACCATCCAGAATTAGTATACAACACTTTACAACAGATTCTGCTTTATTCTTCTTTTCCTATTTTTCTATGGATAAGGTAAATATAGTCAAACTAGGAAACTGTGTCCTTTTGTTGCCAACCCATCCTTCATGAATTTTCCTCTATTTTATAGGATTAGCAAGTTTTTTTCCATCTCCTTGGAAACTCACTCATGCTTTTTCCAATTCGTGAGGTCCTTGATAGATTTGGGAAGTGCTTTAGCCACCTATGGGGGTTTGCTATATTTTGGTAATTCAACCTTTTTTGAGATTTACGAGTTGTCTCCATACAAGTCAATTTTTCTATGAGGAATGTACTATTTATGTACACTATTATTCATCATTATTCAATGGAAGGATACACACCAATATTCATCTCTTCATTCATGTGATTCAGTCTCTTTTATTCTCTTTATTTTTCTTGTGTATGCTTGTGAGAATTCCTAGTAGCAAGATCTATTTCCTGTGCATATTCTTAGAACCATTTCTCATAGCATTGATCTACTATTTATACATGGTATTAGAGCTATAGGGAGCACAAAATTTCCATCTTCTACATGGTATCAGGGCAGCAAGGTTGATCAAGTTCTACAGAGTTGAGGAGTGCATCCAGTCTCCTATCCCTCTCTGAAGAAGAGCTTGTCTAGCTTACAAGATTTTCTCCTAGTTTTTTTTGCAGGATGTAGAGAGTATCTCCTAGAGCATATCAACAACTTCTATATGGATTCAAAATTTCCTCTACTATCTCCTTTCAACTGTGCTAATTGGAAGCCAAAGATGAGCGCATACTTGAAGAGGCAATGTCTCTTTGAAGTCTCCATTGGTGCATTGAGCGAACCCGAGTCTTATGAAGAGAATATTGATTGGATAAATAATTGTGATAGAGCTTATGTAATTATGTGTTTGGGAATGTCTCCAAATATATATCATCTCGTAGATTCTGCCGAGTTTCCATTTGAGCTTTGGAAAATTTTGGACAAAGCTTTTGGTTTGCAGGAAATAGAAGATGAAGCATGGAGCGAACCCAAAATATCCTCTTGTTCTCTCTCTCAAGATTTCTTTGCCTCTACATTCTCTGATGAATTTTATCATGATGAATAATTTTCTCATACATTTCATGTTGCTGCTGCCCTCTTTGATTCAAATGCTTCCTCCTTCAATCAAGAAGCAAATATTGAAGAGCCATCTTTTTCTGTGTCTCTTAAATGTGATTTTTCTTCTTGTGATACTAATGATGAAAAATAAGTAACATATGGAGCTGCTATTGATGTTGATTATTATCCTATAACCCATTCTTTGTTCTCTAAATCTCCTATCTTAGATTCTGAGATCTATGTGCCAGATTCTTCACACCTTGTGCATACCTCTCTCATTGATGGTACGCAACCCAGTGATTTCCAGGATTTTTGCTTAGCAAATTCAAGCATTATTTGTGGCATACCACTTACCTTAATTTATATCATGTGCTTCAGAATCTCCTCCTTTTTTCTTGGTATCAATACTCAGAACCTCCTTGAAGATTGTGAACATCTCATTCTTTCCTCCTTTCATATAGAGGATTCATTACCAGTGTATTCCCATGAGTCTACTGATATGCTTATATGTGATCCTTTGGATCCTGATTTAGAATAATATTTTCAGGTTGATACACATATCATACCACCATCCATACCATCCACCATACCTCTGAATAATCCTAATACTATACAAATCCCAAGTTCACTAGTTGATTCCTCATTGGTCTCTTATGCAGTGATATTTATCTTACATGGTTTGAATTATTTCCTATCTTTCAGTGGCTGGTTATCAATGACCTTGGTCATATTTGGACTGATATTAAACATGTTTGGATCTGTTCTAAACACTTATGGTTCAGATCTTATTCCCATCCATCATTCAGATTTTTACACCTATCAGTTTTCCCTAGTTGCTCATAATTTTCCTAGTCTAGCCCTATATCCTCATGGAGCCATTGAAGACTTTGTATTTGCTGTTACATATGCTAATGTTTTTGATATATCATAGTTTTATCAGCCTCATATCATATATGTAAATGTGCTACATCAGATTGGAAGATTGACATGTGATTCACATCACAATTTTGCAGCTATTCAGGGAATTGGGTGTGAAATAAATTGTCTTAATTTTTGTAATCTTTGGAAAGGAGTATGCAAAGATATATTTTCAATTTCAGATAATATTTTTATAGAAGCAAGAAGAATTCATATAATGCTCATACTTCAGTGGTTGATGAGATACAAGGAGTCTCTCCTCTTCCTTCTTGCAATATCTACACTCTAGCGCATGATCATGGAGTTCATGATTTCTTCAGCAAGTCCTTTATCCAGAAGCAGTTCATTCAGATCATTAGAGTGAATATGAAGATATGTTGAAGAAATATTTCAAATTTTGTGCCTTGTCCTATCTTGAGGGAGGATTTTCCCCATGTGGTTTTGCCTCTTCCTCACTTTTTTGGACATAATAATTGTTAAAGGGTGACCATAGCCTTGTTGTTGGGCCCTATATGCATCTATATTTTTTATCATACCATCATAAAGTTAGGATTATATTGGGGTGTTGGAATATATTAAACCCACACATAACTTAGGATAAAATAATTAATCATTATTTGATTAATTATTCACCCGCTAGCTTAATTAGTTGGCATCCACTTGCACCTTAAAGTCAATACATGCCATTTATATCCTAGGAATGATTTATTTTTAATTTTGGGTTGATATTGACCACCTTTTGACCATCCAGAGTTAGTATACAACACTTTACAACAGATTCTACTTTATTCTGCTTTTCCTGGTTTTCTATGGATAAGGTAAAGCTAATCAAACTAGGAAACTGGGTCCTTTTGTTGCCAACCCATCCTTCATGAATTTTCCTCCTTTTTCTAGGATTAGAAAGTGTTTTTCCATATCCTTGACAACTCACTCATGATTTTTCAATTCATGAGGTCCTTGATAGGTTTAGGAAGTGCTTTAGCCACCTATGGGGGTTTGCTATATTTTGGTAAGTCAGCCTTTTTTGAGCTTTATGAGTTGTCTCTATACAAATCAATTTTCCTATGAGGGGTGTACTATTTATGTACACTATTATTCATCATTATTCAATGGAAGGATACACACCAATATTCATCTCTTCGTTCATGTGATTCAGTCTCTTTTTCTTCTATCTATTTTTCCTATGTATGCTTGTGAGAATTCTTAGTAGCAAGATCTATTTCCTTTGCTTCTTTTTAGCATAATTTCTCATAGCATTGATATATTATTTATACATAATTATATTTAATATTCTTTGTTAAGATCATGAAAATCAATGTAGACGTGAATTCCCCCCTGCACTTTATTAACATGAACTAGGTTTGAAACTCATTCTATTAGGGGAACTAGGTATATAAAGTTGGATTTCAACAAATATTCCACCTTTTCATTGATGATGACTACTTTTATTAGATTTACTTGTCATAGAATTTGATGAATACATGCCATATTCTTATACATTTCAATATCATGTTCAACAATCCAAGGGTCAATGCATTCCATTCCTCCTAATGAAAAAATAAAACATCATGATAGTCCTTGAAGAGGACATTATAAACATGAAATTCCTTAGGGGAACATTATTCTTTGATCATGACATTTTCTACAACACAAAGTTTATTGGAGATATCAATTGACATCATTTTAGAAATGTTCACCATATTTTTGTTTGCATACACATTGTGTGTAAGGATTGGATGTTATGAATAATCACTCAAATGTGCAAAAAGAATATACCAAGGAGTTGTGCAACCTTGGTAGATATTCGAATGAGTGAAAAACAAAACAACAAAAATAAACTAAAAATAAACTAGCAAAATATTGTCATCCTTCATCACACTACACTTAAAGAGTAACAAGACAATGCATCATGAATAAAAGAATAGACTGATTTTTTCTATTATCACAAAGAAGTGGTACAAAGATGAGCACCTTGGTATAGTGAGGAAAAGGGGCCTCTATATCTATCCAAGGGAAGGTCTATTTGTCTCCTTTGAAGCCTCTCAACTTCCGACCAAATGTCACATTAGTAATCTCCTTTAGGTGAAGTAGAAAGTAATATATGGATTTATTCTAGTTCTGGGATAATTTTGGTAGCATGAAAAGATGAGTATGATATAGAAATTCTTTGTATGGAATTATGACCATGAGGGATTTTTTATAGGCACAAGAGTGGTCATGAGAAGGATCTAGAAGCAATGTGAACATTCTCCATTTCCTTTGATTGTTTAGTGGAGAAGTTAGGTTTTTAGCCCTAAATCTATAACTAACTTGAACCACATCAAGGTATGTTCCCACTTTTTACCCCTTCTTTATTAGGGAAGCATGAAATAACAAAATTTTGACAAAAATCATGTTTTGGGAGCAGGTCATTATTTTTAAGGGATTGCAACCTAAGTTGTTGATTTCAAAGGAAAAGCAACGACCCCCTTCCAGGGAAGTCAACTTGAGGTTTCAATTTCATTTTTTGGCATTTTAATACTTTCTCAAGTCATATGGATGGAATGAGATGGGAAAATGGTGCTAATAATGTGGAATGATGATGCATAATGACAAAGAATATGATGAAATTGAAGGTGAGCAAATTTGGTTGTTAACATGGATGGTATTTTGATACTAGTGAAAATATCCATGGTTAATGAGACGATTGTCTCCAACCTCCATATTATCCAATTCATCAAAAATATATGAGAAATGGTGCATATCTTCCCAATGACTTTTGGAACAAGTCATGGATTCTAGGATGGTTTTTCTTGATGTAGACTCATATCCAAGACATCTTGTGAATTAGGGGAATAAAGGATCACATGGGTGATAAGAAATAATCATACCCATTCTTAGGAGAGGATATTCTAATTAGGATTTGTGAAGGCCATCTAAATAGATTGATATGCAATTTCAAATATAGACAATTACATAAATGAACC
Organism: Pseudotsuga menziesii; assembly: GCA_001517045.1. Taxonomy (NCBI): domain Eukaryota; kingdom Viridiplantae; phylum Streptophyta; class Pinopsida; order Pinales; family Pinaceae; genus Pseudotsuga; species Pseudotsuga menziesii. Next base: position 202,299 of record LPNX011110729.1, read on the forward strand.
TATATACCCAATTTTAGATGTAAACATTGATGGGTATAGAACTACCCATGATTATTCTCCAAGGTGGGGCAATTTAAAGGAACTAAGTATTATGACTCATTGCTCTCTCTAGAATAAGATGTTCGGAAACTAACCAAGGTGCTAGTGGTGAATGACAAAATTACATATATAATGGAAGAATAAACAAAATAGATTGATGGATGGAGTGAGAAGGTACCCATAAATGATGAGTCTTTGAACATCCCAACACCAATATTTTCATACGACCTCATGCAATTTCCTACCATTTGGATATTTGACCCATTGGTAGAAGGATGATCAAGCATGAAAGATGAAAGTTGGTATATTGTGTTATTTTGTCCTTTATAAGGGAACCTAATTACTCAGAATACATAAGACACAATATTCATCATGGCATACATCGAAATACGTCCCAATAATATATTCTAATCTATTGGTACATCAACAACTTCAACCTTGAATGGGATGGTTTCCCTCAACCTCATTGTAGGAAGGTTGGGATAATTCCATTGGGTTTAGAAGCATGAACATTGAATAATTTCAAAATCCTGATAGAAGGAACTATCTTGGGATAATCTAGAGCTCTCCAAAATTATAGGGACATAACACACATGTAATCCCCTTGGCCCTCGACACATATGAAGATGTTAGTGCTACATGAAGATAACTAGATTTGATAAGGGATGTGATGGGTTAGTCTAGGATAGAATTTTCCCAAGTTTAATGTTATAAAATCAGAATAAAATGGATCTATCCCACCAATATAATTTAACAATATCAAATAAGAATCATATGGATCTATCCAACCAATATAGTTTAACAAATAATTTCGCTACAATGGGTAGATATGAAGTAATTCCAAAGCAAACATGATGCAAAGGGATTAGGATAAATATGATATAATGTTATAATTTTGATAGGCTAGGCATTATCATTTTTCATAGACCTTATTAAAAAACCCTTGGGAGGTCAACACATCATATCAATTGTTAGCTTCTCTATATAGAGATGGCTCATCTATTGGGATTTGGATGGTTCCTTATTTGTAGACATAGATGGTTGATTATCATAATTTAGAGGTCATGTATATAGGTTCAATGGCCTTCTCACACATGTAGATATTCACATTCAATGGGTCTCCCCCATGTGGAGGGGTTCCTTGATTGCTCCCTTGTGGAGGTGTAGGGTTAGAACTATCGACGACCATTTACTGCCCTTGTGGGTAAAATAAGCTAGTAAGAATGGAAGGGCTCTACTAAGTCTCCCATTGATCCAACCATGGTTGATATTATTCCATATTGGGAAATTGATGAGTGAGGTGATATTCTTTACAAATATTGCAAGAAAATTTCAATTTCTTATTATCCTTCTTCCCCCAATAAACTTATTATTATCGTTATTGTTTACAAACCCTTCTTTAGAATCATACTTTTTAGTTTTCCTTTATTCTTACCTTCAGGTTTTTTATTTACTATTGATTTTTTCATCTAAAATGAATGGAAATAAGATTTCTAGGTGGTTCCTTAGACAAGCTAAGTGCATTGAACAACAACATGTGTATTAGAATATAAGGAAACTTATCTGATTTGATTTTCATCTATTGAACTATGAAATTTCCTATAGAACCATTCACTCCATCAGCATGAGGTCCTGGTATTGGTTTAGTGGGGTTGGTATATGAGCATGGTGCATTGTGGATAATCTTGTACAAATTTTTTTACTGATAATAAACAAGTCAATTTGGTTGGATCTTTTAAGATAGCTTCCTCCTTAGTCTTTTTCCCTAACAAGGTGACGTATTTGGTGACACTAGAATAAATTCCTCCTTGGTATTTTCCCTTGAAAATCTGAATTATTGGTGATATAAGATAATAAATACTTTACAAACTAATCAACTAAAATATGGCATTTAAACTGCAATCATCCAATGTATTTTCCTTCGCTCATGAATATGATCATAGATGTGGGTTGAGGTACCTATCTAAATTATGTAAAGAGTTATTTCCAAGTCTTGTATTTAATTTGTAACTGAAATTATGTTTGGAAATCCATCACCAAGGATGAAAACTTATTATGGGAGGCACATGGTATGTACCACTTAGTGACAACCCTTGTTAGGGTGCACTAGAAAATCCATAGTCAAATATTGTCATACATAATTGATTTTCATGAAAACGAAAAATGGAATGCAATAATGTGATTGGGTGAATATTCTTTGTATTTACCTCATATATAGGAACATATGAGGAAAATTTGGATAGGATAGGAGGCCAAGTTGGATTATGTTGCACATGTCATTATTTAGTCTTAATAGATCAAGTAGCTTCAATGTCACCAGAAATGTTTTTTGGGTTGTGGTGATTCTCTATAGGATTCCATAGGAATACCTAAGCATCCCAATATATGACATATTTTCACTCACATAACAACCCCCTAGGATGTTTTTGCCACTAGGATTGAAACATAAAGGAAATTGGTATCTAGGGTTTGGGATAAATGCTCCTCAAAAGCGAAATCCCATGTTATGAGTAGTTTAAGCACCCTTAATAGGGATACAAAAAAGGGTATGACTCTAATCCCAATGTAAGGAATGGAATTGGGAATTTTTCCACTCTTGAAAGGAAAACTAATATATGGGGCATTGGTTCCCCCTACTATCATCCTTGGAGCTAGGAAATACATGTAGAACACTAGGTTGTGCCTCTAGAGATACATTTCTACCATTATGAGGGATACTAATAGAAGTAACGATTCCAATAGATGGTATAACCATAAGAATACTAGTTCCCTCAATTGCATTGACAAGTCGGTGGTGTTGACCATGCCAAAGGAAGGATGTAAAAAATGATGAACCAGTGGATCTCTAGGTAGGAACTCACATAACTTTATAGCATGTGGAATTTAAGAGTTAGCTAAAGGAGTGTTAAATTTTATTGAGGATGGATCATGAATGTATTCAATTTACAAAGGTCTTAAATAATATTGAATAGTAGGATATCTAACTCTTATTGGTATGTTAATATGGCCTTTATGTCTGCTTAAAAAACCCTTCACTAATATCTCATCTTTAATAGGTTCTCTTACAGGGACATTCAAAGTTTTGTCTATTTCATTTCTAACTCACCAAATTAATGGTCAAGAGAATTTAATCCACTCCTTGCAATAGGTGAATTTATGGCCTTAAGAGTTATACCCCTTATCCTTTGAGACTAGCAGAGTAGTTGATCAACCACTTTTGAAACTCAAAATTCAACCAAAAATAAGGAGCCGACATTCAAAAATTGGGTTGTCAATGCAATATACCAAAATATCAGTCCACTAAAAATGGTCCTAAAAAGAAAAGCACAAGAAAACCTTTCTTCTAAGGATGGGACTAGGTGATTAAGTATTTAGTTTGATTGGTGAAAGGTCAAAATAGACCCTTTTGAAAGTCATCTTAGGATTATGAGGGCCTAGATCCAAATAACAAAGGTGTGAGAGATAGTTACAATAAATCTAACACAACATTAACCTTGGGTGAAGGTACTCTCATGACTATGGACAACATTCAAGGGAGATTTGGATGATGTTATGCATCTTTCTCAAGTATTGCAAGCACTTTACACTTGGAATATGATCATAGGTCCCTCTAGTTCCAATCCAAGTTTTGATATCATCCTATCTTTAATACATTTAATGATCCATGTCACCCAAGTTTTCGATGGGGGGAAACAGGTTCGACTGCATTAGTCAATTTTTATTATGGAAGAAGTAATTTAGACTATCTTGACAAATCAAAGCAATCAAGCATTAGGAATATGTTTACAAACAAAATGCAAGAATTTGAAAAAAAATTCTTTTATTACCTCTTTGTGTAATCTGTTACATGTATCACTTCTTGTATGATACATTAATCTAGAGGTTTATATAGAGTGTACTGGAATTCTTGGGTTCTTTACCATTATGTTCAGTTACAAGAGAGGTTGTAATGATTACAGAAGAACAATCATCATAATCAAGCGGTAGGAAGAGAAATAGTCTATCAGAGTCGGTATGTCATGCTTGATGTCGACGAAGCATGTTGGAGTTATCGGTCTCAATGAGTTATGTTGTGGTCAATTTCGACATACGTAGTAGTCAGTGTCAAAGGAGCATGTTGGATTCGTCGATGTTGATGAGTTATGTTGTTATTGGTTCTAATAGTTTTCGATCGTTGACTTTGACAAGTCATGTGAGAAGATGGCTAGGACTATGCCAACTAGATGAACAAGCCATTTGAATTCCTGGATGGATCATTCATCCCTCCTTAATAAGAAATTGTACCCATTCCTTGCTCAAGAAGATGAAGAAAATTCTTGGTTAGTTCATTAGTAGAATACCACTTTCCTTGGTTTGGGAGTTGTCCTTCTTTAGCTACCTAAAATAAGGGAATTGATTTCATCCTTGTATGGTGTATTCTTCATCCCACAATTGTGTGGCAAGGAATAATTTCCTAAACATCTGAATGTATGTCTTCAGGTTCTGTTGTTTGCAAGTCTGTTTGTTCTAGAAATGGTGCATGATATGGTCAAAGTATATCCACATTAAATAATGGATGCAGACCTAGGTATGAAGAAATGTTGAGCTTGAAAACGTTTTCTCCAATCTGCTCAAGAATAGTGTATGGACCATAATGCAAAGGATAACTTGTATGGACCAGTGAACTGGCATTTTTTTAGGTGTATCCAGACCCGATCCCCAACTTGAAAAGAATGAAGAATACGATTCTTATTGTGTTAGGATTTATATTTCGCATTAGCTCATTGTAACATCTCCTGTGCTTGTTTATGAATGTCACAAATCTGATCCTTGAACTTGAGTTATTTCTCAACTTCTAATTTTCCATTATATTTTTCATCCAATTATGTCAAAATAATTATTAAGTCAATAGGCGTTGAGGATTTAAATCCATAACATGTTTCAAACATACTCTTTCATGTTGAGTTGTGTTGAGCATGATTGTAAATGTGTTGAATGTATGGGATAATTTCATCCCATGTTCGATGATGCTTATGGTTATACATGCAGAGTAGTTGTACAACCAAGTGGTTCAAAAATTCCATTTGCCTTTCCGTTTGAGGGTGGAATTATTTCAACAAAGAAAGTTTTCTGTCGAGTTGCTTCCAGATGGTTTTCCAAAAAATGCAGACAAATTAATCTGGCACATCTGTTGGAAACAATATTGTCGGTAATCTGAAATGCTTCCAGATATGTGCAAAGATGAGCTGGTAAGTCTCTTACACTGTCTTCTTCTTCTTGCAAGGTATGAGAATGGCCATCTTGGAAAATCTATCCACTACGATGAAGATCATGTCATGTTGATGCTTGGTGATAGGGTATCCGATCAAGTAATCCATATACATAGATTCCCAAGGTTGATTAGGAACTAGAAAGGGTGTTTATAGGCCTTGTCTTTTGTTAGGTAGTTTAGAAATGACACAAACCATGTATGATCGAATGTACTTGTTGATTTCAGATTTAAGTGTAGGACGGTAAAATACTTTTGAAGAATGATGAGGGTGTTCACCACTCCAAAGTGTCCTGCAGTCTTGTTGTAGTGTGCATCCCAAATGAGCTTCTCTCGTTGCTCACCTGTCGGTACACAAAGTTGTCTGAAATTGTATATTAAGGTGCATTTCAGGAAATAGTCAGTGGTAGATGACTTGTTGGTCTAAATTTGTCGATATATTGACGAAAAGTAGTTGCTTCCTTTGTTTCTTCAGTTGCATGGACTTTTTTTGCTTCTCCTTCCATATTCGAATGAGTGTTTTGAACTAGTGGATACTTAGAATTTGAAGGTAGTGTTAATATGAATTGCTAAGTTTTTTAGCATGTTTGCACAAGCATAAGTCAGGTAACTTCACAATAAGTGTCTACATAGAAATTATGCAAGGTCAGGCTAAAAATATTGAATATTAGATGGTAGGTTTGATACGAATGATACACATCGCCCAGGTGTTCGATGGGAGAAAATAGGTTCGATTGAATGAGTCAAGTTCTGTTATGGCGGAATAATTTTGGACTATGTTGTCAAATCAAAAAAATCGAGAAATAAGAATATGTTTATAGACAAAATGCAAGAATTCAGAATAGAGTTCTTTTATTACTTCTCTATGTACTCTGTTACATGCATTACTTCCTCTATAATACATTAATGTACATGTTCATATAGAGTGTGATGGAACACTTGGGTTCCTTCCCATTACGTTTAGTTACAAGAGAAGTTGTAACAATTGTATAAGTGCAACCATCACAATCAATTGGTAGACACAAAAACAGTCTGTCGAAGTTGGCATGTCGTGTTCAGTATTGAAAAATCAAGTTGGAGTCGTCGGTCTCGACGAGCTATGTTGTGGTTGCTTTCGATGAATGTATTAGTCAATGTCCATAACGCATGCTCAATTGGTCAGTCTTGATGAGTTATGTTGTTTTCAGTTCTGGTAGTTGTTGGTTGTCATCTTCGACAAGTGATGTGAGAAGTTGACTATGACTAGGCCAACTCTTCGAACAATCCAATTGAATTCCTGGTTGGATTATTTAATCTAATATTATAAATATATGCAATATTTTTGTTGTGAATAGGATTAGGATCACATACTTTCATATTGTATAATTGCTTCAACAAATAGGAAGACAATGAATCCAACTTGCTAGCCTCCCTCTAAATCTCTTTGTTCCTAAGAAAAAAACTGAAGTATCTTCCAAGAATGATCTTATCACCTCCTAAAATTTAATGACCAAATAACCTCTCTTAATATTTTTTCCTATCACTATTTGGTCCATATAAATTAACAATTATATATCCTCTTCTCAATTATAATGACAATATATCTATCTAAATATCCAATTCTACAAATTGATTTGGACTTTGAATAAGGAGATATTGATTCCATGCTATTATCATAAGACATACCTACCTATAACATCACATGTAAATAAAAATCCATGCTTTTAGAATATATGACAAAATAATATTGGCTTCTTTACCCTTCATCATCATTTCCAAGATAATAATAATATCAAGTTTTTGAACCTTATCCAACCTATCCAGGACATATTTTTTATGAGGTACCCCCAACCCTCTAATATTGAATGTTACAATAATCATGGTTTAATATTGTGGGGGAATGACTACAGTTCCCTATCTATATTGTAGTCAACAAGGATCAATGAACATAACTTGAACTAACATAAATACTAAACGGATATTTTTTGATGAAGTTTTACTATGGAATTAGATGTGATGTGTTGGAATGTGTAATATCAATTTTACATGTGTGATGATCTCTAGTGTGATGTCATAACATATATTGATGTCTTATCTAGCAAATAAAGACATAATTGTCTCTATCTCATGTAAAAGGAGTTACCCCACATGCATCAAGGAGTAATATTCTCCTATTACCATTCATTATATAAGAAGGTGGAAAACCATTTATCCCACATGTATTATGGGATGCAATTTTTCCATACCTTTAGCTATATAATAGAGATGAAGGAGACACTTTGGGTATAGAAGTCACTACATTGTGATGTTATTGTAAGGATGTGATAAACATATGTGGAGTGGAGATCAAGTGTAAGATTGGATATTTATGAAGATGAAATAAGACATAATGTTCATGTGGATGTTTCCCCATTTGGGGTTTTACCATGTATATCTTGTGTATCATTCTTTTCTCTCATCTCTTTCTTACTACCTTAATAATATGGTGCTTGTATGAATATGAGGCTATAATAGTAGGTTGTTACTATTTATTTACTAATTAGTAAATTTATTGTTCTATGTTTACTGCATATTTCTCAATATTCTAACATGGTATCATAATTGGTTACTATGCTCTACCTTCTTCGGTAATATTTCAATTTTTTTACAAGCACTAGTTTTTTCGAAATTTTCAATCCCTCCTTATCTAATAGATTTGTAATCATATATATCAAATCCTTGTGGTTTTCTCTTTAGATATGGGCATTTTTCTACATGTTTGATATTTTTTTTCAAACCCTAATCCTCATCATTCATTTTCATAATTGTTTTCAAGTTTTTCTTGATTTTTTCTGTAGATCTCAGTTGAAATCCATTGTATACTAACTTGATATCAAGGATCTATATTTCTTGCAGTAGATATGATTGTTCTTCATCTCTAGTTGTTTTTTTTCATAAGTTTCCATCCAAATGATGAGTGCTTTTGAAAATTTTCAATTTCATGCAGTTTCAGGAAACCACTTACTTTTCCTTCACTGGAAGTGCATACATGCGTGCCTTATACATAGAGAAAGTGTTTGTGCCATGTTTCCCACACATCCTGTACACAAAGAAATCATGTGGGCCTTTTTTTTCGACAAAATAATCACTGAAACCTATTTTTGTCCATTGTTTATGTAGTAGGTTCGCATATCCATTAGTAAGATGTTGTTGAGTTTCATCATTGGTGAGAATTTTCTGGTTTAATTCACTATTTATTTTTTATCTTAGTTTCTTGTCTTGTTTGATTAGGGTTTAGTTTCTTAATTCATCATTATGGGTTCTAAAGTAGCTTTTGTTCTTGAATTAGTTGGTACAAACTATTTCTCTTGGAAGAATATGATGATTCGAACATGCTCATGAATAAGAATCTATGGCACTTAGTTAAATGCGAAGAACCAAAACCAATCGATGCTAAAGACCTAGCTAAATGGGAAGATCAATGTGATCAAGTAAGAGGACTCATTACAAAAATTGTTTTAAATGGTTTGTAGGTACATATCGAGGATAATTATAGTCCAATTGAGGTATGGAAAACTTTAGCTTCTTTATTTGATAAAAGTGATAATATGCTTGCTTACTATCTTGAAACGAAAATCATGATTTAGACCCTAAATATTGTGATAGATTGTTATTATGGTTCTTATAACATGGTATCTAATAAAAAGAAAGTGTATAATCCTTTTAATTATTGTGGAAAAACCACTCACCCTGGAAATATTTTCTTTAAATGGAAACGTGAACTTGCTAAAGCTAAGAAGAAATCCTCCGAAGAACAACCAATAACATTATGTTTCTATTATGTTCAACCTAGTAAATATTCTTCTTTGGAATGGATAATGGATTCTAGTGCTTTTTAATCACATGGATGGTATAACTTCTTCATTTACATCTTATGACACCAATCGGCACACTTCATAGAAAGTTTTAATTAGTGATGGTACATATCTTTCCGTAGTAGGATCTGGTAATCTTAAAATTCCTAATGGTACATTGGAAGATGTTTTAATGTTCAAGGCATGCCCATCAATTTTCTTTCTATTTATCGTACTTCTCAAAAAGGGTATAAGTTTGAAACATGGCCAAATAAACTTGTACTAAAAGATATCAAACATAAATTCAAACTTGTTTCTACAGGTCCTTTTGATGATGATAATGTTTTATATAAGTTTATTGAATTTAACCAATGTAAAAATCAACATTTTTATTCCTATGTTGTTCTTGTTGATGAACAAAGTAAATTATGTCATGAAATATTAGGTCATTTGAATTATGGTAAAATGAAAATGCTTTCTAAAATGGTACTTGACTTACCTTCAATTTATTCCAGTAAAGGTTTTTTTGAAGGGTGTGTGCTTGGTAAACATCATAAGGAAACGTTTGATAAAGTTAAATCTTGACGTGCTAAAGACTGTTGATTGTATCAAGTAGGTACTTGTGGTTTGTATCATGTCCTATCTATATACTCATATGATTGAGATGGTGATGCTCATACTATAAAGTATTGTGGTTTGCATCAAGACTCTAGACTTGTGGTTTGTATCAAGTCAAGTATTCTCATAGAAGGTACTCTATGAGATAGACTTCCAGTTATGGAGATGAGCTTGTGAGTAACATTTAGCTGAGTCTTATGAGTAATATCAAGATTGTATACTTGTGAGTAATATCAAGTCCTACCAATATCCTCATTTATTGAGGTGGCATACTTTACTTGGTAAAGTGGTTATACTATGTGATGTATTAATAGTCATGGTCATAGAGTGCTATAAGTATCATTTAGGGATTAGCTACCCTTAGAGTGAATTAATTTAGCATATGCCTTTATGACCCGGGGCAATATATATGATCATCAATATGGAATAATTATTTTGAGTATGATATGATAAGATGGTTAAATAATAAATACACATGTGGACCATGCAGTGAGTTATTAATGATAATGCGATAAGCATAGAGAAAAAGAATGGATTCGAATTGCCTATATTTATCTCCAAGTGAACTCAAATTGTGAAGGATTTAGTTAAATCCTTAGTTGTAGATAAAGAATGTATCAGTTAAATAAGGAATCTCTCTAAGATCCATGCAAAGATAAAAATAGTAAATATTGTAATTGAATTAATAAAGACTTATGTGTTTCAGTTAATTATGAGAAACTTATAGAGATCCATGCAAATGTTTTGCATGGATGGAACTAAGAGTGAAGCACTAATGGCACTTAAGTTAACATGTTAACTAAGTGATCAACATTCACTTAACTAATAATATCCATGTAGAAGTTAATAATAGAAATTGTGCACTAAGTGTGAAGCATGAAAGACATTCAGTTAGCCTCCTAATTTTATGGTCATACATTCAGTTAAATATTAAAAGGCTTAGTTCAAGTCAGTCAACATTCAGTTAAAAATCATAATGAAAGAAAGGGAGCATATCTTTGTGCATGTTAGGTGTTTTGGCTTGCTATTAATATGCTAAGAATATGGAAAGTTCAATACAATTGATTACAATGTTGTATTGGATCTCTCTTCTCTATTGTTGAGGTGATATCTATTATTGGGAAAATTGCTTATGTGTTGTAAACCATTCTTTGCAAATCTATCAATCATAGTCAAAAAATTGTTGGGTTTTTCATCCTTCATGTTTGGAGGATTATCCCATGGTATATTTTGTCTCTTATGGTTGAATGATTTATGTGGTTGATTTGTCTTATGAGATTCATATATGTAGTGATTGATTAATAAGAGTTTTAAAGTTCAAGTATCTCTGATTTTTCTCAAACATTCACATGGTATCAGATCATAGGGTGTTAAGGAGATTATTTTTGTGCAACAAACTAAATTCTACATGATCTTGAGGAGTTGAGAAAAATCTTGGAGTTATGAAATCAATCTCCATCCAAACAAAAGGTCATCTCTAGGGCAGTTCCAACTTCAACACATGGAAGGCAAGAGCATTGAACACTCTTGAGTAGCATTACCTATATGGATACATATCCATAGTGGTGGAGGAGCCTTCATCCAATGCAGGGAGAATCCAGAGAAAGTCAGTATGCATCATTCCTGTCACTATTCTAGGTAACAAAATCCGTGAATAATTTATAATCCAACCGTGAGGAATAAATGAAAACCGTTGAAAACCCACTTCCCAAATGGGCTGATTTATCTTGATGTGGATCAAATTTCAAAAATTCAAAACGGTTTGGTAGATATGATCAGGGCTTTGAAGATGAAGTTTTCAGAATTTGTGTTATGGACATCTTTCCAATCTAGATGATTTGGTTGAACGAACCATGGATTTGTGGATTGGATATTATTATCCTTCAATGGATCTTGTGTGTAATGAGATCCTATTAGAGTTAATAACTCATCCGAAGAAGAGGATGATTATTGTCGAAAGAATTTTTTCCTGAAGAAGAGTATTCGCACCAATTTGCGTGGGATCCATTTTCCCCATGCAAAGATTCACTACCTCCTGCATGCACTCAAATTTGCAAGGAGATCAAGACCAAGGGAATCCATTAAATTCTGCAAGGAAGCATAGATCAAGAGGGATCACATAAAACATAAGTACTTGTGTTTTGTTTATTATATGCTCTTTAGATCTATATGCTTTTGAATGTGTTTCATTACAGTCATATAGAGATCTGAATTACTAGGATTAGTAATTATGTTATGATATTACATGTTGAGCATACATGTTGTTTGTCTTTATTTTATTAACAAATAACAAAACTCATGAAGTATACATGCATGATTGTTTGGTTTTCATATGATTTTATGAAATCATATTTAAAGTTTTTTTAATGTTTTCCTGGGAATGTGAATGATGTTATGGTATAACATGATTAAAAGCATATGCTACAATCCTTCTATTTATTGGTAAATAGTAAAACTCATGTTATGTTTTAATTAAAAAGAATATAGGGTTGCATGATTGTTCATGAGAAGTTAATATAAAGCATGCATGATTGTTCATGAGATATGAATATAAAGTTGCATGATTGTTTTATGAGATATGAATATGGGGCTTCATAATTCATTTATGAGATATGAATGGGGTTATGTCGAAACATTGATTTAATATGTATAAATAAATATATGAACCATTGATAGTATATTGGAGTATGCATTTGATTTAAATTCATGAGATATGGTTACACTGAAACATTGGTTAAAATGTTTTGCATTTCATTATGTGGTATTTTTCATTGTATTAAAATGAATAGGTTATTGTTGGAGGAGCTAGTTAGTGAGCCGACTAGTCGAATAGCTGACTAATTAGAGATTAGGTCAAGCGCATAAAGTCGTGGCGGTTGACCGAACCAACAGGTAGTTATTTGTAACTGTTTGTAATCATATATAATAGGCTGTTGAGCCAGATAAGAACTTGGTTCAGATTTTGTGTATGTATGGACCCTCATGTTATAATATAATATGTTACTTCCTCAACCATTATTGTCTCTTGTGTTTGTTATGTTTATGTGCTTCTATGTGTATTATTGGTAACCCTCTATGATCTGTGAAATTACAACATTGGTTCTGTTGCCGATAGTACATATACGAATGTAATGACCATAAGTAGATGATATTAGAACAGGAGATTAAGAACAGGTGGGAGCGTAAGATAGCAAATTATTTGCAGAAATATGCAAGGAGAAATAGATTGACCATTGCTCAGGCGAAGGAGAAATTCTTCGTTGAAACCCATGAGAAGTTTGTAGAATCCGTACCTCAGCTTTTGAAAAAAATTCTAGATGAAAAATCTGGAAGCAACTAAGGACCAAGAGCTACTGGAGAAATTGATCTGAGTGGGACGAACAAACTTGTCGGAGTGGTTTGAAAAGATCACAGATGAATTCTGTGAGGAACAAGCTGTGGAAGAAAGAAATTCAGTCAAAAGTGTTTAGAATAGGTTTTATACAGGCCTCACTGAGTAGTTCCTTTGCTCATTACCAACCCTTTTGTTCAAATTCCTGATAGAAAAGAGAGTGGGCCATATCGTAGAACCTCATCCATCACTACGCAAACGACCACCAAATTCTAATGGGGTGGAAAAACAGAAGAGGTGGGAAAAATTCATTGTTGAAAGGGAGTGGGAGTACTTCCTAAGAAAATAAACAAAACTATTCAAGCTTTCTAAAGCATCGGGTAGGATATGGGGGGGTAGCTGGGCATTTGTTGGGGTAAAGTAAAAAGGATTCTAGTCGAATGAAGAAAATACCATCACCAGCAATGAAAATTCAACCTAAAAATGAAATCGAATGAACAGTGACACACAAAGGTACGACGGATTTACAAAGAATAGAAAGAGAGAAGAGGCTGAAAAGAAGAGAACAGGTTATAGCACTGCAAAGAGGGATGACTACTAGGGTGACTGACCAAGAAAGAAATCTTCCAGAGTCGGGACATGACCGATAGGAAGAAGGCATAGATGAAGAAGCATCACCCATGGAAGAAGACTTGTGGATAGAGCAGTGATAAGATCTCCAACTAGAAATCCCCCAGGAGGTAAGACCTCTGTCTCCAATGAATCCGAGTACCAGGATACATGCCATTGTCGAAGAATACCTATGACTAAGAGCTGGTGAGTTTGGTATATGGATCCAACTAGATGATGAGGTAAACGATGATAATTATCTAGTGATCCATCGACCGGAGAAAGGAAATTGGGTAACACTTTAGGCGTACCTCTCCAATCAAAGTATCCACTTTATTTACCCAACACATGAAGGAGAACCCCCCCTGCCAAACATAGCTTTGCAAAATATGGAACAATCGGACCTGCAGACAAATCAGTGCAGTTGGACATCGACAAGAGAATTCAACCCAAATCGATTGCATGTCAGAGAAGAAACAACAAATAAAACAACTGATGGGGAAAAAAGTTCCATCGACAACAGCTCTGCACAACAAGACAAACAAAACATCCCACTACCCCCACCACCATCCCCACCACCGCCACCTCCTGAAGGAGACAACGACAATGATACCAACATGGGTCATAGATTAGCCCATATCCCTCTATACGAGGGTGACGAAGACCCTAGACAACATTGGTTCATCTATGAGTCAATATGGGAGGCAAATCAAGTTACGGTCGAAGAACAACAGATGGCATAGTTCTCCAGTGCCTTGAGGAAAAGAGCACTAACTTGGTACATGACCTATATCGAGAGAACTCCACAAGCATCCAAAGTAGAAATTAAAGCATAATTCTTGTCTTTCTTTAAAACTCTAGACGCAAAACATCTGGTAGCCAAAAAGATAAAAACAACATCTTAGAATCCAGCAGAGTCTATCCGAGAATATGACAAATGATGGAAGGACCTCCTCAGCCAACTAGACTATGTAATTGACGAACAACTATTAATTCAGTGGTTTCTTGTAGGTCTATCATAGAAAATTCGATGGCACATAAGCTTGGAGACGTTTAAAACATATGAATACACACTTACCAAAGCTCTGCAAGTAGAGATGGATGAAGATTTCCTAGCATATCCCGTTGATACTAAACTGGAAGAACAACTAGAAATCATGCAAAAATATTTGAAAGAGCTGAACCTTAAGAATCAGGATGTTTGGTGCACAAAATGATCCACGGTCATACACACTAAAGATAACCATTGACAATACATAAGTCGATAGGACATTCGGTTTGTTCTGATGAAATGATTCTGTGACATTTTCCAAGAACATGGATAACATACAATGAAAGATTGCCATATAACATGAAAAATGGAAAAGCATCTTGGTGTGCAATTTGTGAGGGAAAAAGCCATGCAACGACCGACTATCACCTAAATTTAAAGAACCAACAAAATTACCAAGCAATCTACCAAATGAACGCAGTCACGCAGAATAATGATAACACTCAGAGAAGCAATGATCAAAACGAATCAAATAATCAAAGATATGAAGGTTGTTGATATGAGCGTTGATTTGAAAACCGTCATGGAGGATATGGAGGTTGAGGATGATTTTCTAGAAATCGTGACAATCAACCACGACAGCCCATCCAATGCTTTACATGCTACAAAGAAGGCCATCGCTATGCAGACTGTCCATACAAGGATAGAACCGATCTAAAGTTTTAGACTCACGAGTGCCACTTTGGCAATATATATTTTGGAGCAGCTCAAATCCACATTGAAGTTACACACCATCTCCTTGCACCGATATCTCCAACCACTAGATTCAAAATTCTTATTTCAAGCACTATAAGTGTATGGGTTGTGTTTCAAATCCTCCGTCACAAATTTCAACTGGTGATTTGCATGCCCACTGTGGTGAAGTTTTTCAGGGAGCACCATACACAAGGGATGGAGCCTTAAATGAGCATGCCTTTTGGTTTCAAATACAAAACCTTTCAACACATCCTCACAGGCGTCACATTGAAAATTGCATGTTCGGGATGGGATTTTACAAACATTGTAACATGGTTTTTTTTATCTTGAATGCCAAAACTACCTTGTGCATGTGCTTGATCGTTTGCGTTTTCCTCAATGAACTGTTTGTAATAAAACCATACAGGGCGTAAGGGTCACACACTTTGGAACCAGATTTTAAATATTACTATTTAATAAGCTATGCAAGAATTCCTATACCAGTTTTGTATATTTCAGACCTTACATATTCTTTGGCTTTTCATTATTTAATCTCTATTTTCTTTTGGCATACAGAATTTTCAAGAATCAACACATTTATGGAGATAAAAAAAAAGTTAAGCAGGGTTTTCTGGGCCAACTTGGCCTTAATCCTCAATGTAATCTTATAAACTCAAACGATTTCATGGGAAATATTATCCTTTGGAATTCTTGATTTTAGTCATTAATTTTTGGTTTGTTAATTCATAAAATCCCTTTAAAGATATTAAAACAAATATAAATTATCTTGCAGATATTAGATATTTGATTTTTGATTTTTGATAGTGGATTTTTTTATTTATTGCTATTTTTAATTGCTATATATTTAGTTTCAATTCGAGAGTTTAATTGTGCAAATTGTTCATAATTTATGTTGCCAACAGAGTTTTCTAGCATTTGAAACGGGAACAACTCATTAACATTGCAAACAGATACACGCATCCCTCTGCATGGAAGATTGGAAACACTGCTTTTGTTGAATTGTCATTAACTTGTTCCAATTTTTTGGGATGAAACTGTAACTCACTAAAAAATATTTCTCCCTAAAACCACTGTTTTTTTCACAACAATTTGTAGGAAATGTTAGTCTGGTTAAAATATTAATGCTCTTAGTAGAAATTGTTAGAAAAATCCCGTTTTGTAAAAATTTAAGAATGTAGCTATAAATGATGTAGAATATTTATTGTTTTGTCCATGCAATTCTCTTACGATCAATAACTCTCTATTCTGTCAGAAACTCTAATGTAGCTATAAATAATGCAAAATAATTATTGTTGTGTCTATATAGTCATGTTATGATCAACCATTATGTTTTGTATCTATTAACTTTATTTTATGTTTTATTCAGTTAACTTTATTTTTGGAATGGTTCCAAGAATCCAATATTCAATTGGATATATGTTGATATTTTGGTCAATTTTGCACTTTCATTGACATTTACTTCCATTTTGATTGTACTTCTCAATGCTTAAACAAGTTGATATCAAACCTGACTTAACCAAAACCATGATTGGTTGAATATAATTCATTAATATTCTACACTGAAGAATATATTAACCATGAAATTACATTTCCTACTGAAAAAATACTACGAGTGAATTTTGGAGCAATTCATGGTGATAGAACAATTGAAATGAATTTAGAATTTCCTTTGTTGGGAAATATATTAGAGCATGTGTCAATGTGTACATTAGATTCATTGGATCTCAATATATCTAAACAATTTAAAATCTTAGATTAATAGCCAAAATTAACTTTCATCTTTCCTCCAAAACTCGGTATAGTATGAATCTGGACATTATAAATTCATTCAATCACTCTTGATAAAGTTCCTCTTTGGAGAAACCACTGAAATTAATGTGAAAATTGGAAAATTGGTAAAAAATAGAAAACAAAGAAAAATTGGTAGAAACGGAAACATAAACAGAAACTGAGGAAAATTGCTTCAAATAGAAAGAGAGCAAATCAACCAACTCTCATCTTTCGCCAACCCTTAGCCAAAGTTAGGCTGCTTTGGCTGGTAGTGGCTAGCTATAATCATTACCATAAATACCATAAACAAACACGTTGTGGCTTAGTTGTGAGGGAAACATTCATCTTAACACATGAATTTAGTATTTACAGGCATCTTAAATGCGAAATCCGTCCCCACAGAAGGAAAAACAAGACACAATATCCCTTTCACTGGCAACGAAACCAATACAAAATAAAAAAAAAAGGAAAAAGGTAAACATATTCAGAGAAATCCATGCCCTTAACTAATAGGATCCACCCATTACATCGACCAGTTTAAAGGAAATAATTAGTTTGTCCAACACTCATACATAGTAAAAGGCTCAGTTTTCCAGTTGAAGGGTGTGTTCCATTACATTGACTAGTTTAAAGGCAATAATTAATATTTCCAACACTTGTACACAATAAAAGGCTCCATCCATCACTTGAAGGGCATGTTCTAGGAAAAAAATGAAATAATCAAACACTCTAACACATTAAAAGGCTCCATCCATCAATTGAAGGGCGTAAAGGGCTTAGTCCATCAGTTGAAGGGCGTGTTGCAAGAAAAATTTGAAATAATCAAACACTTACACAGTAAAAGGCTTCGTCCAACAGTTAAAGGGCATGTTCCAAGAAAAAATGAAATAATCACACCCTCTTACACAGTAAAAGGATCCATCCATTAGTTGAAGGACGTGTTCCAGGAAAAATATTGAAATAATCAATCATACATAGTAAAATTGAAATAATCACTCATACATAGTAAAATAAGTCATGCTTTTCCAAGGGGAGAGTGTGAGGCTGTCGTAGAAGTGTTACAAAATGGTGGATTTGTCAAGCGGTTTCAGGAAACTGCTCGAAGAGTTATCGATGTGGTTTTGTTAGATGATAAGTGAAGAAGACATGGAAAATTTTTATTGGATTAAACAATAATACATATGATGGATTTTAATTTGATCAAGTGTCGATGAATATAGCTACAGAGCTTACGATTTTGAAAACACATGTTGTATTTTTATTGAGTAGAGAGACGATGAAAATTAATATTGTTCTCAAACTCGACCTTAGGAAAATTATTTTTAAGGGTGCTTTTGTAAACATTGTAGAAATGATAGTCATCCCTCAGACAAATATGTGATCAACATGCATTCTCTGTCCCTCCCAACCAACATCCTACACGTGTCCACCATCCTACACACTACGCCTGCCATTCGTCCACTCCATTATCTATGTTGCAATGTGATTTTCTTATGTCCACTTGTTCAAGTTTTTTCACTGATTTCCTTTGGTACTGAGCTTCCCGGCCAGTGAGGCCTTTTGTTTGAATTTTGGGAAGAAATCTTCTTGGGCTTACGTATCTTCTATCCAAAATTTCCAGAGAACCATCATGTTACGCTAACCATCATGTTACTCTAATCAAATTAGCATCTCAAACTTTGTTTCTCCTGGGATTTAGATTCACAACAAGTTGCACCATCTGCCTCGACATTATTTGTTTCTCTTGATTGGTTGTCAGCATATATATCGCAAGCCACAAAAATGAGATATATACAAAGAGATGGCTCAACCCAAATTAAAACAAAAGGCAGAGAGACAATGAATGAAAGCTCCTGTACACCCAATGGATCTTGAAATGGCGAGATGGGCCCGAGAGATGGTGAGCTATGTCTATGAATGTGAGGGTGACCCAAAAATGCCTAGTGCCAACAGGCGTTTTTCTCCCAGGTAGGTTTTCTGGGGGCATAGTTACCTATTCGTCATCCCTCAGACCACTCTATTGTTGGCACGTGTTTACTTGATTTATTGTTCTTCTTGCAATAAATTTTGGCCACCTGTTTGCAATTGACGGCGAAAGAATGACAAAGAAAGGTTGGGTTAGATGGTTACGTTTGAAGCGATGCCACTTGCTTGACAGATAGACAAACAAGAAATTCCATTAATATAATGTCGATTGATGTCCACTTGGTGTACGGTAGACATACAAGAGAGTCCATAAAGGTCAATGAATACAACGACTATTTCAATTCATGAATACATAACTTTTCGTAATGAAGATTGCCTGAATTATTAAACACACAAGTTTTCATAATGAAACAACTGGCTGACTTTCTGAACACACAACTTCTCGTAATGAATGATGTGGGATCCCAGGTCCATAACCTCCATTTGTTTGGGACTTTTATTCATTTTGATTCTTTGAGAATTGTGGGGATAGAGATAAAGGATCAATAAGCGATGTCAGTGGTTCTTCACAAAATGAATGAATAAATTAGCAATGGCTTGGTTCCTCTGAAAATTTTGGTGACGAACGAAATCTACCATACACCCAATGATGGATCTTGAAATGGAGAGATGGGTCTGCGAGATGGTGAGCTGTGTCGATGAATGTGAGGGTGACCCAGAACTACTCGGTGTCAAAATCCTTGAAGGTTAGGACCCCTATGGGGCCCCTGATCCAGTGCACGTCCATGAATTTATTGAAATAATCTTATGCATGGTTTCATGTTGTGGATTCATTGAAGTAAGAGACTTTGGTGTAACTGAACCATGAGATGGTTGTTACAAATAGGATGTTGTAGATCATAGCCCCTTTCACATTGTGCACCAATTAGTGAGTGATGATAACAAATCCCACGATCATGACCCAGAAAGTGGTTCTCTCCATCCATACCTTAAGGCATAATATTTTTCCCAACACCGTGTCTCATGTGAGAAGTTTTGTTGTCTTGTTGATAAATGTCTGCACCGACGCAAGCCTGAGTTGATACTTGCTCAGGAAAGTGCCCATGTATAAAATACTTTAGATTTATGTGCCGACAAATAGAGGGATGTTGTATCAACTATCAATGGTTTAAATTGATGTGTTGATGGATAAAGGGACGTTGTATCATCTTCCATTGGTTGTCAGGGTTCTCGAAGTTGATTTTCACTTTCACCAACTTTTCTCTATATAATATGAGATCCTTTTAGAATTCTCACATTAATTTGTAGTTTATATCAATTTAAATTTTCTCTCCCGAGCCTATTGTCATTTTCCTTTAAACCCTAGTCAATCCCCTTGAAATGATAGAATTTCTCAAGGTTTAGTATTAGAGGCTTCTAGGATCTAAGAATATGTTTGGAGACGTATCTAACAAGAGAAAATGCATTTGGAATTCAGGAAATTCTAATCATGGTGATGAGAGTGGGATTTTCTTTCATGTTTGTTTAGCGCTTAAAATAAACGAATTTTTTTCCCAAAACATTTAGTTTGTTGGGATGGGAAATCAAACTATTTAATTCCAAGAAAGGACTATGTTAAATAATTTCAAACTGCATTTCATCTTTTGATGTTTGATTGCAATTATAATAGGATTCTTTCTTTGTATTTATCAAACAAGTACAACAACAAGTTCTTCAAGTTAGGATGTTAATCTTATTAAATACCATGATTGTTATATTCACATTTGAAATGTCTTTTTTCAGATGTGTTTGATTTGATCATTATGTGTTTCTTGTGCAGTTGCTCCAATCAACTATGCAGATCTATCTCCAAGTCAAATGTAGCAATTTTTCAAGGCAGAGGATTATGAAACAACTTTACAATCTGCAAAAGGGAAAGTATCAATGCCATTTCAGAGGAGGGGGATACAATGTTTATGTACTTGAACTTCCTATGGTGGCCCAAAATGTTTACAACACCATCTTTTTCTGTTGAATCCTACATGGGATTATTATTGTTCATTTTGTAGTTTGATTGGTATCAAACATGTTTTTCCTTTTTATAGTTGTTATTGCATCAATTATAACAACACATTGGAGTAATATTTTTTATGATATTAGTTTTTCTATGCCATGCCAAACTGTGATGTGATGTGCATTGTAAAGCCCAGTTGGCATTACTCTCTTTTTTAAAATAAAAGAGACATGTCTTATATATGCTATGACATGCCATGCCAAACTGTGATGTGATGTTAATTGTAAATCCCAGCTGACATTGCTCTCTTTTTGAAAAGCAAAGAGACATGTCTTGCATATGTTGTGATATCACATACGTGCTATTTTGTAAGTGTTAAGTTCAATAACCCTGTTATATATTGTGATTCGGGTTTTTCTCTATCTTTGAGAACTTGCAGTGTTAAATTTTGTTATGGTATTATAACATTGACATTTTATTTTAGTCACTAGTTGTTTATCAATGTATTGATGTTTGATTGAAACATTTATAAATGTATTTTTGTTTCATATTGATTATATAAAAATGTGATTATTAGCTATGAGCTTGGGGGCTATGTTTCCTCTTTTGTTTTGAAATAAGATGGTGCAGTTTTTAGATGTAGCTTAATTATGCAATGTCATAATGTCATTTCCTTTCCATTTCAAGTTGATTACTTATATTTATGCAACTATATGTCTGGTTTTATAGCCAATCCTTCCTATATACGTGTAGCTTAATACTTTTTCCTTTTAATACAAGTTATAAAAAAATCTTCTACCTATAATTTTAATATTTTGAATGTTTTCATATTTTTATTTTTTCAAGCCTTTTACCCACCTAGTAATTTTTTAATTTCTAAGAATCTTCTTTTCATGTTAACGTTTCTTGACTAGTCTTCTTAAATGGTCATGCTTGTTTCTCACTTTCCATATGTTTGTTCTCTCGACGTTTCTTTGCACCTCTTGGGATTTCCCGATATCCCGTTGAAATGGGATTGCAAGGAGCACCACTAGACCCATGTTGTTCCACTTGGACCAGAGTATTCATCGCGTGCACTAAAATATTTAACTTGATATGGAGTATTTCTATTTCTTCTCACATTGCCTTGATTGCCAATAGGATTCCAATGCACAAGTGGTGTTGAGATCACATCTTAATTTATTTAGGCTTGTGTATTTGGATAATGTTCATGTGTTCAACAAGCTTAGGAGGTGTACTTGTAGGGGTTTTCTTATGGTAACTTGACCAAATATTTGGAGTCTTATGCAAGTAAACTTATTAGTCATTACATAGAAGTGTACATTTGGGAACCTAAAACTTATTCATCTTGGAATCCATGTGAAATAGATAGTCTAAGCATTGATTTGGCGATGATCTTTGCCATGGTCAATTGGCCACTGCCAAAGAACATTCATGACCTACAATGGATTTCAATCTTGAGGGAATGAATAACTACTTGCACACTTCCATTGTTTACTTTTCACATGTCATGCACTTACTTAATGCATCGGATCTTGACCTTATCCAATTTAGCTAGCGATTCGTACAATAGGAATCACTCAACAAGGTCAGGCATATATTAGTGATTACTCTTTCCCCATCTTGCTTAACTTTCAACAATATTTTAAAATGGAATTGGATGCTTATGAACATGCCATGGTTGCAGTTTTGATGCATCTCAAAAGTCATTTGCATACCACTACCAGAACTTTTCAGGAACAATTTCAAACTAACATACTAATGCAAGTTGTCAACATTGATGATAATGTTTATTTGGTAAAGAAAACATCATGCACAACAAACATTATCTTATCCACTCCAACATATGTTGGGACATTGGAATGGTGTGCTTCACAAAACAACAAGATCATATCATCTCCTTGAGGGTCCTGAGTTGTCTTCATATTATACATAACTATGTTCTTTGGTAACTCAACATGGAGTTCTTGAACTTTTGGTGTTTTGTAGTAAAATGATTGAGTGGATAAATGCAAAGTTTGAATCCTAGTATATGCGTATTTGTATCCATTGAATCCGAATTGTTAAAACTAAACAAGCATGGCCAATCCTATTGTTGGTGACATTCTTGGAATATCCCTTAAAGTATCCAATCACAATGTCAAATCACTACAATAATGTTATCCACTTCATATGTCATGCAATCTCTATATTTCTCTAACATTAGAGGAACTATAGAGGAGAGAATGGATAACTTGCTTTTATGATTTCTTTTCTAGGAATGTTAAATGAGATATTCAAGAAATTTTTTATTTTATCCCCATTATACGTCATTGTATCTTCAATGAATTTCTAAGCTCTAAAAGAGTTTGAAAAGAAATCTTAATGGTTTGTTCTATTTGAAATCCAACGAGTCTCAAGTCTTTAAAGACAACATGCTAATTGAAATTGCTTACCATGATTCCAAAGGTAAGTATATTTTAATCTAATCACATGATCCTCAATGTATTTTGGCCTTCCCAAATAGCTCAACTAGCCAATCCTATGGTTTTTATTTTATGGAAATGAATTGATCCTTCTTCGTCGTTAATAGATGGGTGTCATCTATTCATACATGGGAATTTTATGCTACAACTACAATGACAAAATCTTGAATATCCCCTTAAAGCTTGTCATAAAGAGGGTGTTGTCATTGTTTTCTGTCATAATAACAATAAAATTACAATGATCATATGGTCAACTTCTATTAGCATGTTTTCCAATGTAACATATTTTATAATTTTAATTGAATTGTTCTTAAATTATTTTTTTTTACTGACCATTGAAGCAAGGAGACTTCAGAGTCATGTCCCATATATAACCGTTCATCCCATAAAAAAAGCAATTGAAATTTGTGAAAAATATTTTTAATTTCCTAAATATTTAATTTAAGAATCAATGACTTGAGAGGAGGGTGTCTCTTGAGCATTGGAGTTGTCCCTAGAATCCTTTCCCCATTACCTTCATCCTTATCTATATAGAGGATAAGCTCTTATTCCACTTCTTATATTTCCCTTTTAAAAATTTTCTCCATCAAAAGAGGTTGATTACTTCCTCTCCCTCACTGGCTATGATCTCATCGATGGATAGGCATGGTCTCAATACCCCTTTAATAAAAAAAACATAGAAAACAAATCCAGCTCAACTAAGAAGGGGCGAAGAAGAACAAGAGGGTTGTCTCTGAGGGAGATTTATTCCATTATTCTACTAGATTTCACCTTGGATAAATTGACACCCATCACTACCAAAATTACCTTCATTATATATTTCAAATCTCACCTAGACTTTGGATTCAAGCCTATCTTCTTCTTGTTGTGTGTTGGTTAAGACTGCATTTGAATGTTGAGATTCAACCTAGAATACAACCAAATTTCAGTGAAAAAAACCTTGTTGCTAGATACATGCTACAAGACTTCCATTTCTTCATTCTTCATTTCTAAAATTGAGAAATTAACTCTTGTAGGTGGTGAAATGACTTTTTCTATCATTGTTGTTCATCCCTATCATAACCAGGACATTTCCTTAGACTGCCAAGATTTCATGTAGGTGGGTGAATGACGTTTCCTCAAACTACCAAGATTTCATGTAAGTGGGTGAATGGAAATTTTTTATACCGCACTTTTCCAAGATTCTAGTTAATTTGGCACGTAGTGGTCCTTTTGGTAAGAACATTCTATCCTCCTTCACATTGCCTTTGTAGCATGGATTTGTCCTTTTGGCCTAGGAAATAAACATTCTTCCTCTTCCTTTATGTTCACTCCACTGACAATAGTAACATCATTAAGTTGGTCAATGCCTTGATCTAAAAAACCCCATATATCTTCTGCCTTTTACTTGAAAGTTGTATTGAAAGATCAGCAACCTCATAAGTCTTTTTTTGTCCAATTGGGTTTTTTTTGTTGGAGTCTTGATTTGAGAACCAACTATTGAATAAGGCATTGTTTGAAATCAATTGAATACGCATATGACCCTATCATAGATTACACGAAAAAAGTGACAGAGGTCCACCAAATAAAGACAATGAATTATGTAAGGTTGCAGCTAAAGCTGTGCCAGATGTTTCTACTAGTTTTTTTAATGTACCACATTTTCTAGTTTGCACACTGCCTTCATCCCTATCAATGTTTTCATTAGGAAATTGTCACCCATTTTAGTATCATGCTCAACCGGCATATCGTTAACAATTTCACAAGCTTCCCAATGAGGATCAATATCATCAAATTTTTGGTTTATATCATCCTTAAATACTCCATGAAACTGTCCTATACAAATAATTTCTTGATGTGACTCTTTATTGCAAGTCATTCCTTTACCATCAGAATTAAGAAAGCTCTCTTTAAGCCCAGAAAGCTTGAGAATCAGCTGATATTTCTTCATGAAAACCTATAGGTGAACACCCATGCAAATAGGTGGGAAACAAGGGGAAAGTAATGTCTAGATGAGGCCATGGGCCAGAGATCCTAGTTGAGGCTGAGAAGGCTACAAAGTCCATATGCCAAAAATTGGGGAGATGGATGGAGTTATACTTTCACCCCCCAAAATTGTGATGGTGACTTTCAATGTCTACTACAGTTAAAGCATGAAGGGTGACTCATATACTAGTTTTAGTAGAGGGACCCATGACATAGAGAGCAGGACCTTTCATGGGGAGCTGAGCGTGATCACGTGTGGTTGTGGATGGCATGATTAGCGTGTGGAAGATGAGGGAAGGAATTAATCCTTAAAAGCGACATGATATGGTTCAAGACTGTGTATGTTGCACATTATACTTTCAAGAAATACAAGACTGTGTATGTTGTACATTATGCTTTCCAGAAATATAAGCAAGAGCAGTTGAAGTATACAGTTTACTATTTTTTCGTTATCAATAAGCGATGTATCCATGATGGTCACATGAGTAACTCTCTCATTGTATAATAGTGCTAGTGTATTAGTAAGTATAATTTGGGTGATAGTTGTGCGTATCAAATGATATTTAGTACTATACATAAGAAATAATTAAGAAAGTAAATTTCTTATAAATAAAAATGTTGATAAAAACTATACATTTAATGAAGATTAATCAAATTATTTAAAGATGATAAGCATATGGGCTTGCATGTAAATGAAAAGAGAAAAGATCCATGAAAATAAAACATTAAACATTATTAGTATGGTTAAATTATTTGATTGAATTTAGTTTCTGTAACAAATATAAAATAAAATGTTAATTAGAGTAGTTAAGTATTATATGAAAAGGTGTAACCCCTCATTCTACATGCTCAAAGACTATAAAGAAGAGCCTCCCTTGTAATGATCATCATCATCATCATCTAATATATATAATTCTTATTTATCATCCAACATGGTAGTAGGATTCGATTATTGAGAGATCAATTAGACTAAGTTGCTCCATTTGATACCAAAACGGAATTTCTCCTTCGACCTATTCAACTCAACCCCTCTCTCTTATTCCCACGCTGCTGTTTCGCCGTCACCCTTTCTCTCCACTCCTCACTATTACTACACCACCAGTCAACCCTCTTTCCACCTTTCCATAGCCACCCTCTCTTTGTTTCCCCCACATCCACACATTTTCTACATTCCTCCACACTCTCTCCATTCCCTCATTCCACCTTCATCACGCTCATCTCCATTGTCTTACGCACAGTCACACTCCACGTTTACGCCAGCGCAGCTGCCACATCAGTCTTCCCTACGCCGGTCTCCCCTACCTCTCTCTGTCGCGCCCTCCTGCACACATCCATCTCCGCGCATCCACCCAATGCCCTCCTCCATCTCACTGCGTCCTCCAATCCCCCAACCGTCGCTCCTCTTCCGGCATACCCCTGTTTCTCTTCCCACCCACCTCTGCGCATCTCTGCCCTCGCAGTCCCTCACCATGCCATCATCTTCACGCACAACCCCTACACAGCCCACACTTCTGCCTCCTTCATGCAGCCCTTGCACAGCCTCCTTTCCAACTCCCAACCGTCCTCCCGCTTGCTTCCTTCCCTCCATCTTCCATCGGCACAGACCTTCCCACCTGCCGGTCGCATAGCCCTTCCGACCTTCATATTATCACCACGTCCCACCGATCCATTTTCCGCACCAGCCCAAACCCGCGCAGCTCCTCTCCTACCCAGGCGCAACTCCTCTCCCACTCACGCGTCGAGCTCCATCATCTTCGCGCTAACCTGCAACAACAACAAAAAAAAACAAAACCAATTTTAATATAATATTATTATTACAATATTTATTTTAAAAAAATATATACAAAATATTATATAATATTATATAGTTTATAAAAAAAATAATATTAATATTAATTAAGTAATTAATTAATTAATCTATTATTATTCAAAATTTCATCTTAAAAAGCCAAAATAGTTTTCTACAAACATCGATGGCATCTTAAAGTAAGAGTGACGAATTCATAGATCTGTTTGAGGAAATCCTTAAGGATATAGATGAAATAAAGAAAACTATTGACAAAAAATTTAAAGTAAATGTAGATGGCGATGAAAATCACGTAGAAGAAGCCACCCACGTTGATGAAAAAAAGGAAGATAGAGTAGGCCAGTATGTCATCCCCGATGAGAGTAATGGCATCGATCAATATAACATGCAATACAAAGATATAACATACCCTAGTAATAAAAGAATTGACAACAAAAGAATTGACAAGGAGAAGGATGATCTTGACCAAGATTGTGATAAGAGACAAGTCGATGTTGCTAACAATAAAGATGATCAATTTTGTGACAAAAATGTCACAATCACAAATACATGAAAGACATGTATCATCACAACACAAGATAAAATCAGTGTTCTTATGAGCATTATAAGCACAATGATCCCGTTCAAGGGAACTGACACAAAATGTGTTGGGGATAACAACATGAAAATAGTTAAGGTTATAATGTATGTTGAGCATGTTCAATTGACGGAAAACATAGTTAAAAGAAGCAATTACACAAGTAGAAAAGTGTAAACAAAACTTCACCAAGTTCATACTTATTGCAAATTCCAATACACCATTAGAGGAAATTTGGGGTCTCAAATGGGCCTTATAAGAAAACGTGCCAAAATAAGTTTTTGTGAGTTGGAATTCAAGAACCAATAGAATTTCAATAAAATAAGTCAACCATAATGGTTGAATTGGCATATTTGTCATTAAAAAAAACTACTTTTTTTGTTCGTATTTTCGACATATCTCATTGTGTTTTTACTCAAATTTCGATCATGGGAGCTCGTTGGATGCGGAATTTGATTCCGCATCCAACGAGTACCCACACTGCATACTTTTGACATACCCCACTACCCCAAAAACAAGAAATACCTTAAAAAACGTGATGATGACATCATCATCACATTTTTTTAGGTATTTCTTGTTTTTGGGGTAGCGGAGTCCGTCAAAAGTATGCAGTGTGGGTACTCGTTGGATGCGGAATTTGAGCTCTCCCGATCGAAATTTGAGTAAAAACACAAGGAGATATGTCGAAAATACGAACACAAAAAGTAGTTTTTTTCTTTCTTCCTCCAAAATTAATTAATATTATTTTATTATTTTAACCATTATTTTATTATTTTAACTATTATTTTATTATTTTTCTTAGGAAGCCCATTTTAGACCCCAAAATTCCTCTAATGATAATCAAAATAAGGCAATGGTCGTAATCAAAATTGCACCTCTCAAGTCATCAGTGCGACATAGAGCCAGAATAAAAGAAGACATTAGGAAATACTTGAGATTTGAGGACAAAGCTCCCTTAAAGAGAGTGGCAATGTAACAAATATAAAATAAAATATTAATGAGAGTAGTTAATTATTATATGAAAGAGTGTAACCCTTCATTCTACACACTCAAAGCCTATAAAAGCAAGCCTCCCTTGTAATGATCATCATCATCTAATATATATAATTCTTATTTATCATCCAACATGATAGTCGAATTCGATTATTGAGAGATCAACCGGACTCGGTTGCTCCAGCTTCTTATGGAGGGAGGAGAGTTGGTTAAGGGGTTCCATTTTTCAATTGGTTTTTTCCATGCTCTTGTAGGGAGAGTTATGGTATCATTGAGGGATTTAAGGTGGTAGTTGTGAGAACTACATTAGAGGTTTAGTTGTGAACTAAGGTGGTGATTGTTGGTTGGTATATGTCGAGTACCCAATATGCAGATATATTATTACCAACACACAGAGTATACGATATTTATTGTCAACTCGAGAAAGTCTTTTATTTCAAAGGATAAATGCACAGTATATGCGTTAAACACCAAATCAATGTAATTGAACACTCTTATCCTCTAACAACTATGTTCATCCCAAGAATCTGTGTAATCCTATTCATCTTCTAAATACTACAAATTCAATTACCTGTAATTAAGAAAAATGATCTAAGATTCAAACAGCAATTGCAGATAAAAAAGAAATCCTATTCACCACCCAGAACAAGAAAACTGCCTATTCAATCTGATTACTCTTGAAAGCCATAAACATAAATCAAATATTAATCTAGGAATTCAATTGCAAAGGATTAAGTTCAGCTACTCTAAGGAATTGACTTGCAGGAATGAAAATCAACAATCATAACAGGAAAGATAAATTGCAAGGATTTGTAGGATACCAACTTGAAACTACAGGATGAACAAAGCTATGTACAACTGCCACTCAATTTGCATAAAGGAAGTTCCCTACCCAGTTGACTGTCACTCTGTACCACTTACCAATCTTAAGAAAATGCAATCACAATTACACTGTAAATCAACACAGCTGTGTACAAAGGAAATATGATGAACAAAACATCACACAATACTGAATTGAAAAAGTCCTAAATTAACTCAGCAATCTCTGTGGAAGGCGGGCCCAGCCTTCACACAAAGATGTTGGATGAACAACGTCCAACTCTCTTAAATCAGAGGTAACTCCTTATATTAAAGAATGAAAGATTACACCAGTTGCTTACACTACTAATACAATGAATGAATTATCTGTTTTCCAACCTCCTGGGTCGAAGCAGCTCCCCATATTTATACATGCAGATCATAACCCCCGATCCTATTAAAGGGCAGCCATGAAGATCTCTAATTTTCAGGCGCCATAAATAATACTAGCTGTTACAAAACGTGGCATGATAATGACATGAAAAATGCGAGAAGGCTGTTGACTTGCCCAGGAGTAGCGATCTCTTCAGATCACAATTATATTCAAGCAGCAATGTAGCGTGTTCTGTTACAGCTGCACTGTCACAGCTCAGTCTAGGATATTGCATTAAAACCACGTACCTTCATTGATGATCGGGGGCTGAGGGTCCTTTTAAGCAGCGAATATCCCTTCCTTTGATATTTGTTCAGCCCCCATCCACCTGCAGTCCACTTATCTCAAACTACCTTAATAAATCATAACATGTTAGCACATTTGAGAGATACACAGCTTTAATTATTACAATCATAAGCATTAATAAGATAAATCAATGATCAGTCATACCTTGGTAGTTTGGGGATGAAAGTGAGGACAACAGGTCTGATTAGCATGCTAAATGATGTAGGACAGGAGAAGAAAAGGTGATTGAAGATGGTTAAAAATGGCCAATTCTAGGCTCAACATCTCCCCCCAACTATCCTGTTGCATGTCCTCATGCAACAACCTGCATCATTCGGAGTCTGAGTCCTGTACTGAGCTGTGTTCATGGAGGGAGGAGAAGTTGTAGGGAAACTCACGGACCTCATCTTCCTTTAAAAAGCCTCTGTGAGTAACCCAATACTTCCAGCACCGCTGCTCCTCTGTCCTAGTCAAGGAAAAATCTATATTATACGGTTTTGCTGGCCACCAAATGAGAGGGAATTTGAATTTCAAACCCAACCAATCAACTCCACACTCCCTCATGCTTCCCACATAGCCCTTGACTCTGGAAAGTGTCTGCTTGAAATTTTTGAAACAGTAAGGATCCCAGCTTCTAAGTGCAGAGGAGGCAGCCTGCAATCTATGTTTACTCCCTTCCAATGCTACCTGCTGATGTCTGGAAATGTAATTGGTACAGGTGGAGATCACTTCTTCTTGCAGTCTCATGATATGCTGTGCCTGGGGTGGTCTTGAAAGGAAATTTCTGTACCGTGCCAAAAGAATGCTAGGATTCTGGGGTTCACTTCGATTCCATAAGTTAGTGTGGGCTTCATTATCGGAAAAAGGTATGAAAAGACCTTTCCCACTGAGCGTGATTGCTCACAAAAGAGGCAAAGGCTCTTAGCTAAACATCCCCTGCGAATGGAACAGGGTTTGAGTGGCGGTCCAGGGGGCAAGCCATCTCATGCAGGTATAACTCACACAGCAGGTTCTGCTCCTCAAAATTGCTTCCAAAGAATGTTTCCAAGAACTTTTTTGAGGTTGTGATTTCGAACGATCTCCCCTCATGTACAGCCTTCAATTTAAACCAGACAAATTGCTCAAATAGGAACACTGGATAAGAGGAAGAGGGTTTCCTGGTGCCCATGAGCTCTTGAGAGAGTATGTACATCTGTTCTTTCTCCTGCTGCATGGATTGAAACTTTTTCAATTCTCTCAACTTGTTCTGCAACTCTTCTTCCTAAACTCTGTGGCCCATGCGTTCTTCGGCCCACTTCTCTTCCATTGCTTTAATAATTTTTCTATGCTCACTCAAAGCAATCATGCCCTTCTGGAGTTCTTCCACCTGGCTTTTCCATTTGGTCACTTCCAGCCTCAGGGTGGAGGCTTCTGTTGTGAGGTCCAAAAGTTCCTTTTTATAATGTTTTTCTTGCTCCGAGTTTAAATCAATAAAATATTTAAGAGGTAGAAGCACTGGTTCTTGTGGGGCAGTGTCCTCCAGCATATCCAAATTTGCTTTGAGAGTTACTGGTTCTTGTATAACAACGACATCCTTCAGACTCTCTTCAGCAGCTACATTCACAACTTTTAGAGACACTGGTTCTTGTGTGACAGTGTCTTCCTCTTGGTCAACCTGCATTTCTGAATTTGGTTCAAGAGTTGCTGGTTCTTATGTAGCAACAACATCCCATGGATTCTCTTCAAAAGCTGCATTCATGGATTTTTGAGACACTGGTTCTTGTGTGACAGTGTCTCCTTCTTGGTCAACCTGCATTTCTGAATTTGGTTCGAGAGTTGCTGGTTCTTGTGTGTCAGCAACATCCCCTGGATTCTTTTCAACAGCTGCATTCATGGCTTGTGAGGACACTGGTTCTTGTGTAACAGTGTCTTCTTCTTGGTCAACCTGCATTTCTAAATTTGGTTCAAGAGTTGCTAGTTCTTGTGTGTTAGCAACATCCCCCGGATTCTCCTCAACAGCTGCATTCATGGTTTGTGAGGACACTGGTTCTTGTGTGACAGTGTCTTCTTTTTCCTTCTGCCTCTGAGATTGGATACCTTCCTCATTGCGCAGCTCCTCCTCAAGAATTTCGGTGTCACCTGAGGATTGTGTCTGTACATGTTCATCCTCACTCCACTTTATACCCAGTCCAGGGTTATCTTCTAATTGCAATTCAGGAATCCTTGATGCAGCTTCCAAGGATGTTGGTTCTTGTGTAGCAACATCCTTGCTTACCTCTTCATCATCCTGTTGTTGCAATTCTTCTTCTATGAGCTCTATATCATGGGAACATTCTGGTGTTACAGTGCAAAGCTCTTCATTCAGTTCCAGAGTGTCCTCCATCCTAGGTTCTTCTCCCACTTGCTCGGCTGATTGGACAAGTATATTTAGGTTTGCTGGTTCTTGTGTTATAGCCCCCTGTTCAAGTTCATCAATGTCCTGCCCTTGTGGCTTAGCTTCTACAATATCTATGTTCTGGGAGCATCCTTGGGTTACCATGCACTCTTTGTCCCCGACATCATGCATGATTTCATCCTTTTGCTGCTCTATCACAGAATTGGTGGCAACTTCAGCAAGGATGGATAAAGATGCTGGTTCTTGTGTGGCAGCATCTTCTTTTTCCGCAACTTCCTCTCTTGTGGCCTCGGACTGCTGTACTGTACATGTGCAAATTATAATCTTGTGGTCTGCCTCCTTGAAGATTTCCCCACAGGTGGGATAGAGCACTCGCTCATCTTCCTTGCCAGGTATGGTAGAGTTCGATCCCTCCAGCTGGTCTGCAGCCTCCACTAATGTATACATCTTCCTTTCACCTAATTTTCTGCAGGTTTTCTTCCATGTCTCCAATTCCCTTCGAAGTACTTGGACTTCCTCTTTTAATAGTGTGTTCTCATCTAGAATTCCTTTAATGCTGGGTTCCTCCTCGACTGGCCTTTGTGGAGCATCCATTGGCCTCGGTACAAGGATTGGGAATTCAACCTGTGCTTCTAGGGTTGCCCATCTTTTTCTGGCTGCCTCTGTTGTTACAGCTGTTTTAGTTCTTTTCCTTCTGATAGGTGAGGTTATGTTAAGTTCGTAAATTGATCTCTTCTTTCTCCTTTGTGGTGTTTTCTTTTGTGGAGCTGGGATACCGAGTTTCACAGCCGAGGTCAAAGGAATATTTTCTTGCTCCTCAGGCTGTTCTTCCACAATTAAAGTTCCTCCTTCCCACTCAAGTGAAGATTCAATAGTTACTGGCTCGATATTTTCTTTAATTGCCCTAGCTCTGTCATCTTCAGGTTCAACTGTCATAGCACTTAGTGCTGCTCCAGTTTCACCTTCTGCTGGCAGAGCTGTCCTGTTATCTATGTTTTCCACAAGGTTTTTATGTACATCCTCCTCCAATTGCTCTGCCTGTGCCTTTTATTGCGCTTCTTTTGATATAGTTTCATCCCCCCCCCCAACTATATTGGAGGAACTTCGGTCCTCCTGCTGTGGTTGAACCTATTCCTGTTCTATCTGGACACCCAGCAAGGGAGCTGGTTCCTGAGCTCGAGCTGTAAATTGTTCCCAAGTTATATTATGCTGAGCAAGGGTTCTTAAAATTATTAATTTGATGAGACCATGGTGGGTCGAGGAGGAAAATGGGTGTTTAGCAGCTTGGACGAACACCACCATATGACGCAAGTCATGGAGCAAATAGTATGGAATATTCAATAAAGTGCCATGGAAAAGATGAGAAAGTAAAGGTAGTTCAGAATTATAAACAGTTTGGTACCTACCTTCACGAGTGATGTACTTCTTGAGGAAGACAACAACTTGATCCCATGGCCTCAGCAATGAATACAATGCAATCCCTCTTCTGGATGATTGAACTTGCTCCCCCTCTCATAAAAATGCTTCCCGTGCGGTCATTGTGGGAACTCGTCGTCCAAACCATGCCTTTCCCACCTAGGATAGCAGTAACCTTGGATATAATGGCTTTGGAGACTTCTACGCGTAGCCCCCACACCTTAGAGTGAGTGTCTGTGAGGTTTAAGGCAAATTGCAGGGCTGCTTCCTGGTTAAAGCCATCCAGTCGCTCAAAAAATTCGAGCCAGCCGGCGGCTTGAAAGATGGCAAGAACTGTGGGATTTTTCCTAAGTTCCTATGTATCCAAAGGTTCATGGCAAGCTGGAATCCCCATAATCCTGGCTACAGACTAAGATTACGACTTCGTAGATTACAGAATCCAAGAATGGAGGTTGCAGCGCAGAGGATGCACGAATCGCTGAGTGGAGATGTTGAGTAAATGGGCAAATTTGGAAAGTTCATCTCAGAAAAACGTTTGAAATTTTTATTCCAAATTGGGGAAGGTGGCGGTTATTAGTTTTTACGTCGCATGGGGGAAGGAGTTAATTAGGCTATAATGGTGATACGATTAAAGGTACGACTGATATCGTTAAATCATATCAATATTTAATCACGTGAAAATCAAAGCCATACCTCTTGAGACTGTGCATGATATATCTTGCGGAGAATGGTGGAATGTGCGGTTGCTGACGCTGCGAAGCCGAACTCATGCGCTGTCATTAAATTGATCATAATGACGAGGAAATGCAATAATTTCTTCCACCAGTTAAATACAAACCATCTCATCACCAGGGTCAGAATTGTGAACAAAGTGGTCGTTGTATGGCCCAGTTCACCGGCATGAGTCGGATGAATCAGAGCCATATCTAGCAGGTTGAAGCAATTCTTCTGTTAATACTGGGGTTACCTCTGCAAGTTTCCAAAAGACGGCCTTAATCACATGAAGACATCCGCCAAATAAAGCGGAATTGCAGCTGCCAGGAATGATATTGCGGCCAAGGAAAAAGATGTTGTAGCCACCGAGAAAAGTTTGCGGCCACCGAGAAATATGTTGCAGCCACCGAAAAAATTTTGCGGCCACCGGGAAATGTGTCGTAGCCACCGGGAAAAGTTTGCGGCCGCCAGGAAATGTGTCGCAGCCGCCGGGAAATGATTTACGGCTGCCGGGAAAAAGGGCTTGACGGTCATCGGCAAAAAAAATCACGGTTGCCAGGAAAAAGGGCTTGATGGTCATCGGGAAATATGTTGCAGCCGACAGAAAATGGTTCATGGCTGCCGAAAAAAAATATTTTACGGTCATAGGAGAAAGTCACGGCTACCGGGGAAAAGGCTGCGGCCGCCGGAAAATATGTCGCAGCCGTCGGGAAATATGTCGCAGCCGCCGAGAAATTTATTTTGAAGGAAAAGGAAATGCAGCACAGGAAGGCAAAAGAAAACAACTTCGCTCGACAGGCCCAATCTTGTCATTCCCCTGGCGCTTCCCTGCAAATTTTTTTAAAAAATAACGACAACGAAAAGATCAAATGCAAAAGAAAAAAAAACACAATATAAAATGCAGCAGGAAAAAAAAAAAAAACCATTATTTATGTATAGTGATTCAAACGCGATTTACTGTCTAAGGATTGGAAAAGGCAGAGAGAAGTTCCTGCCCTGATGTCAGCTGATAATCTGGATCGGCGGAAATTTGCGAAATGAATGCAACTCTCGAAATAGGCTTACGATACAGTCGCAGCCTGTGGCCATTAGCAAATAATGGTATGCGGTTTTCATCAATGGTCACCAGACGGACAGTGCTGTTGTCAAATACCCTGTTGACCAAATAAGGACCCAGCCACCTTGTATGTAATTTACCTTTAAAATCCTTTTTGAACCTGGATTCATATAGTAACGCCCAGTCTCCTTCACAGAAGATTTTATTTTTAATAAATCGGTCATGCCAATTGGATCTCTGTTGCTGAAGCAACGCAGTTTGATCCACTGCTACTAACCGTTTCTCATCCAATTCATTTAATTGATTCAATCTTCTCTTCTGGGCCTCTGTTACATCCAGATTCAATTCGGTGGCTGTCTTCAGGGTTTTGAGCTCAAACTCAATCA
The DNA here is from genome assembly GCA_001517045.1 of Pseudotsuga menziesii. Lineage (NCBI taxonomy): Eukaryota > Viridiplantae > Streptophyta > Pinopsida > Pinales > Pinaceae > Pseudotsuga > Pseudotsuga menziesii. Next base: position 238,662 of record LPNX011110729.1, read on the forward strand.
GAAAGATAGCACTCTTCCCATACACTAAATCATAGGGAGAGAAACTTGTGGTGTTGCGCCAAGTCGTACGATATGCCCATAGTGCTTCCGAAAGCCTGTCAGCCCAATCCCTTCGATGGCTCTTAACTGTTTTAGTAAGGATGGCTTCAATGACCTTATTAGTACTCTCCACCTGACCATTAGCTTGGGGGTGGTAAGGTGAAGCCACCCTATGCTGCACATGATACTTTCGGAGCAAGGATTCAAATTGGTGTGACATGAATACGGCCCCCCATCGGTAACCACTTCCTTCGGTACCCCAAAGCGGGTAAAAATTTCACTGTACAAAAAATCCATCACCGCCTGGTCGTTAGCCTTAGCCAAAGCTACGGCCTCCACCCATTTGGTCATATAATCAGTACAAACCAGAATGTAAACTTTATGTCTGGAAGGAGGACTGATAGGGCCAACAAAATCCAGTGCCCATCTATCAAATGGTTCAACTACTACTTGAGTTTGTAAAGGCATCTGATCTGTTTTATTAGGCTGGCCCATCCTTTGGCAGTTGTCATAGGATTAAACATACCTTTTAGCGTCCCTAAACAGAGTCGGCCAGTAGTAGCCCATCCGCAGTGCCTTGTGCCCTGTTCTTTTGTCTGCAAAGTGTCCCCCGCAAGGCTCATCATGATAGGATTTCAGTATGGGAAATATCTCATCTTCTCTTACACATCTCCTAATCTCAAGATCAGGTCCTGTGTAGAAGAGATGACCATTTAGCCAACAATACCTGGCACTCTGTTGAATGATTTTTCTTTTTTCTCATTTAGACATATGTGGTGGGAGCTTTCCTGCAACCAAATAATTAGCGACATCTGCATACCAGGGAGAGTGAGCTGAAAGTGCGAATAGATGTTCATTTGGAAAAGAGCCATCAACAGGCAAACTATCATCACTGTTAGTAAGACGGGATAAGAAATCAGCAACGGCATTTTCTTTTCCAAGTTTATCTATAATAGTAATATCGAATTCTTGCAATAACAAGAGCCACCTGGTCACTCTGGCATTGGTGACAGGTTTATTCATTAAGTATTTAATGGCAGAGTGGTTAGTGTGCACAAATGTGGGATACCCAGTAATGTAATGTCGAAATTTATTAATAGAGTAAACAATAGCTAGGAATTCTTTTTTAGTAATAGTGTAATTAAGTTCAGCAGGGGCTAAGTTTTTACTAACATAATAGATGGCATAAGGTACTTGACCATCCTGCTGTCCTAACACTGCTCCAATGGCGGTATCAGAGGCATCTGAGGAAATATGGAAGGGTAGGGTCCAATTAGGTCCCCTTAAAATAGGAGCTGTAGGCAGCTTTTCTTTAAGCTTATCAAAAGTTGTCTGGCATGCTTCATTCCACACAAACTGTGCATCTTTCATTAACAGAGAGAACAAAGGAGAAGCCAGTTTGGAGAAGTTCTCTATAAATCTTCGATAATATCCAGCATGTCCCAGAAAACTTCGCACCTCTTTCTGAGTTGCAGGGGTAGGTATATTTTTTATCACCCTGATTTTTGAAGGGTCTACCTGAATGCCATTGGCAGAGATGAAATGCCCTAATACCACCCCTTCACTCATCATCATATGGCACTTTTTGGTGCTTAATGAGAGTTGAGTCTGTTCACAGAGAGTTAAAACCTTCTTTAAATTTTTCAGTGCTTCCTCAAAGTCCCGGCCATAGGGAGTGAAATCATCCATAAATATTTCCATACTATCATTGACTAATTCATAGAATATGCCAATTACAGCTCTTTGAAACATTGCTAGTGCGTTACATAAACCAAAGGGAAGTACTCTGTAGGCAAACGTTCCCCAGGGGCAAGTGAAGGTGGTCTTATCCTGGTCCTCAGGAGCAATCTGAATTTGGTTGTACCCGCTGAACCCATCTAGGAAGGAGAAGAACTTCTTCCCTGATAAGGTATCAAGTAATTGGTCAATAAAGGGCAAAGGGAAATGATCCTTTTGAGTGGCTTTATTCAATTCCCTATAATCAACGCAGACCCTCCATTTACCATTTTTCTTGGGCACAATTACAAGTGGAGAAACCCACTCGCTATCTGAAATAGGATATATAAATCCTACTTCCAAGAGTTTTTGGATTTCTTCCTTCATTATATCCCTTAGGTTGGGGTTCATGCATTGTTGGGGTTGACACACAGGCTGGGAGTCACTTTTAATATAAATGTGATGGGTGCACAGATTAGAGGGAATACCCCTCATGTCTGTGTACTCCCAGGTGAACGCCCCCTTGTGTTCTTTCAAGAGGTTGATCAGGCGCTTCTGTTCTTCTAAGGAGAGGCTAGGATTAATATTCAAAGTTTTTCCAGGCTCTACCTTAATAGGAATGCTTTTTGAATTTTCCAAAACTGGGATTATGTTTGTGTCACCAACTAGTGCTTCTTCTGTGAGATTTTCTTGTTCTTCCTTGCCCAGGGTAATATTCAGGATTTGATAGACCTCTCTATCCACTGAAGCGGGTTCACTAATAAAATTACTAATAGTATCATCTTCTATTTCGTTTTTAAACGTCAAGGCCTTCCCTAGAGTTAATAGTGGCTGAACATCCTCCTCCTCCTCCTGCTCTATCCAAAGGGAGGTTTCAGCCTCTAAGCTTGGCCGAGCTGGAGGATGCAAGGTGAGGCTTTTAGTCTCCGTACCATCAGATATAGTCATGGACCCTGATCGACAGCTGATGTAAGCATCAGCTGTAGCCAACCAAGGCCTCCCTAGGATCAATGGGTGTCCCCTCAACTGCGATTTTGGTTGTAATACCAAAAAGTCAGCAGGGTACTCCCATGAATCTACTGAGATGACAAGGTCGTCCAAAATTCCTTCGGGTCTAATGGTAGATCTGTCTGCCAATTCTAACATGATAGGGGTCGGTCTAACATTAGTGAGCCCAAGCTTCTTTACAGTCTCCATTGTTATGACATTTATCGCTGCCCCTAAATCTACTAGCATGTTGGCTATCTATGTCTGTCCTACCTGTACAGTGACAGTAGGATTTCCAGGGTCCTCATACTTTGTCACAGGGGTCTTTCCTGTTATCAAGGCCGATAAATTCCCTATGACATGAACAGTGGGAGGATCTCTAGGTTTCCTTCCTGGTTTCTTAGTGCACAGGTCCTGAACGGTTCTAGCATAAATAGGCACATCTTGAAGAGCTTGAAGGAGGGGGATTTTGACATAAAGGTTTATTGACTCTCCTAGGAGGTTAAACTAAGGTTGTCCCCCTATCCTTGGTAGCATTAATCTCTCAGGATATGGTGGTTGTCTTATCAGCTGGGTAGGCTGCGTATTGTCAGATTCATCGTTTGATGTTTTAGCCGTTCCATGCTCAGCATCTTCAATGATAGGAACTGTATTGGATGGATGCTGTGAACTCCTTTCTTTCTTATGCACAGAAGGTGGAGCATCTTCTGTAATTACAGGTTCTACTATTTTCCCAGATCGTAAATGAATATCATTACAAGGTACAGGGGAAAGAGAGTAGGCCGGCATATTGACAGTCTCCAATTGATGGACTGTTTTATTATTCGGGTTAGGATTAGGTTGGGCAGGCAGCTGAGGTCGTATTGGTATATTAGGGACATAATTATTTTGCAACTGCAGCTGCGACTGCTGAGGTGGGTATTGCGGATATTGAGGGAATTGAAAGTATTGAGGAGAATATGGTGATTGTTGAGGTGGAGGTGGAGGTGGTTGAGGAAACTGGTTCCTAGGATGGAAATTCCTCCATCCAGGAGACCACGACGTAGGTTGGTGTGGTGGCTGTGTCCAAGGACTCCATGAGTTAAAATTTTGCATTGCAGGTTGGGAGGAATTCCACTGAGCATAATTTGAAGGGAATTGTGTATTCACGTTTTGCATGTTATTATTCCAATTGCCCATATTATTCAAAAATGGAAACGAGTCTAAAGTCATACCTTGATTTCGAGGCTGCCACGGTTTCTTCTGTGCAATGAAATAGGCCGATTATACTTCTAGAGTTGATGCCTACAGAACAGCCTTCACTTGGGGAAGTGAGGGACATTCTTTCATGTCGTGGTTCAACTCACACAGCTGACATACTTCTACTTTATCAAGAGGGCATTCTCTCAGCGGATGATTCTTTCTACATCATGGGAAGAACACTCCTAGTGTGAGATCCTCTACTACCTGTTTTTGTTTTTCCTTCAGGACATCGATCTCTGAGGAGATGGAACTCATCATCTCTGTCTTGAAATTTTCAAGGAGATTACCTATCTCTGCACGGGTGGCTCCTCCATTGGACGACTTTTGAGTTCTATCAAATACATCACGTTCTAGCTTATCCCATTTGTCCCGCTTATTGTTCCTAGAAGAGCCCCTGGAGTATCTCTTACATAGTTCCACAATCTTTCCAAAAGGTTCTTTGGAGATATCTCCCTTTCCTAGCAGATTTAACATGTCTAAGCAATCATCCCTGATCCCACAAAGCAAGATTATCTTGAGCATGTCCATCCCCATGTTCGTCTGCCCAGCCCTCTGCACATTGTATAGTATCCTTTCCACGAAATCCTCTAGACTTTCGTCCTCCTTCTGCACCATTTTGAATAATTCTTCTCTTTTATCCTTGGTGTTGCAATATTCCTAATATTTTTCCAGGAACACCTGTTTCATTTTATCCCAATTAGCAACAGTTCCTCCCCCAAGGCTCATGAACCAGCGTAATGCGTTGTCCTTCAGGGTGGCAGGGAAAATTTTCAGCTTTTGTGCATCGGTGACATAATCATAGCTGCGACAGAGAATATCAAATTCAAAAAGGAATTCGTCGGGATCTTCTGCCACCTTTCCATGGAAGTGAGGCAGCACCGATGGTGAGATATTCTTCATAGGGGCTGCCCCTGCTGGCTGCTAAATCGAGAATTGTAGTGTAGCCGTCGTTCCTTCAGGCAAGGAGTGATTGTCATGATGATAGTTTTCCCCCATTGCCTCTTCCTTGTCAGAGTCGTGTCTGTTACTCATCTCCTCTTCTGTTTTCTCCTCCTCTATTTTCTCCTTTTCGTTCATTCCCATGTTCTTTTCCTCGTTCTTCTCTACGTCCTTCTCCTGTTCCTCGTTCTTTTCCTTGTTTTTCCACTTATCAGCAAACTTCTGGTGGAACTGCGTCCACCCTTCTTTAGTTACAACCTTCCCAAAAATGTGGTATGTTGGACCTTTACCAGGAGGTCCAGTTGTAACAGCTGTGTCCTTTTCTGCAGGTATATTCGAAGAAGTCACGGATGCTCATGTATTCTCCACCGTGGACCCTGACTCTAGTGCCCCAGGATTGGCAGGGTTTCTTCTGATATGAGTTTCTTGTTGGCGAGCCCTGGTAGATGAATCAGTTCTGTCAACAAGATAGTCGATAAATGTCCTTCTTCCCAATGGTGTTCCTCGACCGCGACCCAAGCCACCTGCACTGTTAGTATCTTATGGGGTTTTGGGAGTTGGGAGTTGATCGTGTTTTACCCTCCTTGTATTCATGCAACCCAAATCATTTCAGCAAAAATAATAGAAAATACTGGCTAGAAATAATTACCAGATGCAACTAATGATAGTGTTTAATTTTATCCTTCCCTGGCAACGGCGCCAAAATGTCGAGCACCCAATATGCAGATATATTATTACCAACACACAGAGCATACGAGATTTATTGTCAACCCGAGAAAGTCTTTTATTTCAAAGGATAAATGCACAGTATATGCGTTAAACACCAAATCACTGTAATTGAACACTCTTATCCTCTAACAACTATGTTCATCCCAAGAATCTGTGTAATCCTATTCATCTTCTAAATACTACAAATTCAATTACCTGTAGTTAAAAAAAATGATCTAAGATTCAAATAGCAATTGCAGATAAAAAGGAAATCCTATTCACCACCCAGAACAAGAAAACTACCTATTCAATTTGATTACTCTTGAAAGCCATAAACATAAATCAAATATTAATCTAGGAATTCAATTGCAAAGGATTAAGTTCAGCTACTCTAAGGAATTGACTTGCAGGAATGAAAATTAACAATCATAACAGGAAAGATAAATTGCAAGGATTTGTAGGATAACAACTTGAAACTACAGGATGAACAAAGCTGTGTACAACTGCCACTCAATTTGCATAAAGGAAGTTCCCTACCCAGTCGACTGTCACTCTGTACCACTTACTAATCTTAAGAAAATGCAATCATCAATTACATTGTAAATCAACACTATTACAGCTGTGTACAAAGGAAATAGGATGAACAAAACATCACACAATACTGAATTGAAAAAGTCCTAAATTAACTTAGCAATCTCTGTGGAAGGCGGGCCCAGCCTTCACACAGAGATGCTGGATGAACAACGTGCAACTCTCTTAAATCAGAGGTAACTCCTTATATTAAAGAATGAAAGATTACACCAGTTGCTTCCACTGCTAATACAATGAATGAATTATCTATTTTCCAACCCCCTGGGTCGAAGCAGCTCCCTATATTTATACATGTAGATCATAACCCCCGATCCTATTAAAGGGCAGCCATGAATATCTCTGATCTTTAGGCGCCCTAAATAATACTAGCTGTTACAAAACATGGCATGATAATGACATGAAAAATACGAGAAGGCTGTTAACTTTCCCAGGAGTAGCGATCTCTTCAGATCACAATTATATTCGAGCAGCAATGTAGCGCGTTCTGTTACAGCTGCACTGTCACAGCTCGGTCTAGGATATTGCATTAAAACCACATGCCTTCATTGATGATCAGGGGTTGAGGGTCCTTTTAAGCAGCGAATATCTCTTTCTTTGATATTTGTTCAGCCCCCATCCACCTGCAGTCCACTTATCTCAAACTACCTTCATAAATCATAACATGTTAGCACATTTGAGAGATACAAAGCTTTAATTATCACAATCATAAGCATTAATAAGATAAAGCAATGATTAGTCATACCTTGATAGTTTGGGGATGAAAGTGAGGACAATAGGTCTGATTAGCATGCTAAATGATGTAGGACAGGGGAAGAAAAGGTGATTGAAGATGGTTAATAAGGGCCAATTCTAGGCTCAACAATATATCCTTAGTGATTTAGGGTTTGGGAGATTTGAATATTTGATTGATACATTGGCTAGGAGGAATGTTTTGTTCCCAAAAGTGTTGCCCAACTTTGCTGCTAGTAGATGGAATTAGGTCTATTTTTGTCGTTTTCTTTTGAAAGTTATCATCATCTTAAAAAATTTCACATATTCCATGAGGCTTTCTATTGATTACCTCAGTATTTATAATTATTAAAGTTACCTATAAATGGTTACATAAATTTATGATTAGATGTAATAATTTGGTTATCACAAACTACTATGTTATCTATTGTTTAGTGCATTCAGGTGTAAATTCTTAGTGATTTCATGATTAGTTATATAATTTGAACATTTAGCCTTAAATGTTGCTGGTTTTTAAATTATAATGGTTGGTTGTATCATTAATAGATGAATATTTGTTTATTCAATGGATAATGATTAAAACCAAGGGAAAGAAATATGGATAAATTCTCTATTACAATTAATTTTGTTTTCCTTAGTTAATAAATCTCAAGGGATTTTATTAGTTAGTATCTTGAAATTGTGTTGTTGTTGGTCTCATAACAATGAAAACATGATGTGAATTACATTTAATATTAGAGCCCAATCTCTAACCCTCATGATCTAAGAGCCTTTCCAAGTAAGAAATTACTAAAACCACAATTTGGATATAAAAAAAAGTAAGGTAGTTAAAGGAATAAGGCCTATGGACCCTCTGACCTTAATAAAAATAAAAGAAGACAATCAAAACCCTTGTATTTTATTAATTTCAAAATAACACACACATACACACAATTTTCTTTCCGTGCAATAATATTAAAGAAAATGAGGAGACTGTAAACTTTTTATTGCTCCATTTCCATACATGGGTTTGTAGCTATGTTTACCCTATAGTTAAAATTAAGTAATTGAATGTAAAAATTGCTTGGATCTAAAATAAACAATAATCTATGAAATGTTGATCGTTAGGATTTTGACTTAGATCTCCTTGCAATTTGCAAGTATGATTTAAAGAAAACTCATGAGCCAAAAATGTGGATCTACAATTACTATGGAAATAAAATAACCCTAAATATAAAATGGACACACATACACATTTATCTATCTATATATAAAATGAAATTCCTATGGACATAGTAAATCCATGACATGTAAATATGAAGTGATTTTGGTTTGTATAAGTGGAAAACAAGTGGAGGGAGATACCGTAAGGACCTATAAATTCCCATTTAAGTTAGCTAATTTCCTAATTTTAATTTAAAAAAAAACGTATAATCCTCTTAAAAGAGGATTGAGAGTCAATTGTGTCTAGCTTGAGTGGTTGTGGGATGGAGTATTCACCTAGGTTATACTACCATGGGTACCATCCTACACACTTACAAGGGTAAAAACCTTGTTTTAACCCTCAAAAGCACACTTACAAGGGAAAAAAACCTTGATTTTACCCTTACAGGTTCCTTGCTTGCATTCCCATATGCTAAATTGACATAAGTGCCTCACGAGGTAGTTCTAGGACTAATTAACATTTGACATTCATGCATGGAAAGCTTACTCTACAAGGAGAGTTAATTTGTCTAATATTAGGCACACAAGTACCTCACTGGAGTTTCCTAAGCCTAGCTACACCTTATTAGCAATTGTATGATCATTATTGTTTCCTTAGGAAACTGTGCTCGATCATTTAGGCATAATTACTGAGGGTTTCACTAGCATTAAGCTTGTGTATGTAATTAAGACTAGGATAAGTTGTCTTTATATGAAGGCCCATGCCTTACTTGTCTGGATCATTACTTGTATTATTTCTCTTATATAACTTGATAACCGTATAATTGTTTTGTTTAGCTTCTAAATCCATTTCTCCAAAATCTCACATGGTATTAGAGCCTTGGGGATTCTAAAGAGATTATTTTACATGTTTTTAGGTGAATACAAATATCAAATCTCATAAACTTGAATGGTCTTCATGCCCATATAATTATTACTCCATTCAATTCTTTTAAAAGGAAGACGAATATTGTGATTGTATTGTGATACAAAGGCCTCTATAGGATCATAATGTGGACAAAAATGAGGCAAATGGGGACAAAATATGGTTCAACTTGATGGATGAAGAGTTTTGGATGATTTGTCTCTCTATTTATCCTTTCCTACTATATCAAATTCACGTTGTAAAAACTCATAATGAATCCTATACCAAGTTGGAAGGACTCTTTGGGAAGCAAGACGAGATGAGAGTTCATTAATTCGAGAATGAGCTCATTAGTCTAAGACAAGGTAATTTTGATAAAATAGAATATTTATTCAATACATTTAAATATTTATTATTATATTAAAGTATGCAAAGTATAAAAGAAAGAATATAATCTAGTACTCTCAATCCTATTCAAATTGGCTCAAGAGTATTTAGTAATTGTTTCTACCTATCATGCTACAAATCTAGCTCTTGGAGTTGCTTGGAAAAAACCTAATTTGGGTGATTTTATTGAATATCTCACACACGAGAAAGAAAATATTATTCAAATGGGGTACTTGAAGTATTCAGAGGCCCATGCCCTTGCTGCAAATCGGGGCAGCAAGAAAGACATCATGCAAAAGGAAGAAAACAAAGGAAAGAAAGAGCAAAATCCTAGATTTAATAACAAAAACTCCTCCTCCAAAGTTTGGTACACCGGGATGGAAATAATGATATGTACTTACTAAGAGAAATTAAATCATGAATAACATGAGTGTATGAGGAAAGGGAATGATTAGCTGAGAAGTAAATTTTTGTAGGGAAAGATCAAAATCCTTGAGCATCTCAAGAAGTTGACTAATTTTTTTGAAAAGCTACAAGTTGATGGACATGCACTTATTGCTATCTTTTCCAAACCACTCTAATCTTATGTTGTTGGCATAGAAGGTTCAAATAACATCTCTCCTTCCTTGCAACCATGCACTGATGCTGCCATCTTGGGAGATGCACTAGTTTACACCATCCATTCAGTTAAGGAAGAACCTTCTACATATCCATATGAAGAAGTTGTTGGAATTAATGAACAAGTTTTTGCAAATCCAACAACCATGCCACTTTGGGATCAACATTCTCTTCATGTAGCATGTGATATGTTTGTAGATCCAATAGATACATATTGGACCCACTCACATTGTGAAATAACTCCTCATGCACTCACTGCTACATAGTCTTTGATGGTCATCCATAGTTACATCGTCAATAAATGAGATCCACAATCCTTTATATAATCTCTAGCAAATACATATTGGGAATTCTACCGTGGAGGATGAGAATCACTCTTTGATGAATAATTGAGCTTGAAAACAAGATCCCATACCCCTTGGTAGGAAACTTGGATGGTGTAAGTGGATATATTGATCAAAGTTGGTAGTAAATGGACATGAGTGTGATCATGGATGAAGATGACTTCCAAATTCCATTCAACACTATCCTTTTTTTTTGTTGGTGGGGGGCGTTCCACTAGTTTTTCCCTCTTTTCCCACTTTCAGGGGATATTTTCTTTATTTACTTGGGTACCTAACATGGCTACAAATTTTTGAAACCCAATTATTTGTGCATCATACTCACCTAAGTTAGGCTTAAGTGGGGGTGTTTGTGCACATGCACATTCGTTTGCACCACTTTTGGTGTTTTACGGATTAGTCCTGAACACAGATGCAAGTGGACCTCCCTAGTCTGTACTACATAGATCTAGAACAAAGAACCAAAAATGTATATCCTTTAACCTAGATCAATCAAATACTGACAAAGAGGTAGGATAAGGAAGGCTTACCTTTTATTTTGAGGTATGTCTCTGCCTTTTCCACATGAATGAGATCTAACTTTGCATGCACTAGTACCTGCAATCAACTGAATACGAACAAGATACAAGTTGATAGAACCTGTGATAATGAGATCGATCTAATCAAATAGCCAAGGAGACTTTATATAAGGAGATTAACACAATCAGATTATGGGAAAGAAACATATCATTTGTGTTAAGAGAAATAAAGGAAATGGTGCAATCGTTGAGGTATTGGCGTTGTATCCTCTTTCCAATGGTCTCCTTCCACCAACAAGTCACACTCACAAATAGATGAACAACATCACTTTAATTGAAAGTCTGAACCAAATCCTAAAACATATACCTACTCTATCCTCCCCCCCCCCCCAACCCATATCCCATAGCTTCAATTTTTAGGACAATGTGGATAAGAGGAGTTGCGAAGATTATGGAAAATGGATAGGATATGATACTAACAAAGGTGAAATTCGATCTAGACCTAGGGTTATATGGATGATGAATTATCCAAACAATATTTCTATCTAGAACATCCTTGAAGGATAATTTTTATGCCTATGCCAAGGTCGACGTGTTTTGTAAGTAAAGAAGATAGCGTCAAGATGGGTTGACACGTCTTGCAATTGAGGCAGAACGCGTGGAGGATGCTTGATGCAAAGAGAGAAAAACAACGCTAGGAATATCAACGCGTCTTTCCAAGTAAAAAAAATTCTTTGATGCCACAAGGTAAAGTAATTTTAGAGAAGAGGAAACAAGGATCCGTCCATTTGTTGATCGACTTCAGGGACTGAGGAAATGAGGTATTACAAGATTGGTCATGCTGACGAAAATTCCATGTAACAAAATTCCCCCTAATGTACGAAGCAAGAGGAAGAGGATAGGTGATGTACTTTGCAATGACTTACCGGTAAAAGAAACCATCGATTGGAGAAATGACCACTAGAACCAAGGAATTTTACAATCTTTGATGACTCTAAACCAAACAGGTAACCAACCTGACGGACGATTGCTGACCAATACATTGTAGATCCATGCTAATACTGAAAATGGACATGGCCATCAAAAATAAAGAGTGGGCCCATTGTCATGCAAATTGTAGCCACCGACCAATACAATGTGGATCTACAAAACCAATAGAACATAGCCGCCTACCAATATAGTGTGGATTTATGTGTTATACATAACATAGCCATTGGCTAATACAGTGTGTATCTACGGAATCAATATCCATCGCAAATTGGGAACAAAACACAGAGGATCCCCAGGGTATTCAAACTATACATGTGACATATACAATCCTAACCATGTGACTACAATGATTTGGAGTCGGACATGGTAGGAACCACTTGATTATCGGTCAATGATGTAAACTGTTAACAACTATGAGGGAGATCACCAATGATTACAATGAATCCCAAGATATCATTGTACATTCTAAGGAATGCAAATAGATGAGTTAAAGTTGAGCATTCTCAAAAACATTCAATCAGAGGTTAATGATGTAAAATACTATTGAAGGCAAGAAGACCTGCCATTGAGGCATGCAGGCTTCAAGGTACCTAGCAGTTTATAAATCTAAACCTTGGAAAATGTGTCAATGTCGACAGGGGCATACTCGTCAAAGAAGGGCCATGATATATCCATCATCATTGACATGAAATCAATATACAAAGATGATTTTGTATGATAGATCATATGTGTATGAACTAACATAAGGTGTATGGGAAAATTGAAATATTGGTAATTTTTTTACTCAATCGGAGACTACCCTTAAACATTTGGTGGCATGACATAAGACTTGGAAGCATCAACTAATAGAGACCGAAGACAAGATGCAATGAGACATGATCAAGCCATTCTCTAGATGAACCAAAGGAGTGATGAGACTCGTTGACTTGATACGACTCAAATATAAGTTGATTTCCCAACTATTTGGATGAAAGACAGATATGTTCCAAGTCCAAGGGGTGAAATAAGCTGCCATTAACACAAATTAAGATATGTTCCCTTCCCTTTTTCCCCATCATGTTTGACAAGTACCTCTTTCTTTATTAACAGTCTTGAGGAGGATAATAGATGCTCGATATAGCTCGGCCTTCAGATGAGTATGATCTCACATATTTTACAACCCTGTGAAAGGAGGGGTTTTCTTCCAAAAGGGTATTTAACGTGTAAATTTACAAGTCTAAAGAAAGAAAAATCGATGATTTTTCATGTTTAGGGAGTATGAAAATATATAAAGAAAACTCCAAAGTGGACTTTTTCATAAATTTAGCATCGAAGGCCCAAAATAAGTATAAAAAAATACCTAGGAGAACTCTCCCAATCAATGGTAGAATGAGGTATTCTTTTTTTGTAGTTAGTTTGTTAGGCCTGAGAAAGGGTTAAACTACCACCCAAAAAGCATTCCTTCGGAAACAACATTACACCTAAATGTTTTTTTAGTGTAAAGGAGAACAAGGTCACTCACATTGTTCCATTGCTTTATAAGTATGGGGCAACGAACAATAACCTTGACGCAATTTACTAAGAACTTAACGAGCAAGAAATCAACCTAAAGAGAGCTCATAATATTTTTCATGTTTAGGTCTAGAGCATGGAAAAGAGAAAAATCAGCTCAAATCACTTTTCATATTTTACACGAGAGCACGAAGAGTGAAAATTAAGCTCAAAACGTTGTCATTGAAACATGAAAGAAAAACCGAATCGAAATTTCCCAATGATGTTTGACTTGTAATCTCAAACATATAATTTTAATCACCATAACATTAGATAAAAAAAAATCCTCGATGTTATATTTGCATGGGGCATCATGTTTTGACCCAGAAGATCAAGATGGATCCTATCAAGATAGAGGTAATTATTGGACTGCTCCCTCCAGAAAGCTCTTCCTCCTAATCTTAAAAAATATTGTGGGTTATCATTACTTGTATATATGTAAATATGTGTATATCTCTTTGAATAAATAAAGAGACTATCATTTCTAATCACTTCTTTCTAGAGGACTCTTTTCTATATTTTCAAGAATAAAATAAATCATCTAATACATGGCTTTGAAGAAGCATTTATTTCTTTGAACAACTTATGAGGTAAAGAGCTCTAAGAAGGCCTTAAATATTTTCTTTTATATCACTTTCAAACCAATTATTTTATGATTTTGCTATGCTAAGTGTTTTGATTCAGATTCTAATTATTTGAACAATCGCTCAAAGGATTTATTTCAATTATCATAATCTTCAACATTTTCATACCTAGATACTACTAGCTCACCTACTCTAGTTATCAAAACTTGACTCTTAAATATCTTTGAGGGTACTAGAGGGTAAGTGGAATTACTTCTTGTGGAGAACATTACCTTTTATAAAATAAACTAGAAGGCCCAAGGAAACCTTTAAGCTATTGTCTTTTGACATGATATATAGTTAAGGCCATTTTGTGAAAAAATTTAACTCATGTGTTTAGTAGGGCTTAGCACGCTCTAGTACCAATTGAATTCTTATATTCAAAATCTTTATACAAGACAAACCCATCGGGGTACTGAACAGGCCTGCTGGTAGCGGGGCAATGCTAAGTAATAACTTACAAGGAATTTGATAAATGCAAGTAAACCCATCGGGGTACTAAACAGGCTCACTGACAGCGGGGATATGATTGCATGGTACCAAGATAAACCCATCGAGGTACTAAACAAGCCTATTGGCAGTGGGGGAATATCAGGTAACAAGATCTGGTTAATGCACCACTAGGCACATGATTTGAAAGAACAATAACATATATCAAAACACATCTACATAGGCCTATTGTTTCTGATGTCATTACAGAATAACTGTAAGCGGACCTTGGATCCGACAGTCTTATTTCCATCAATATCTAGGATATGATTGTCTTAGAAATGGCACCCATAGCTGAAAATTTCCACAAATTCAAAGGTGAGTTCAAAGAATTTTTTTTAAGATGACAAGATATCTTTACAACAAGGAAAGGGTGACTAGTTTTCCCTATGGTACTATGCATCACATCATCAATTATCCACTTATATCTATATACATTTGAGCACTATTTTTTTTAATATATCTATCTAAATCCTTTCCCCTTACTAGTTAGTCTTTTTCTCTTTTACAAACTTACAACAGCATGCCTAAACTTTCTTAATTCTTCTGCAAATTACATAGTTTTCTTGTATGGCATGAGGACATGCCATATCTTTGGTTTGGGGGAGGATTAGTTGATTGCCTATCTTCATTTTTATTTATAAAAGACTCATTTCCAAATGATAAAGTGTTGCAGGATAATGTAGATAGCAAAATTGGCCTTAAAGTTGTGGATGAATATGAAAGAATGTTAAAAGAATTATTTCATATGAAAAGTTGTATGAAGGATCATATGAAGGGTCAAATGTCGATGTGAATAAAAGGCCAAATGAGGGGCTAGATAAAAAACATTTATGATATTTTCGTACTTCTGATTAAGTGTTGGCTTAATTTCATTGGGTAAAAAGCCAAGTCATACCGTTACGGTCACATCTATATGATATTATGACTATTGTCGATTAATTATTGTACGAATTAAATCTAATATGATCTTATTTCATTCCTATATGGATATGATACGACCTTCAAATAACCATCGAGTACCTTTTTTTTATCATGACCCTGCCATCTTCATCATTCTCCTTTTATATTTGCAAGCATAAGCTATCAGATAAGCCACCCTCCTCGTTGAACTAAGGTTATGGTTATAAGTTTAGTTATACACTTGCATTAGGTTACATGTTCAACCTGTCCAAATCTTGCTTTGGACATGGTTGAACGAACTAAAAATTAGAAACTTGTTCAATCATGCACTTTAGATGGCACACGCTCCGAAAATTTTCCATAATAGCACGATCATTTAGGCATGCCGAGATGGTTGCATGATCATTTGGTAGGTTGAATACTGCATGCTTTAAAACTAGCACTGTGCGAACCTTTCTCAATTCCATCGCGATCACTAACCATTATTATTCTGGAGCATTTTAGCCACCTTTCATGAAAACCTTGTATTCCTTCCTCTGTTTCCATTATGCCGAACAAATTCAAGACTGAGAGTTATCAAGATCTATTTCAAATGACAGATTTTAGGGAGTGTAGGGCAGTGTTCTTTCATGCTGGATGGAACCCTTTCCTCCATTCGATGCAAGGTTATGACGAGGAGATTTCATTGCTGTTCGCAATGGGATTTGATGGGAGGATGGCTAGAGTAGGTCACCTTTCTTTTAAAGTTATTGAGGAGTCGATTTATCATGCTACTAAGCTCCCCTGGGAGGGTGAACGGTGGCATAAACATTGTCTCGTTCCACAAGCATCACACAATTTCGCGCTAAAGCCTGAGTTCCGGTATGTAACAGGTGTGAAAGGCTACCATCACAGCTGGATAAAGCCGGAGGATATCAAGCCGTTGACAATAATCATTCACTTAGTTACATGCGATGGTAAATTTAGCATTTTTAAGTCTTGTCGCCTTTGGTTATTAGCCCACTTTGTTGATAATAGATGCTTGAATTTCCCTTTCTTTTTTCATCATAGCTTAGATAAAATGTCAAATTTGGTCAGAATGAATACCGTGCATCCTAAGAGTAGTCTGTACCATCACAGTATATTCAAACTATTAATCTTGGATCAGCTTAAAAACCGAAGCCAGTCTTGGGAAACCTTTGATTTTAAAGTGCTCAATCCCCACCTCAATATTCGTAAACAGTCTCTATTGGAGACATTTACCACCATAAATACTCAAGTTGGTCAATTTGGCCTAGTTAAACCACTATCCTAAGTTTTATTGACTTAATTGAAATCATAGGAGCACTAGATGACATCATCTAGAGCACACCCCAGCCTACCTTCAGTTAAGGAGGCTAACTTAGCCTTCTCCTACATTCGGGGATGCTAACTAGAGAACTCCAAGGGTGATCTGAGTGTCATTAACGCCCCATATTGCTAACTGATTGTTACAATCAGTTAAACATAGAAGTGAAGGCACCTTCCTTCATTGAATTGATTATTTAATGAACTGGAGTCAACAGGGGTGCCTCCAACCACTTATGATGTTCAGTTACACTTCAGTTAACCTCATCGAGGTTCATTGGAGTCATTGATGTGCTACCACTTGATGGTTGGCTTGCTGTGACATCTTTCTGACCTACTTTTAGTTAGACTCAGTCATTTATTACACTCTGACTTCAGTTAGGGATCAGTTGAGTCAATTATGGTTTTGATCAGTGGTTAACTTGAGTGTTGACTGTGGCTTACATTCAGTTAAGCTAGACTCACTCATTCAATTCGAATGAACTCTTTGGGAATTCAAATTGCTTTTTCATTCATGCTTGCAGCATGATCTTGTATTGTGTCATCATTCTTTCATTTGAATATACAGAGCGGCTACTCATTTTGTAGCACAATTACACCATTTTGATTTCTTATTATTATTAATCTCTTATGAGACTGTGTCTTGGTCCCTAGATTACTATGACAGATTAATATGGTATCAAATCTCATGGTGGGATGAAGCTCATATCTCTCAAAAACAAGGTTTTTGATAGATCTTGCATGAAAATTGAACAATAGCTCAAAAATACAGCACTGCACCAGAAGCCAAGGCTTACCACTTAATACCCGAAGTAAGGAACTTATTGATCAAGCTTGTTTAATTGACTATGCTGGGTGTGATGAAAGCCTAAAATGTACAGGCTGTCCAACCTTACATTTCCCTTTTTGTTGTGATTTTCAGGTTTTTAATAGGTGAAAGCATTCACTCCAGCAGATTCAGATGGCTTCTTCCGTAGATCTTTTGAATCCATTCAATTTCCACTCATGGAAAGGAGACATGGAGATCTAGCTACGTTCCAAAGGACTCTATATGGTCACTATGGACACTGAAGAAGAGCTTGCTTCTATGATAGACAAAGATAGATTCTTGAACAAGAAGGATGAAGCATTCGGATTCTTGTGCCTCTCTGTTTCTTGAGATCTTCTTTTCCATCTTTTGGGATTGAAGAATCCAAAGGAAATTTGGGACAAATTGGAAACCCTGTATGGAGAGCAGGATGATTTGAGAGTTTACCATCTTGAAAATGAATTGATGTCTCTCCACCCTTCCAATTTTGAGACCTTGAATGACTTTTTCACAAATTTCAAGCACATTGTCTTACTGTTGAAGCAATGCAAAGTGGAGAAGGAGGATGATCAGCTCATCCTTGCCATACTCTCCAAAATTGGAGCTAATTATTTAGTTTTTGTCTCTACATTCCGTTCGGGGAATCTCACAACCCTTGGATGGAAGATGCCTACACTCAATGCCTTCATTGAGTCCCTAACAAGTGAACATGATAAGCTTGTCCAGATGGGGATCATCAGATCCTCTCATGATCAATCCCTCCATGTCTTGATGCCCAAAGATTTGAAGGGTAAAGGAAAGCAGTAGAAGAATCCAAAAACTAAATTTGATTCTCCTAAGCCTAAATTTGAAAACCAGCAACATTATGAGTCTTCCAGCTCAAAGAAGAACAAAGGGAAAGGGCATCATGGGAAATAAAAATTCAAGTGTTCATACTACGAGAAGGGATTCCACCCTAAACATGCCTACATGAAGAAGAAGCTTTATGAAGCTACCTCTCTCCTTGAGAGAAATCACATCAATCTTCCGGGAAGCTTTCGGAGGAGAGATCAGCAAGATCGGGAACCACAGCATGAAAGAGGTCATGCCCTCATGGAAAGCACTTAGAAGTCCAAAGACCTCTTGATTGATTTTGGAGCTTCAAACCACATGATGGTTGAAAGAGACTCCTTCTCATCCTTGGAGACTAGAAAATCCATCCCCATCCACATGGGAGATGACTCCACCATCATTTCAGAAGGACAAGGTATGGTTGATCTTAAGAATGGCTATTTTTCAAATGTTTTGTATGTACCGTCTCTGGAATCAAATCTCCTTAGTGTCTATTAGATGACACATACAGGAGTTCCTAAGAGATTATCTTTTATCTTGAATGATGTTGAGATAATGGAACTTGCATCCGGGAAACTTGTTGCTAAAGGCCTTACAAACCATCATGCAAAAGCCTATGAGTTTTCCCACTTTGTGGCGGATGCAAAGCCCACCGCTCTGCTAACTCATGGAAATGAAGTTAATAGGATGTGGCATGAGAGGTTTGGCCATCTTAATTTCAAATATTTGTAGCAATTACAGAAAAACTCCATGGTTGAATGCCTCCCGGTCATCAAGGTAACCACTGGAATTTGCAAGGGTTGTGTGATTGGAAAACACCCTCAGCACAAGTTCGATCGGGGGAAGGCAAACCGAGCTACATGCATATTGGGGCTGATACATTCTGATATCAGTGGTCCGATGCCTGTCACAAACATGAATGGATCAAGGTATCTTCTGACTTTTATTGATGATTTTTCAAGGTATACATGGGTTTTCTTTCTCAAAAAGAAGTCTAAAGTATGTGAAAAATTCATTGAACTAAAGGCCTTGATCGAGAATGCCTCTGGGCTTAATATCAAGATATTGAGATCTGATAATGGAAGGGAGTATGTCAGTAATGATTTTCTTCACTTATGCTCCCAAAGTGGTATTCAGGTACAACATTCAATTCCCTACACTCCCCAGTAGAATGGTGTAGTGGAAAGGAAGAATTGATATCTCAAGGAGATGGCCACCTATATGTTGGAATCAAAGAAGTTGGCTGCAAATTTGTGGGATGAAGCCATGTATGATGCAGCATACATTCATAGCAGATTTCCACACTCATCCATGAAAGGGAATACCCCTTTTGAAGCATACTTCAAACACAAGCAGGATGTGTCAAACCTGCGGGTGTTTGGGTCCACTACATGGGACCGAATTCCACTTGATAAAAGGAGGGCTTTGCAACCACAAAGCATAGAATGTATGTTTATTGGGTATCTTGATGAATCAAAAGGTTTCAATCTTCTGAATATTAAAACAAAACAAATCATCGAGAGAGAAGTTTCAAGTTCGATGAGCCTCTTCAGGAGGTGGAACTAGTGAAGGAGAAAACTGCTGAATTTCCTTCGTATTCTACTGAATATTTGGATGATGAAATTGGGGGTGATGACCCTGATTTGGATCCTATGATTTATGATATCAGTGTATAGAAAACATTAGATGCTGAATCAAAACCTAAAGTATAAAATCATCTTCCCACATGGGCCCGAGAGACACTCTCCTCCTTAGGAGATAACATTGGAAATCTAGATGATCCAAGGAGAACCCGGTCTGATTTCCAAAGAGCAGGTATTGCGCTCTCTTGTCCTAATAATTTTATTTCTGAAACTTCTTATTTGATGATTATTTCAAACCCAAAATCCTACTACCATGCTCGGAAGGATCCGAGATGGAAAGTTGCCATGGATGAAGAGATGAATTCTCTTAAGAAAAACATTACTTGGGAGCTAGTTTCTCTTCCTCCGGGAAGAATTAAAATGAGCTATATATTACAAAGAGATATACAAAGAATAGATTGAGGTTGAATAAGAGTTGTTGTGATAAGCCCCTTGGAACTCATCATCCATGTAAATATGAAAGTGTTTTTTATCCTTTGTTTTACAATACACTTCATATACTTGGATGGTATATGGTATTTTGTGTCCTTGTCAATTTGTAACTCCCATGTTACTCTCATCAAGTTTTTTCTTTTATGGATTCATAACTTCCATCTTGGAATAATATTGGTGCCATCCTAGACAGTAGGCAGTTAAGTAACGTGTCACTTAAACACAAGATGTTTTTTTTAAAGGATGTCCCTTCTTATTGTACAAAAAACTTTTAAACCATGGAATACTATGATCATTTTCTCTTGAAGATTTCTTGTGTGTGGGATCTCTTCTGGCATCTATCATATTGCTCCAAGTGAAATATACCAAACCAATGGAATCTGATGTTGGGATGGGTTTGTTGTAGTATTTGGTTATTGTTTAAGGGTTTGACATGCAAAGTTTACATATAGCAGGTTTGAATGGACAATAATAATGTTGCATGCCCAAATGTATAACAAGATAATCAAGCTCAGAAACAATGCATGGACATATCATATGAATTTATTTGAGTTGTCTGACATCACAAAGATAACATGCACTCCATGCATAAGATCTGCATTTCGAGATGGTAGCCGATGCAATAATAAACACCCAACAAGTGCATGAGATAGGTACACACCCAGATCTGATCTCGAGTCAACAATAATGTCTCCAAAAAGACTAGCACAAATCCCAATAAGCAGCAATGAAGCCAAATATGAATCGCCTAGTGAGAGAGATGAATAATATTTTCCCACAGAAAGATCAAAACACTATGCCTTAGTGATGTTGCCAAGAATAATGTTCCCTCAATGATTTGGTCAAGAAGAATACACCCTCAGAGATGTAACCAGACAATGTGCCCTCTGTGGTATGAATATATAAAGCACACACAGTGAAATGAAGAGAGAAGATTCCTTCAATGATAGACAAACAATATGCCCTTAGATATAACTAGATAATGTGTCCTCAAGAATGGCCAGAGTGATGCACCCTCCATGAATTCATTATGCAGCTGCAGATACCCTCAAATTTGTGATGTCCCCTTCCAATTGATGTCACTCACAAGGATGACATAGTAGCCTATTAGACTCCCATAGGCTATAGTCACCATATCTGGGAGTTATCTTGTTGCCACTTAGCTAAGAAAATAAGAATTACTCACAATTATTGGTTCCATGGTATTGGTTGGCCCATAGCATTGACCATGGTATTGGGTTCCAAAAAGGAAATTAAAGGAGACGAACAAAATCTATCACAATAAGTGGTTCCATGGTATTGGTTGGCCCATGGTATTGGGTTCCAAAAAGGAAACAAAAGGAAAAGAACTCATGCACTTTGGAGATGTTGGTTTTGATATTGACCTCTTATGATTGTCTAAGGGTTAATTCAGAGTTTTCTTTGGGGTTTGTCAAAACCCCTCCATATCTTGTTTCATTTAGGTGGTGCAATACCCACCCTAGCTAGACCTTGTCATTTAAATTTGCGGTAGTTTGGGAAGATCAAGTTCTCATCAAAGAGATCTTTTGTTGGGGGTCGAACTCTTCCATTTTGGGTTGTTTTCTTGTGGAAAAACCAAACTACAATGGTTGAGGGCCACTTGGGCATTATCTATTGGTGAGCCACATTCTTTGAAGAAGATCGAATAGGTATAAGGAAGGGTTGAGGTAGTCCAAGGGGCCAAATTCTTCCACCAGGGAGCAGAGATTGTGACATTGGCACCAGGTTTAAGTAATTTGTGTTTCAGTATTCCATAGATATTGTAGCAGCCATAGTTTGTGTGCTCAATATTCCATAGCTATTGTCACAGCCATAGCTTGTGTGCTCAGTATTCCATAGCTATTGTAGCAACCATAGCTTGTGTGCTTAGTATTCCTGAAGCTTATTGTGTTACTCTCCACCTCATAATAAAGCCAATGTTATTCCTCTCAATTGAATGTGACTCCAAAGTATTTTAAATAAATTTTTGTGGTCTATAAATTTGTGTGTAAATCAAGGTTCAAGAAATCCTCATATAACACATACAACAGCAATATTAATAAATATTTGGGCATATTTTGCACAATCAGTTTGGGTACATCACAGTGGTATCAGAGCCAGTGATCTTGTCAGCCCGTGCTTGCATAAGTTTTGATGGTGTGAAGAATGGGAGGAATTCCTCTCACTGGATCAGATTCATCAGAAGAGGAAATGGATATGGGAGGAATTCCTCTCACTGGATCAACTAATCAAAGGACAGGAGAAATCCAATAAAAGACAAGAAAATTGATTGGGGCATTCAAGCAATTATTGGATGTCTGGGTAAATCAAGGACATTTTGGGTCTAGAAGATCCTACAGGGGCAATAGAGATCATATAGAGGGAAGTTATACCTACATCCCACTGTCAGAAAGAAGGAAGACCATGAGGCCATTATTTCCTAAATTCCTAGAAGAGCAGCCTCAAGGAATGTAGGAGCAGCCACTTAACATAGACATGTGCATCAAAGACTATCAGGCACTAGGGCCAAATGCTCAGGCACTTGTCTCTTTTAACAATTACCTCAATGCTAAGATAGGGAACAGATCTAGGAGTGCAACACCTCAGTACCAGTAGAATAATGATCTGATGAGGAGAGTGGGACAATTGACTGTTCCAGCTTTTGATGATGAATAAGTTGGATACTTATTTCCAGCTTAATCCAATGATAGAGACTGAGGCAATTAAATTTACCACACCGCACTTGGAGGGATGTAAAACCCCAGTTTTCACCCCATGGTATGAAAATTGTACATGATGTATGTATTGTATTTGAATCATGGCAAGGAGCTCAAGGCCAAGGCCCTGCCATTGATTGATGTTTTGTGGATAGGAGATCAAGGTTGATACCTATGGTTTTGGTGCTAAGTCAAGCACAGAGCATTTTGAATATCATGTAAATACAATTTAATAAAATACCACAGCTAGCTATGGGAATGCAGCGTGAAAGAGATGGGGGCATGATTCCAGAAGGGATAGGGTGGGGAGTTATTCAAACCCCTTGAGCCAATAGGGCATGACCAGATGTCAATGGGGAAACCCATGAACCCTCGGCTACCTTTATGTCCTTTGTACTCAATCATTCATTTCTTCCAGAAGTTGGTTGAGGTAGTCTGATTATGTGTCTGAGCAAACCTGCAAGTCTGCAATCTCGGAGGCCACGTTCTTGCTTCTGCAGCAAGTAACCGCATGGTGCGTGCCCAGTCTGTCCTTTCTCCCAGACGTGCAAAAGATTTTGTTGTTCCTGAGGAATTCGGGATGGTCATTCATTGACTCTTGTTCATTCTTGTGCATTATATCATTCACACGGGCATTGTTGTTGTTCAACTACCATGAGTTGCAGAAGTGTTGTTCCGCAGTGTTCTGAACTATGTGTAAGTGAACCCTCTTGTTTCTCTGTGTTACAGAGTGGTATGCAAACCTGTTATCTCTGTTTCAGAGTGGAGCCCTATGTTGTTGAGTCTCCTTATGGTTTGTTGTGATATGTGCACCCTGGTTTGGGTCTGAGCTGTATACAAGACTTAGGAGTGGAAGAGACATAGAATGTGCTTGATAAACCTAGTGTGGAACCTCAGAATAATATAAGAGTGGCTGGTGAATCTCCTCTCACATCTTGAAGAGCACTGGAAGGGAAGGTGTAGCCCGAGGGACTGTGGAGCAGAGAAGGGGGCACTTCCTTATGTTGGGTGTGTAGGCAACATGGATGCCAGGCCAGATAGATCTTGTGAAGGTGTCCTTAGTTCTGTGGATGAGCTCACTAGCTTAGCAGTTCTTCTTGTCCACTGCCTTAGCAGCTTGTAAAACCCAAAGTAGATTGGCTTGGCTAACATCCTGTGAAACCCAATTGTATATTGGCTTGGTTCCGCAGCTTGTGAAACCCAATTGGATCTTGGATTAGCTGAGTAGCCTGTGAAACCCAGCTGGTAGTTGGCTTGGCTGTGTCTTGTTTTTCTTTGGGCCATGTGTGTAATCCTTGGCTGGACAGCCTGTGAAACCCAACTATGAAAGATGGCTTGGCTGAGTAGCCTGTGAAACCCATCTGTTGGCTTGGCTGGTCCTTAACGTGGATGTTGGCTTGACTGTGTACAGTCTATGAAACCCAATTGTTTGTTGGCTTGGCTGTGTAGCCTGTGAAACCCAGCAGTGTTTTAGCTTGTTGCTTGGGCGTTTTGATAAACCCAACTATGAGATGGCTTGGCTATGTAGCCTGTGAAACCCATCTATTGGCTTGACTATGTGTTATGAGTTATGGCTGTGTGTAAGTGCGTTGTCCCCTAGTTCCTTGTGGAAATCATGCCCAGCTTGGGGCTGGCAGTGGTGTTGAGAGATTAATGAACACACTAGCCTATGGTTGGATGGAACGGTGCAGCGACATAGCTAGTTGCGGGACAGCTTAATAATCAAGATAAGTATCTCCGTTATGCTTGTGTATGCCATGTATTTGCTTATGATTTATTATGATCATGTTGAATGCTTATTTATGGTTAAGTAGAAGTTTACTTCTGTTATGTTTTCCTACATTTTACTTTTGTACATGCCTTGTGTTTTTACAATGCATTTGCCTAAGTTTATGGAGGATGGAAGCCTGTTACAGAGTCAAGAGGCAATTGACTTAGTGTTTCCGCCCCTTGGAATTTGCCTGAGGGAGGTGGAAGGAGGAAACCGGATAAGGGAAAATTGAACAGGGCAGAATTGTTTGTTTCCGCACCCTGGGATCTGCCTGCGGAAGGTGGAAAGGGCAGTTGAAAACAAGGCAGAAAGTGTGTTTTTCGATTTTCAAAGTCTGAGGTCAGAAAGCGAAAGTCGAAAGTGCAAAAAGGTTCTAAGGTTGAAAGTTAAGTTTTCCGATTTTCGAGGTCAGAAAGGCGGAAAGTGAAATTCAAAAGGCGAAAAGTGGATAAAGGATTCTGTGGTTTGTTGTGTTTCCAACTTCCAAGTTTTGAGGTAGGAAAGGCGGAAGCAAAAGTGCGGAAGGCAGAAGAACCGTTAAGTATTTTCATCGAACATTATGTTTCCAAATTCCGAGTTCCAAGGTCGGAAAGGTGGAAACTGAAGTGCGGAAGGCAGAAGGCGGAAGAACTATTCAGTATTTTCATCGAACTTTATGTTTCCGACTTCTGAGTTTCGAGGTCGGAAAGGCGGAAATAGAAGTGCGGAAGGCGAAAGGTGAAAGAGCCATTAAATATTTCCGTCAAACTTTATGTTCCCAATTTCCAATTTCTGAGGTCGGAAGGGCAGAAAACGGAAGTGCAGAAGGTGAAAGAGTGTTTAAATGTTTCCGTCGCACATTAAGTTTTTGAGGTCGGAAGGCCGAAAAGCAAAAGTGCGAAAGGCAGAAGGCGAAAGAGTGGTTCAATGTTTTCGACGTGCATTATGTTTCTGATTTCCAATTTTCGAGGTCGGAAAGGAGAAAAGCGGAAACGCGGAACACGGAGTGCGGAAAGGACAGGTTCAGTGCATAAAAGGTGTTTCCTGTCGTAGAAGGGATCTGTCAAGGGAAGAATGACTGTTACAGTGGTTTCTAAGCCCGACAATGAATGTTGAAGGTTGTGTTAACATCTATGCCTTGTGTTTCGAAGGAGAACAAGGATTCTTGAAGTAAAAATTTCAATTTATCCACATTATGTGGTATGGGGACATTACATTGTGGTATCAGAGCTAATGGTTGCAACATTGGGCCTAGATGGGCCAGGTGACAGTAATTAAATGGTTTTCATTCTGAAATTATTATGCAGCTAACAAATGATGTTGTCAACACATTTTGCAGAGTCATAGTGCAGACTAAAAAAGTGGGTTTTTGGCTCAGCCATGAGAACCTACAACATGTATGATGCACAGAATCCCTATGGGCACGAGGAAGATGCTATGGAAGAAAACGTCCGAGTTGGAAATGCCGAGATAGAGTCTAATGGGAGAATATTTCAAGATACTCCCCTAGATATTGTAGCCACCATGAGAAGCTTGATTAAAGCTCAGGAAGTGCAGAATCAGCTAAATGCAGCCATGCTGTAGAGTTTGACATACATCCAAAGGCAGATGAGCTCTGGGTGTCGTACAGTAAAACCAGAAGAAGAAGAAGAAGGTCTTATAGTAGATCTTCTCACTCGAAAGGATCCACTAAGGGTTCAAGATCTTCATCTCACAGAGAAAGGGGAAAGAGGTGCTTCGAAAACAACTCACGTGACGAGTTCAAAAAGGCAAGGCCTCCTACCTTTAACGGTGAGGTAAAGACGGGACAAGAAACTGAAGCTTGGCTTCTTGGGATGAAGAAATATTTCCAAGTCCAAGACTATTCAAGAAATATGAAGGCTAGGGTAGCCATATTCAACCTGAATGGAAGAGCATCCATATGGTGGGAGCACCTCAGGCAAGTGAAGAAAATCAATGACATAAAAATTGTGTGGAAACAATTTAAGAAGTATTTCAAGCAAAAGTAACTCTCTGACAAGTACTATGATGACAAGATCAAAGAATTCCATGAGCTGAAATTGGGATAGCAGACAATGGAAGAATATGCAAACAAGTTCTTGGAACTTTTGAGGTATGTCAGATACATCAAAGATGATAAAGTGAAAATTCGACATTTTCTGAGTGGGCTACCTCAAGCGTACAAAGACAGAATTGAGTTTTATGAACCTAGAACTCTAGAAGAAGCAGTAAGGAAAGCTAAGTATTGCTATGAGCAAAGAAAAGGCAAACCTGATATCCATAAGGTATGGAAAGATAAGAAGAATGAAAAGTTTTACCGTAGGAAGAAAGGTTTCAAACCTTCTCACTTCAAAAATCAGCAGAGGCAGCCATCACAAGCTGCGAATTAGCCATCTATAGTGATGGGAGACATGCCAAGAGATCCAAAAGAGATCAAAGAACCGCTCCAATGTTGGAAATGTGGAGGACCCCACATGCGCAAGAATTGTCCACTTGAGAATGGGTATGTGAGGCAAGCTCACAACATTCAAGAAGCAGAAATTGTGGGTCAGGTAGCAAGGACCGTTCCTAGGATTGATGCAGCACTGGAGGACCACCAGGAAGATCATCAGTCAACTGTGGTTGAAGTTACAAGTAAGATTGATAAGCAATCTGTTTCAGTTTTGATTAACCCTAGACCTACTCACAGTTATTGAGATTTGTGCTTTTAAGAATTTAAAGCATAGCAAATCATGGCTAGTTCAGCTAGCCACTGGGACTAAGAGAAAGGTTAGTGAAGTGGTAGAGAAATGTCCATTAGTTATGGATGGATTGGTCACTTGTGCAAATCTGAATGTTCTGCCACTTGGTTCCTATGATGTTCTCATTGGAATGGATTGGTTAGAATCTCATAGAGTTAAACTTGATTTTTATAGTAAGACTTTTGAGTGCATAGATGAAGAAGGAAACTGAAGGGTTGTAAGAGGCATTCCAAAGGTGATCTCTGTTAGGCAGATTTCAGCTATGCAGCTAAAGAAGTTCTGTAGGAAAGGTATCCAGTTGTATGCAGCCCATGTGTTGGAGGTAGCAAGGAAAGAAACTCCTAGGTTGGAGGACTTTCCTGTATTGCAGGAATTCAGGGATGTTTTTCCTAATGAGATTCCAGGGCTTCCTCCAAAGAGGGACATTGATTTCACAATTGAACTTGTGCCAGGAGCAGCACCAGTGTCCAAGACACCCTACAGGATGAGCACACCATAAATGTTAGAGCTAAAGATGCAGCTGCAAGAGTTGCTAGAGAAGAAGTATATCAGACCAAGTGTGTCCCCTTAGGGAGCACCAGTTCTGTTTGTGAAAAAAAAGATGGTACACTCAGGTTGTGTAATGATTACACAGCTGAGCAAAGTCAATGTGAAGAATAAATACCCTTTGCCTAGGATTGATGAACTCTTTGATCAAATGAGAGGAGCAAAGGTGTTTCCCAAGATTGACTTGAGGTCTAGTTACCATCAGGTAAGAATCAAGGATGAAGATATTCATAAGACAACCTTCAAAACAAGGTATGAACACTATGAGTTTGTAGTGGTACCATTTGGTCTCACAAATGCACCAGCTACCTTTATGTGTCTCATGAATAGTGTCTTCAGCAAGTATTTGGACAAGTTTGTTCTTGTTTTCCTTGATGACATTCTTATTTATTCTAAGAATGAGGCAGAACATGAAGAACATCTGAGATTGACTTTGAAATTGCTAAGGGAGCATAAGTTGTATGAAAAGTTGAGCAAATGTGGCTTCTATAAAGATATCACTATTTGGGTCACATTATCTCAGATGAGGGAATATCTATGGACCCTGAAAATATTGAAGCCATTATGAATTGGCCAACCCCAAGAAATGTAACAGATATAAGATCTTTTATGGGACTTGCAGGATACTACAGGAGATTCATTGAGGGATTCTCCAAGGTTGCACATTCAATCACTTCTTTGCAAAAGAAGGGGATAAAGTTTGAATGGACACCAAGGTGTGAAGAAAGCTTCCAGGAATTGAAGAATCTTCTCACAAGTGCACCAATCTTGAAGATTGTGTTACCACCTAAGTTGTACTTGGTGGTTTTTTCAAGCGAGCTCACGAAGTAGAACAAGTACACTTGTTCATGGTCAGAAGACCGAAGGTTCTGCCCAAGCTATGAAGCTTTGTATTGTAATGTTATTTTATGGATTAATAGAAAGACTTTGGAGGTCCATGGTGTGTTGCATTAGTGTGTGAGTATTGTCACGGGAACATGAGGTAACTATATTGCTGCTTTTTGCTTTGCTTAATGTAGTGATCTATCTGGCCTTAATATTGTTGGTAACATATAAGGTAAATGATTCTAGTTTGATTTCATTTACTATTCTCTGCTTGTAAAGATCTAGGAGTAGCAGACTATACTAGGTTGTACTTATTCTCTCTCAATCGTCATTTGTTGAAATACCAGATTTGATCCCCTTTGTGCAAGTATTGTTAGTGATGCAGGTTTCCTATCTTGATTGGAGTGGATGATCTTGATTGAATCTACCATTCTTCAAGCATTTTCAAGAAATACATAGTCCCTCCGCTTCCCACCACTGGATTCCTTAGATCTGGGCACTCTGCTTGAGCATTTCCTTCTTTCCTTCACCTTTAAAATCAAATTTCCTCTCTGGTTCTGGTTACTTTATAAATGCTTTAGTAAATTCGTTTCTTTTTTTAAAAAATTATTCAAAGGTTGATTTATTTAAGTACATTGCTAGATTCTAATCTTAAAGCTTTATTCTGAGTAGATCTAGATTTATTAAGTACTTAGTCTTATTGTTTATCATTTAAGTACTTAATTTTTTATGCTTTTAACGAATGATTTGGCACATTTGGTGCATTACAAGTGGCTGGTTTTTCATTTTTATTTCCAGGACAAGTAGAAGTGCTGCCAGAAAATCAAAGATCTAAGTTGTTCAAAGACCTCTCGGAGCACCACTCTTGATCTTGTCTTACTCATAAAACCTGTAAGCCTTTAGATCCAGATCTGTAAGGACCATTGGCATCCACCTCAAGCATTGTAAATACGATTAATAAAAGATCTTTCTGAGTCGGCTCTTTCGAGCCCACTCCCCATCCCCACAGGGGGGATTCATGTCGGTGTCTTTTTTTTATGATTTTCCAGTTTTAGTTTGTTTTATCTTTATTTCCAACTTAGTTGTTTATTTGATCAAGGAGGTAAAAGAAATACTTACCCCACGCTCTCCCGAGTACCCCGAAAGGGTCAAAGAGATTCGTGGTAGGATTAATTAGAAATATTTCTTTTAATTATTTGTTCTTAATTTTTTAAATCAATCCGACCATTGCTTTCTCGAGTACTCGAAAGGTGAAAGAAACTCTTCGGTCATCATCTAAACAACTCATTGTTACGTCTCTAATAAAATAAAACAAGACTCCTTCCCCGTATGCTCTACACCGCTACAGCTTGTCAGATCAATTGGTTGTATCAGAAAGGGATATGAGTTACTAGATTTAATAGGAAAATCCACACAAGTGATTTTCTCGAGAACTCGGGAGGTTGCAAAGGGTAATTACTATAGAATCAGGGGGATAATCCAACCAGGTTCATCCTAGCCCCATTGGTCACTTGGTATTACTGCTTTAGCACTCAGTTCGAAGGGACTTGACTTGTTGGGCCAAACCCACAATTAACCCATGCCCTTAATTACTCAATAATAATTTTAAAACTGACCAACGAGACAACTGCAATACTTACACGACACAACAACACTCCACTTTTACAAGCACTCCATATTCACCGGCACTGGTCTGTTTTACTTTCAATGTTTAAATCAATTATTGCAAAATGTCGTGAATGGCGCTTACATTGTCATATGTTGTTGATGTGATCTCGTTCTTGCAATAGTCTGTTGTGTTATTTTATCCATTTCGTATTAACTCCTAGATTTAGTCTTTTCTTTCGTAGACTAAAAACCATAGATTTTCTTCTAATAGGGACCATCCCCCTTGGCTTTGCTAGGAGTTGTCCTAGACAAAGGAGTTGAGTGTTGAGTGACAGTATCTCAACTCGAGACTTTTCCCCAAGGACGCACTCAGTGTCTTGAATATTTTTGCCACACCCAAACCCCCAGAGGTGCGTGAAAGGCGGCAACATTTTTTGGTGCCATTGTCGGGGACAAAGTCCAGTTGTCGGATTTTGAAGACTATGCTTCATTGACATTTGTTGGAGATTACATTGCAGATTCTTCTTCTCACATGGTGACTCCATGAAGGGATAGAGCTCTTTTCCTTTTGCATATTTAGAGATCCTATTGGGTGTAGAGGTGAGCACACTCATTGGAAGGCTTTTAAGCTCACCTTGGCGACTCCACAGTTTGGTATGAGGTATGATTATATGCATTTTTCAGATTTAGTACGTCATTATTGATTAATGGATGATGATACAGAAAATCCGTGGGATATTTGGCACGAAGCTTACAGCGCGCTGGATTTCTCAAAAATCCATGGATTTCCTCATCAGTGTTACAACCGTGGGAAGGTGCATGACATTCTTCCCAGGTTCTATGGAAATGATGGTGTTTTAGCCACCCATCAATATTGCCTCTCTATGCAAACTGATGGTTGATTTTAATGTTCATCATGAGGATGATATTATGGTCGTTTTTGCTATAACTTTGGAAGGGGATGCACTGATCTGGTTCTATGGCCTTTTGGATGAATCCATATATTCAATGGCAAAGTTTTTCAAGAGTTTTCTCCTCTGCTAGCACAATGGAATGGTTGATGAGATTGGGCAGCTTGCTAATGAATATGATGCCCTCATCTCTAGGGTCCATCCTGAGCTTAAAGAACAGACCATTGAAGATCTGATTGAGGGAGCATTACAAAAACCCTTGGTTGAAGACATTTTAGAACAGCCTTCTGACACGGCTGTAATAGAAGATCAGCTTGAGCAGTTTGACAATGAAGGGTTGTATGTGAGCCCTATCAACCAGTGGATAGAGGGTTCTTGTGCATAGTTTGATTCTTTATGGTATAATTTCTTATATCCTAACAATCCGATGTTACAGTTCAGATTTATTCATGAGCAGATTGCAAGGCATAGTTGTCATATGATGAATATATCTTTGTTTATTTCACTAACCAAGCTCAGAAAAATGAAATTTGGCATGGATAAGATGTTGGAATGGCTTCATTGGTTGTATGCATACACCTAACATGTGCTAGATTCATGATAGAGTAGGTAGGTAGGAAGAAAAATAAGCTCTTCCATGAGCATTTAAATTTTCAGTATGTTCTTCTTTCTTTTGTAATAAAGTGTGGGATGCGAATGAAGCCATCCCATCACATTTTTCTTTCAGTTTGGGTCTGCTGATACCCAAAGAATTTGAGGTTCTCGCATGCTCTCTCTGAGAGCACGCATCCCCCGTGGAGCCAAATGTTACCCCTCCAAATGCATCTGCATTTTGAGTGCAAGCCACAATCCTGGAGTACCAGACAATGACTGGGGTATCAAGTTTAATTACGGCAGTGGACAGCCTGTACCTAAATATATTATTGATAAGATATATGGCAACACTGTCAATTTCAGAAATCAAGATGTGGATTTGTCTAAATTGGGAGTTACTAAGTTTGGCAGTTTTAATGTAGAAGTGGTTGATCCTGTTTTTGATTACCTGGAGCTACTAGAGAGTGTCTTTGATTTTGAACTCCTAAGGACCTTCATAGCACAGCCAGATTTCAGGTTCAACTTGGAGCAAATGTCGACTCTATATCCAATGGATTTTGGGAATAGAAATCCAAATCCCAACCCAACGTATGCTAAGGCATTGGTAAATATTATGTATGGTGTTAATGCACTAGATTTTTGAGAAGCTAGTGATGGGGTTGGTGACTGAAAATATGATTCTTGGCAGAGGCTTCTTTGTTAATCCTTCAGATTTAGTAGCTATGATTGCAGCTAAATACTCAAGAAACAATTCCGTACTTCAAGGATGGACCAAAGGGTCTGGCAAGGTCCAAGCCAACAAAATGGTTGAACATCCACGAGGTTTGATTTCTAATATCAAAGCAGGAGAATTTGTATAGACATGTTGCTTCTAGCAGCATTCCAAAAGGGATGAGTTGTCTCTGTTTAAATTTGGTAGATGAGTACTCCTCCAGTGCTCATGCTCGGAGGCAGCTACCAATGCCTGAGTTAGTCCCCTGTCGTACAGACAACTCATATCATCATTTTGTTTCGGCAACAGACAGTGTCCTTATAGAATCTGTGGTAGTTTCATCACTGTGAAAAAATTTTGCAACACCAGAAACAGTAGTCTTCCATATAATTATAGATAAAAAGACATATGCAGCCATGCATGCATGGTTTGCTTTGCATCCATTAACTCCTGCCATCATTGAGGTGAAAAGTGTTCATCAATTTGAATGGCTGACCAAAGAAAATGGTCCTGTATTGGAAGCCATGGAAAACCAAGTTGAAATCTGAAAGTTCTACCATGGGAGTCACATCATCAGGACTAATCTCAGTGATTCACCCAAAATTGTTGCTTCAAAACTACTATCTTGCAGCCCAAAGTGTATGTCAATTCTAAACCATTTACGTATATATCTTCCAGAGCTTTTTCCAAACTGTCATAAAATTGTGTTTTTGGACGATGACATTGTAATTCAGCATGACTTGTCTCCATTATGGGATATAAACCTTTAGGGAAAGGTAAATGGAGCAGTTGAGACATGCAGAGGCAATGACCCCTGGGTTATGTCAAAGACGTTCAGAACTGCAGCTCATTAAGGTCTGTCTACAACTGATTAGGGATATCTATGCATTGTGTGGAGCCATGTGAGCAACATTTTATTCACGGGATTGGACAGAGATTGGATTCTCTGTTGATTGACGGACGTCGTGGATATAGAATGATGGAGCTCGTGATTTTGAATTAGAATCCAAGATCTATCTAGCAGCTGGCAGCCAAGTCCGCCTTCTCTTCATTAAAAACCGCAGTGCATTGGAAAACTTTCCGCTAAATAAGTTGGCCAAGGTATCTGTTTCTTAATGGAGTGGAGATTGGAGATCCATGTTTCATCCTGGAAACAATTTCCTTCAATGCTTGGCTCGCATTCCTTTAGCAACTGAGTCATGTGATCATGGAATTTGTTTTCCCCTTTGGCGTTTTTCAGCAAATTGCAAAGAACCTAACCCATTGTTGATTGAGATTAGAAATTGTGGAATTTCGACCTGACCCACACTTTATTTTTTATAGTCAATTCCAAATTTTTGTTCACGCTAGAGCTTGGAGCGATCAAACCTGTTCATGGCAAAAAATCAAATGACCCTCAGATAGCTGATTACATGGGTAATTCATCTGGCAGGCGATTTTTGGAGCAAATCACGTGGTTAGCAGACATTGGCAGTCATTTTTTGATGGTCGATTTCCTGTCTAGTATCTGGCAACGTGTCTTTTTGACAGCACTATTTTTTTTACAGCCAAAGAGTGGAGCTTGACTTGGGCCCACTTTCTCCTCCAACAGTCAAATCGTGGGCAACGGTTTGATGTTCAGTAGGTATCCATTTGGAGACATGGGCTTGTTTTCAAAGTGAGGTTGACTACATCCATTGGCGTATTGATTTATGTTAATATGTAGCAGCTGGGTTAGTCCCACGGTTTTGTCAACCTTTTGTGGAGGAGGAAACTTTTAGTTATATTAAATTTCTTTTAAAGTGGCAGTTACCTTTTTAGTTAAAGAGAAAAAAGTGGATCTAG
The DNA here is from genome assembly GCA_001517045.1 of Pseudotsuga menziesii. Lineage (NCBI taxonomy): Eukaryota > Viridiplantae > Streptophyta > Pinopsida > Pinales > Pinaceae > Pseudotsuga > Pseudotsuga menziesii. Next base: position 273,327 of record LPNX011110729.1, read on the forward strand.
AGCTTGTCCACTTTTTATCTCTTTTGTTTATTATTTTATTTTTATTTCTTTTTGAAAAGATATAAGGGTTTTTTTGGCCTATAAAGAGGCCAACTTATTTCATTGTGAGGAGATGGAAATTGTTTGGGAGGATTTTTCCCCATAGCTAATAAAGAAAAATCATGTTGGGTTCTTGGATATATTGGGCATCTCTATCATAGTTCTTTGTTTGTTTTTCACAAGTTGTAGACTAGACTTAGCATAGAAGGCTATAATCTAGCCCATTGGGCAATCATTTGTAGTTGTCAACTTGATTGTCGACGTTATGCTTTTGAAGGTCTTAGGAGTAATGGATAGTAGTCAGTTATACTTCCATTCTCCTTGCCTTTGCTTATGGAGCGTACCAACTTAGTCTTGCTTCTATGAACCGCAAGGCCTCCCTGAGTTCCCTTTTGACTCCATCCTCCCTTCTAGTACTAACATTGGTCTTCCCTCGAGGACTAATCCTCCCTGCCTTCCCATCACTCAAGCAATAATCCTTTTCCTTTTTGTTACAAACATTTCTCTAAGGCAGCCTCTTCAGATCACCTTGCCCTTTGTTGCACCTTCGTTAGCGATCCTACCTTAGGGAAACCCCACTAGAGTTGGAGAAGAGCCAACCTGAAGCGAGGAGAGAGGGGTGTGGTGACATTGGCCTCTCGAGAGAGAGTTGTCACTGAGTCGGTGCGCTCGCATTTTGGGCTTCAGCACTCACATGCCATTTTTGGGCAACAACAGATTGTAGACCCAGAAAAATATTTGGTGGTGTGTACTGGTGCAAGTGGTCAAGGACTTGGAGGAGTTCTTATGCAAGACATCCACGTGGTATGCTATGAGTCTAGAAAGTTGAAGGATCATGAGAAGAACTATGCAACTCATGATTTAGAACTTGCATCCATAGTACATGCTCTCAAGATGTGGAGACATTACTTAATGGGCAGAAAAATTGAGTTAAGGATAGACCACTGTGATCTGAAATATTTGTTTGATCAGCCTACTCTAAATGCTAGACAAGCTAGATGGCTGGAGTTTTAATGTGAGTTTGATTTTGAAATCAAACACATAAAAGGAAAAGAAAATAAAGTGGTTGATGCACTTAGCAGGAAGGTGCATGAAATGAATGTGCCATCTCTTAGTATTTGCCAATCAGATTTGAGACAACAGATTGTTAATCATGCTGTTGAAGATGAAATGTATGTGCAGATAAAGGACAAATTGCAGCAGCAAAGTCTTGAGAAGAGGTATGAGGGATATAAATTGGAAGAATATGAACTTCTTACTTATAAAAACAAAATTTATATTCCAAATGTAGCAGATTTGAGGAGAATTGTTATGGATGAGATCCATCAAGCTCCATATTCTGGTCACCGAGGATATCAAAAAACAATTGCTACAACTAGAAAGTAGTATTTTTGGCCGAGAATGAAGAAGGACATTGCTGAGTATATTTCAAAGTGCATAAAATGTCAGCAGGTAAAGGTTGAGCATCAACACGTAGCAAGTTTGTTGCAGCCTTTGCCATTTCCAAAATGGAAATGGGAAATTGTTTCCATGGATTTTATTATAGGATTGCCAATGACTTGGAGACAACATGATTCCATCATGGTTGTGGTGGAAAAATTGACAAAGGCAACACATTTTATACCGGTCAAGTCCACTTAGAAGACTGATGCCATTGCAAAAATCTTCATGAAGGATATTTTTAGATTGCATGGATTTCCTTAAGGCAATAGTTTCTCACAGGGATCCTAAGTTCACTTCCAACTTTTGGAAGGGTCTGTTTGCATATTTGGGTACAAAGCTGAACTTCAGCACTGCCTAACATCCACAAACTGATGGTCAGACAGAGAGAGTGAATCAAGTGCTTGAAGACATGCTTCGCATCTATGTAATGGACAAACCAACCAAGTGGAAGGATTATTTACACTTGGTAGAATTTGCCTATAATAATGGATAGCAAGCATCCTTTGGATGAGTCCATATGAAGCTTTGTATGGAAGAAGGTGTAGGACACCGATGACATGGGATAGTCCTATGAACAAGATTGTGCTTGGTCCATATTTGCTCAAGGAAATGGAGCAAGAGGTTGCAAAGATTAGGTAAAACCTGAAAGTAGCCCAAGACAGACAGAAGAGATATGCAGATAAGCATAGGGTGCATAGAGAGTTCAGTGTTGGGGATCAAGTTTACCTCAGAGTGAGGGCAAGGAAGAGTTCCTTGAAGCTTGGAAGTTGTTCCAAGCTATCACCTATATATTGTGGGTCGTTTGAAGTGCTTGAAAGAATAGGGCCAGTTGCATATAGACTTGCATTGCCTGATAGCACTAGAGCTCATAATGTTTTTCACGTTTCTTTCCTTAAAAAATATGTACATGACCCTAACCATGTGATTGATTGGGAAGTAATCCAGGTGGAACCCAAGGGAGAGTTCCAAACCAAACCTTTGTGCATCCTCGACGGGAAGGTCACCATGCTCGGGAATCAAGCCATAGGACAGGTAAAGGTGCAATGGGAGCACTACAGTCCTGAGGAGGCTACTTGCGAGCTGGAGGATGCCATGCGATTGACACATCCATTTTTGTTCAATTTTGCAGAGAACTGAGGCGGTGCCAGTGTAGCATTTTTGTTCAATTTCGTAAAGCACTGAGGACAGTGCTGTTGTAAGGGGGAGGGGAATGTAACACCCTGTTTTTAACCCCATGGTATTAAGATTGTACATGATGTATGTATTGTATTTGAATCATGGCAAGGATCTCAAGGCCAAGGCCCTGCCATTGATTGATGTTTTGTGGATAGGAGATCAAGGTTGGTACCTATGGTTTTGGTACTAAGTCAAGCACAGAGCATTTTGAATATCATGTAAATACAAGTTAATAAAATACCACAGCTAGCTATGGGACTGCAACGTGAAAGAGATGGGGGCATGATTCCACAAGGGATAGGGTGGGGAGTTAGTCAAACCCCCTGAGCCAATAGGGCATGACCAGATGTCAATGGGGAAACCCATGAACCCTCAGCTACCCTTTTGTCCTCTGTCCTCAATCATTCATTTCTTCCAAAAGTTGGTTGAGGCAGTGAATGCCTTGGGCAGAGCAAGGCATGGCAGTTTGAATGTGTATCTGAGAAAACCTGCGAGTCTGCAGTCTGGGAGGTCGTGTTCTTGCTTCTGTAGCGAGTAGCCACGTGGTACGTGCCCAGTCCGTCATTTCTCCCAGACGCGCAGAAGGTTTTGTTGTTCCTGAGGGGTTCAAGATGTTCATTCATTGAATCTTGTTCATTCTAGTGCATTCTATCATTCACGCAGAGAGTTCATTCATGCAAGCATTGTTTATGTTTGACTACCCTGAGTCGCAAAAGTGTTGTTCCGCAGTGTTCTGAATTGTGTGTAAGTGAACCCTCTTGTTTCTCTATGTTACAGAGTGGTATGCAAACCCGTTATCTTTGTTTCAAAGTGGAGCCCTGTGTTGCTGAGTCTCCCTATGGTTTTCTATGATATGTGCACCTTGGTTTGGGTCTGAACTGTATGCAAGACTTAGGAGTGGAAGAGACATAGAATGTGCTTGATAAACCTAGTGTGGAACCTCATAATAAGATAAGAGTGGCTGGTGAATATGCTCTGCACATTTTGAACAGCACTGCTAGGGAAGGTGTAGCCTGAGGGACTATGGAGCAGAGAAGGGGACACTTCCTTGTGTTGGGTGTGTAGGCAACGTGGATGTCAGGCCAGATAGATCTTGTGAAGGTGTCCTTATTTCTATGGATGAGCTCACTAGCTTAGCAGTTCTTCCTGTCCACTGCCTTAGCAGCCTGTGAAACCCAAAGGAGATTGGCTTGGCTGACAGCCTGTGAAACCCAAGTGTATATTGGCTTGGTTAGGCAGCTTGTGAAACCCAATTGGATCTTGGCTTGGATGAGCAGCCTGTGAAACCCAACTGGTAGTTGTCTTGGTTGTGTCTTGTTTTTCTTTGGGCCATGTGTGTAATCCTTGGCTGGACATTCTGTGAAACCCAGCTATGAAAGATGGGTAGGTTTAGCAGCCTATGAAAACCATATGTTGGCTTAGCTGGTCCTTAATGTGGATGTTGGCTTAACTGTGTATAGTCTATGAAACCCAACTGTTTGTTGTCTTGGCTATATAGCTTGTGAAACCCAACAATGTTTTGGCTTGTTGCCTGGACAATCTGATAAAACCAACTATAAGATGGCTTGACTGTGTAGCTTGTGAAACCCATATGTTGGCTTGACTGTGTGTTATGAGTTTTGGCTATGTGTAACTCTGTTTTCACCTAGTTCCTTGTGGAAATCATGCCCATCTCAGGGGTGGTGGCAATGGTGTTGTGAGATTAATGAACACACTATCCTATGGTTGGGTGGAACATTGCAGCAACATAGCTAGTTGTGGGACAACTTAATCATCAAGATAAGTATCTCTGTTATGCTTGTTTATGCCATGTATTTGCTTATGAGTTATTATGATCATGTTGAATGCGTATTGATTGTTAAGTAGAAGTTTACTTCTGTTATGTTTTCCTTCATTTTACTTCTGTACATGCCTTGTGTTTTAACAATGCATTTGCTTAAGTTCATGGAGGTTAGAATCTTGTTACAAAGTCAGGAGGCAATTGACTTAGTGTTTCCGCCCCTTGGAATCTGTCTAAGGGAGGTAGAAGGCGGAAACGAGATAAGGGAAAGCTGAACATGGCAGAATTGTTGTGTTTCCGCACCCTAGGATCCTCCTGCAGAAGGTGGAAGGTAGAAAGGGCAGTTGAAAACAAGGCAAAAAGTGTGTTTTCCGATTTCCAAAGTCCGAGGTCAGAAAGCAGAAGTCAAAAGTGTAGAAAAATTCTAAGGTCGAAAGTTAAGTTTTCTGATATCCGAGTTCCAAGGTCGAAAAGGAGAAAAGTAGATGTTAGAAGGCAAAAAGTGGATAAAGGATTCCGCCATTTTTTATGTTTCCAACTTTCGAGTTTTGAGGTCGAAAAGGCGGAAGCGGAAGAGGAGTAGGCGGAAGGGGGAAGCACCATTAAGTATTTTCGTCGAACTTTATGTTTTCGACTTTCGAGTTCCGAGGTCAAAAAGGCAGAAGCGGAAGTGTGGAAGGCAAAAGAACCGTTAATTATTTCCATCGAACTTTATGTTTCCGACTTTCGAGTTGTGAGGTCGGAAAGGTGAAAGCGGAAGTGCGAAAGGCAGAAGGAAAAAGAGTCGTTAAGTATTTCCGTGGAACTTTATGTTCCCGATTTTCGATTTCCGAGGTCGGAAGGGTGGAAAGAGAAAGTGTGAAAGGCGAAAGAGTGTTTAAATGTTTATGTCACACATTAAGTTTTTGATTCCCTATTTTCGAGGTCGGAAGGGTGGAAAGCAAAAGTGTGAAAGGCGGAAGAGTGGTTCAATGTTTCTGGCGCACATTATGTTTCCAATTTCCAATTTCTAAGGTCGAAAGGGCGGAACGCAAAGTGTGGAAAGGACAGGTTCGATGCACAAAAGGTGTTTCGGTCGCAGAAGGGATCTATCAAGGGAAAAATGAGTGTTACAGTGGTTTCTAAGCCTGAGAATGAATGTTGAAGGGTGTGTTAACGTCCATGCCCTGTGTTTCAAAGGAGAACAAGGATTCTTGAAGTAAAAATTTTAATTTATCCGCATTATGGGGTATGGAGAAGCTCGTGAGTGGTGGTACCATGGGCTAGTGATGTTGGGACATGGTAGTATCATATCTTACTCAAATTTCACCCAGATATTGATAGTCTGGTTTGACAAGAAAGATCCCGAGATCTAATTCAGGGCATTATCCCAGTTGAAATAGACAGGTGCACCCACTACAAACATTACAAAGTTCCAAAAGAAGCCAGTCATGGTGACCGATATTTTTGAGCAAAGGGTGGTAATGCTATTTACAGAAGCATTGTTAGAGCCATTGAGAGGTTGAGTGAAGGCCTTTGAGCCTACCACACTATAGGAGGCCATATTGAAGGCCATGAACATGGAGGATATTGTAACCTAGAAGACCCTAGCTAGACCCTTTATCTCACAAAAGGGTAAGGAGATCAAACCTCCCACAAGACTTGGACTAGGAAAGATCGAATGGATGAGGAGACTTGAAGGGGACTGAGGAGGAAGAAACTTTTCTACAACTGCAAAGAACCTTGGGAGGCCATCGATGCTGGTGTAAGGGAAAGGTACACTACATAGAGGTTATTTCTAATGAGGAAGATAATGGAAAGGAAGAGGCACTTAGCATACCAGAGGGATACCAAGAGGAGCCACCACAACAGGAGTCCATTGAGCAAGCCCAACAGGAGGGTGTCCATAGGATAACCATCGCCACTCTTTTAGGAGTTCCCAGATACTACACCTTTAGGGTTAAGGGCATCTTGTAGGGACAGAGAGACACAACATTGATCGCCAGTGGGGCTACTCGCAACTTCATAAATGCAACCTTGGTCTCTAGAAGGTGTATTCCCATAAAGGAGTTTGAGGGGTTTGACGTAGTAGTAGTAGATTGATACAACATGACTTGTACTTAGAGGATCAAGAAATTGAGTGTGACCATGGGCAACTACACATTGACCAATGATTTCTATGTTGTGGACCTGGAAAATACCAATATGGAAGTAGGGGTTTAGTGGTTATACTCACTCGAAGACTTCAAAATGAACTATCAGATTATGAGAATGGAGTTCCTAAACAACAAAGGACAATGTGTTCTTCTTAGAGGCATGTCGACAGGATCCCCGTGGTTGTCTCCAACAGAGGAATGGAGACTATTCTTATACTGGGTGACATAGCATGGGTCGTGGAGTGTATGGTTACCACACAGGAATATTCACAGGTCAGTCGACCATATCATATGGATATACATGAGGTTCTTGGGAAGAACAAAGGAGTATTTGCGCCTCTACCCAAAAGACAACCATCAGACAGGGGGGTTGAGCATGTTATTGGGTTAGAGGAGGGGGCTAAGCCTGTAATCACCACCCCTTACAGACATCCAAAGAAGTTTAAGGATTTGATAGAGAAGACCTAGCTCTAGTCCTTTTTCTTCTTCCGTGGTGCTGGTGAAGAAGGATGGCACGATGAGGATGTACATTGATTATAGGACCTTGAACAAGAAGACTATCAAAAACAAGTACCCAATACCCAGGATTGATGAGTTGTTAGATGAGCTACATGTGGCAGTATATTTCTCGAAGATCAATCTTCGATCATGGTACCATCAAATCCAATTCAAAGAGGAGGACATCCCCAAGACGGCATTCAGATGTCATTATGGACATTTTGAGTTTCTAGTCATGCCTTTTGGGATGACTAATGCACCAGCCACCTTCCAGTCATGTATGAATGATATGTTCAACAAACAGTTGAGGAAGTTTGTATTGGTTTTCTTTGATGATCTCTTGATCTATAGTATGACTTGGGATCATTTGAGGCATGTGGAGGTCTGAGGATGTTCTCAGTATTATGGAGGCATGGTCACTTTTTACTAAGGAGGCAAAGTGCAAGTTTGGACTGACAAAGATTCTCTACTTTGGGCATGTGATTAGTGCTCAAGGGGTATAGGTGCACCAAGAGAAGATCCAAGCAATCATAGAATGTCCCATACCAAGATCACTTACAGAGCTGCAGGGATTCCTAGGATTGTGCAACTATTACAAGCAATTTGTGGGGGGATTTTCACAACTCATTGTGCCATTGATAGACCTTATTAGGAAGGGATCTTTACTATGGACAAAGGTTGCACAGAGACCATTCGACAAGATGAAGGTTGTGATGAGCACTTGACAGACCTTATTTGGATCACATGTGGTGCATGGCTCAAGTATTGGATGATCATTGTCTCATGATGTTGTTGAGGTAATTTGTAGAATTTCTTTTATGCATTTGTTATTCCTTGTCAAAGCTAGCCTCATTGAAGGATTAGAATAATCAGTAAGAGTGAGTAAAGTTGTTTCTTTACTGTCTTAATTAATTTATGTTCAAGATTTAGAATTTTGCATGCTTATTTGCTTATGGGTATGCTCTTCTTATCTTTAGCATGAATTCTTACTAGATTTGACAAGTCTCTTGGCAAGTTTGAAGGTGTTTTATAGGTGTTTCTCTTGGATTTGTGTGAAATCTTGCTTGCTTCTCTCACTCTCCAGGAACTTATTGTTAAAGAGGCATAGTCCCTCCTCTCTCCACCACTAGACTCCATAGCCAAAGCATTCCCAATCTTGAGCTCTTTCCTTCTTCTCTCACTCCTTCAATTTAAATCAAATTTTCTCCTTTGGTTGCCTCTTCTTATTTACTAGATCCATTTACTTTTAAAAGTTAAAATCATTCTAGATTGAGGTTATTAAGATTGCTTTGCTTAGATCTAAAAGGTTGCATAAGGTTTCATCATTTCAATTTATATCTAGCTTAGAAATCTACTTTTTCACAAGTATTTTTAAAAGTAATTCATAAGCTTGTTTATAAAGTAGTTTTCTTTGAGCTTAAGGGTTAAATCTAGCATATAACCTTTAAAGTGCTTCATTGGATGCCTTTTATAGGCTTTCCAAGATCTTAAAGGAAGTTGGTCTCACAAGCCAACTTCCCTTAGTTACTATTTTCCTAGATCTAGCTTCAACATACTTTCTATTTGGCAATTTTTGTAGTTTGTCCAAATCACTTTTAAAGTGATTTTGGGCATATTTTAACACTATTTTTTTTGCTGGTTTTTATATTTTGATAGCAGGTTTTGAGGCTTTTGGGCATGATTTTGGCATATACAAGCAATTCAAGGCTACCTTGAAGCCTTGTCTTCCCTCCTTTACTTTTTCCAATAAATTGTAACCTCTTTCCTCCGATCTTATAAGGCGAAAGAGGGCTTCTTTAAGCATGGTAAATATCATAATAAAAGAGATCAGGTGGGAAACCAAGTGACCACACACCATCCCCCTGGGGGTATTTGCACTTGTCTTTTCATGGTGTGAATTTTTCTAACCAGATTGCTTTACTTTTGTAACACAATCACACGCTCTGCCTTAACAGGCTATGTATTTTTCTAAAGTAGTTGCAGAGTTTAATTTTATGCTTTTTCTCTTTTTGCAAGTAAAGTAATTGAAAAAAAACATTTTTCGCACAAACCTTTGCATATGCTCTACCCATGGAAGGTTTGCCTAAGCTTTGGGATATCCAGAAATGGGGCTTGTTGCATTCAATGATTTCCACATCTAATAGAAAACTCACAATTAAGAAAATCAATCCCCTAAAACATGCATAAATCTGACATACACAAAGTTTGTCATTAGTGGGAAAATTCTTCGAAGAAGGCAGGAACAACTAGAAAGTGACCACGGGGCCCTTTCAAGCTACACTCTTGTTTGGTGTAGTGTTGGACACACCCCCACAAATCCATCTAGCCCACATCTTCTTGTGAGGAACCACTTCTGTCAAAATCTGGACATATTCCCTGTACCTCACGGTATCTTAGGAATTCCATTTTCCCCTTAATCCATTTCATCCATAATAACTAAAACTGACCAATAAGCATTGCACAACATTTTCTTTCAGCAAACTCCATTTACCCATTTTCAGCACTGGTCTAATTAAACAATATTTTGTTTAAGTGAATCTGATGTGTTGTGATTGATGTATCATTTATATACTGCTTGTTTATTTCATGTGTGAAGCTCTTGTTTCAATATTTCCTTCCAAACTCCTAAACTAATTTCATCTTTTTCTTCTTAGCTTAAAAAGACATAGATTCTTTTATAGGGACCACCCCCCTTGGCTTTGCTAGGTGTTGGCCTAAATGGAGGGGTTGAGTGTTGAGTGACAATCTCTCAACTCGAGACTTTCCCCCAAGGATGTACCCAATGGCTTGAATATTTCTACCATGCTACACCCCCCCCCCCCCCCCCCCCCGAGATGTGTGAAAGGAAAGGCGGCAACAAGGACATACCACAATAGCTTGAGGTTCTTTTTGGAGCAAAAGGATCTGAGTGAAAGACAACAAAAGTGGGTTAGCAGGATACAAGCATGACTTTGTCATAGAGTTTGTCAAAGGAAAGAACAATGTAGTTATCGATGCTCTCTCCAAGAGGGCTGCAACCTTCTCAGATGAAAAACATTTCAGCTAATTGGAGGTCCATTCTTTTGGTGGAATACTCTAAGAACACCTTCACATGTGAGCTTATGGATGGACTCGTTCAGGATGATCAATACAAAGTAGTGGATGACATCATCTACCTTGTTCCTGAGTCTACACTCAAGGACAAGATCTTGAGGGAATCCCATGACACTCCACTAGTAGGACACCCAGGCTATTTGAAGACTTACAAGCAGGTGCGGGAGAGATTCACTCGAAAGGGTCTCAAGGAGTATGTACTTCGATATGTGAGGGAGTGAATGACTTGTCAGCAAAACAAGTCAGAGGCTACTCATCCCGTAGGATAGCTTCGACCTCTACCCATTCCTAAGTAGAAATGGGAAAGTGTAAGAGTCTCCATGGACTTTATTACAAGTTTGTCGAGTGTGTAGGGCAGAGATTGCATATTTCTGGTGGTCGAAAAATTGACCAAGTTTGCGTATTTATTTGCCAATGTTATAGATTACAGTGTATCTCAGGTGGAAAATCTATTCTTCAGAGAGGTGTTCAAGCTACATGGACTTCTAAGGTACATAGTCAGTGATTGAGATAATAGGTTTCTCAACACATTTTGGCGAGAAGTGTTCAGATTGTCAAGGACTAAGTTGACACCTATTACAAGCTATCACCCTCAAACTGACAGGTAGACAGAAACAATCAACAAGTGGGTTGTGGGATATTTGTAGAAATACATGTTAAGGCAGCAGAGGACTTGGATTAAGTGGTCACGAAGAACTGCTACAACACCACTTATCACATATCCATTGGGATGAGACCATTTAAGGCATTGTATGGGTATGCCACCTAGTCATTCATGGATTTGACTTTTGGAGAGAGTCGGGCCCCAAAGGCCAAGGATTGTTTACAGGCGAGTCAAGACATCTTGAGAATCCTGAAGGAGAATTTACAAGTTTCCCATAATCAACAAAAGATGTATGCCGATGGAAACATGATTGAGCACAACTTTGAGGATGGGGATTTGGTTTTCTTAAGGTTTCATCCATACAGACAGTCCTCATTAAAGAAGAGTGGCGTAGAGAAGTTGAAACCTCACTTCTATGGACCATACAAGGTGATCAGTAGAGTCGAAGAAGTGGCCTATGAGCTAGAGTTCCTCGAGGGTAGTAAGATGCACAACGTCTTCCATGTTTCCTACCTCAGAAAGGTGTTGGGACCACAAGTCACCATTCCAGATGATCTTCCTCCATCGAAGGAGGGACAGTTGGTTCTAACTCCAGAGAAGATTATTGATGTCAAGGAGAAGAAGTTGAGGAGTAGAGTAGTTCGTAAGTACTTGGTTAAATGGCGAGACTTGTCCGTTGAGGATGCTACATGGGAGGGAGAACACATCTTACAACATCCCGCATTAGAGTTGCTTGACGATATGCAATCTCAGGAAGAGAGGATTGGGATGTCCCCTTCCTTTTTATGTCACCCACAGAAATGGCAAAGTAGCCTATTAGACTCCCATAGGCTATAGTGACCATATTTAAGAGTTATCTTGTTCCACTTGGCTAAGAAAATAAGAATTGGTCACAATAAGTGGTTACATGGTATTGGTCGGCCCATAGTATTGACCACTGTATTGGGTTCCAAAAATAAAATTAAAGGAGACAAACATAATTGCTCACAATAAGTGGTTCCCTGGTATTGGCTAGCACATGGTAATAACCATGGTATTGGGTTCCAAAAATGAAATAAAAGAACTCATGCATTTTGAATATGTTGGTTTTAATATTGATCTCTTATGATTGTCCAAGGGTTAGCTCAAAGTTTTTGGTGGGGTTTGTCAAAACCTCCCCATCTCTTGTTTAGTTTTGGTGGTGCAATACCCACCCAAGCTAGACCTTGTCATTTAAATTTGCAGCAATTTGGGAAGATCAAGTTCTTATCAAAGAGATTTTTTGTCGGGGGTTGAACTCTTCATTTTGGGTTGTTTTCTTGTGGAAAAAACAAACTACAGTGATTGAGGGCCACTTGGGCATTATCTATTGGTAGGCCGCATTCGTTGAAGAAGATTGAACACGTATAAGGAAGTGCTAAAGCAAAAGTTTTCCAAGGGGCCGAATTCTTCCACAAGGGAGCGGAGATTGTGACATTGGCATCAATGCTAGGTTTCAATATTTTGTGTTTTAGTATTCCATAGTTGTTGTAGCAGCCATAGCTTGTGCACTTAGTATTCCATAGCTATTGTGGCAAGCATATTTTGTATGCTCAAGATTTGTTGGGCCTGGGGAAAGCGTGCAAGAAATAAGCACAAACGAAGAAATGCGCAAGAATCAATCCATCGCGCAAACACAAACAAGGAAAAGGAAGCACGCGAGAGGTATAGAAGAAATTTACACAGACAAGGAAATTTGCGCAGACAAAGAAAACTGTGCGGAAGAGGAAATATACGCAAAAGAAGGAATATGAGCAAAAGATGTCACTTGCGCGGAAAAGGGGAACTGCACGGAAGGAAGATGCCTGCAGGGTAAAACAGTAGCACAAGTGTAGATTAACGGCTGAAAGAGACAGGACGATCATGGGTACTGAAGTCGGCTTAAGTCGACGGATGCCACACGAGTGAACACATGCTATAAGTAAGGCCGTTAGTGCCTTGTGTCAAGTAATGATCGCCACAGCTACAGCCTGGGGGGCGGCTGATGGTGATAGTTAACAGACTGTCTGTATACAGTCGACCCTATGTGGTCATGTAAAATAGTATAAATAGGATGGATTCAATAATTAGAGGGTTGCTTTTGTTTTTACTCTTTGGTGGCTTTTTAGATCACTCTTTAGTTGTGTTTTGATTAGTTAGTAGTGGGATGATCTCTGAGGGAGTGGAGGGAAGTTGTGAGATCTAAGTGGTAGATTAGTCGAAAGTCTACAGGATGCAATTGGAGGTAGTGCAGTAGAAGAGAAGCTCTGCTAGAGAGGTGCAAAGGCTAGAGAAGTCGATCCAGGCCATGTGTGGATCAGTAGATGGTAGCAGTAGTTAGGAGAAATAAGACAAAGAGCATGAGAGCAAGAAAGAGTATAAGCAGAAAGCTAGATCTAAGACAGTCTGCAATCAAATGCAGGCTGAAGGCACCATATATTTCTCATGCCAGATGACGAGTGCCTTGTGGTTTTTGCCCAAATGGGTTTCCATGTTAACTCTCCTGGGTGTTGATGATTGAATATGTATGGTTGTTTATGTTTATGATGCAAGTCCTGTCATGGTTGAACGAATGTCGTACTGTTAATAGAAGTCTGAATGCATGAATAGGTTATTATGCATTGCTTTTGAGTATTAGTTTATGTTTATGGCACAATCGTTGTTGCGCGTCTATTAGCTCGCTTTTATATCCCTTTATGTTTAAAGTACTAAGGCCGGATCTATGTCGCGCCGTTAGTAGTTAAGAAAGTATATGTGCGGTGTGCGCTACAGTTCGACGTAAATGACTCCATCCTCGCGACTTGGTTGAGCTCCTTGGTCGCGTGCCAAGGGACTATAATCCCTTGACGAGCCGCGGAAACATGGCTCCGGTGGTTGCCCATCGAAGAGATATCTCGGGTGAGACTGCGCCTGCTTTGTGGGTGTTGTCGACGGGGCTTGCTCTGTTAGGCTGGTATCTCAGGTGTTTGTTGGGTTGACGGGCTGCGCAAAACCTGGGTCATGCGAGTTAGGAAAAGTGGCCAACAAATGGTTCCATTGCCAGGATGCATTGATCAAAACGAGGGAGATGTTGTGGCACCTGACTAAGAGTGAAGTCGAGGATTGGCTGGAGTCGAAGACGTTGATATTCGCACAGAAGGAAAGCGAGGGTTCACGGCTGAGCCCTGAGAACTAGTTACAGTGATATCTATATTCGAATATCCATGAAATTTTCTTTGCATAATTTCCCATTATATTGCAAGAATGGTTGTCGGAGTTAGCAACCCGACAGACTAACTTCCAGAGAAGAGGAGTAGCTTGGTGGACCGACAAGTTAACACAAGAAGTAGCACAAGTAAGTAACCCTATTTCTAGAGTTGTTGATTTTTGGATTGATAGGATATTAGAAGGATATGTTACTGAGTTCGTTGTTGAAGCGATAACCTCGTATTGTGAGGTAGAGAGGCATTTTTTCCAAGGACCTTGGGGAAGGTACCTTATGTCTATAAACCTATGGATTAAAATGCTCCTTTATGAAAAGGGTATTTTACAACTCAGTGATTGAGTTACGCAGTCTGTGAAGGGGATATGCTGTGTAAAATTTAGGAGTAATATGGAAGGTAGTAAGCAGAAATGTTCCCAGGAAGCTCAAAAGACGAGTTGGACACTGGATTCTTAAGAAGTGGAAAGAGGTTCCAGTCAAGGAAGAGGAGGAAGGTAGCAGGAGGCAGGAGGGCTTATAGCCTGCCCAGGGAAGGTGAATATGGATGTGAGTCACACCTAGATGAAGGGTCCTGTGATGAAGAGGAGTATAGGCCGATTTCTGAGAGAGCAGAATCGAAAGAGTCTGTAGAGATGCCAAGGACGAGACGTGACTACGACATTCCAAGAAGATCACCTGAAGTGAGACCTAGAAGTTCCTCACCTGAACAGCTTGTGAACACTAGTAGTCCTAGTGTTGGGACTGGTGCACAAGGAGGCCCATCAGTGACCCCAGTAAATCCAGCAAATCTAGGGAATCTAGTGAACAACCCCAACACCACCCTAATGGCGGGGATTGACGTTAGACTACCCACATTCAATGGGAATGGAATAGAGGATCCAGAACAGCACTGGTTCCTCTGCAAGGCAGTATGGATGATCTGCCTTGTTAACAATGATGACATTGGAAAAGCGCAAATGATTACAACTCTATGAGGCTACGAGGCCGTGCGTTGGATTGGTATATAAAGTACTATGTAGTACCACTGGGGTATCCACAGAGGACTCTTGATGAGATTCGACACGCAATGATCTTAGAATTCAAAAAGCCACAATCTGAGTCCTAATGTATAACTGAGATCAAGGAGATTAAACAGGCTCCGGCAAAAACAGTATGGGACTTTAACTAGCGGTTCAAAACGCTGATGGCCAAAGTAAGCTTCCAGATGTCAAACATGCAGCATAAAGAGTGGTTTATTGTTGTGCTACTGCCACACATTAGGGAACCACTCATGCAGCAAAATATTGCAATGCAAACGAAGGCACTAGAATTGGCAATGAAGCTAGAGGCTTCACCTGCTTTGTGAGTGTTGCCGATGGGGCTTGCTCTGTCGAGCCGGTATCTCGGGTGTTTGTTGGGTTGACGGGTTGTGCAGAACCTGGGTCACGTGAGTTAGGAAACATGGCCAATAAGATTCATGTGGCTTATTATGTTACTCTCCATCTCATAATAAAGCCAATGTTACTCCTCTCAATTGAATGTGCCTCCAAAGTATTTTGAATGAATTTCTATGGTCTGTAAATTTGTGTGTAAATCAAGGTGCATTCAATCCTCATATAGCACATACAAATCAGAAATATCAATAAATATTTGGGTATATTTTGCACAATCAAATTGGATACAACACAAAACCTTCAAAAAGACTGATAAATCTTGTCTTCTTGAAGCACGGTGATAGATCTGGATGACATATCCTCTAAATTGGCTAGAATGGATAGATTTCACCATCGAACCCAATATTGGTCAAGGTAATTCTCTCTCAACACCAAAGAAGCCCAGATAGCTCTCAAATCGATTCTCAAAAGTGAATAATAATATAGATGCCGAACAAATTCACTTTTTCTTCTTTTATTACTTTTTTGACCTTTGCTTGTCACATGTAAATATAATTACACATGGTTCATGCAACTTTAATTACGCATGTCGAACGCAATCTTAAATATGCATCACATATCACACATTTCACTTGATACTACTTAAGTGGTCTCGTTTTTCCATAAATGGCATAACATCACTACAAAAAGTATGGTTTATTCCATGTGGCATCATTCATTAGTTAATTTCCCTATTTATCATTACCCACTCGAACCTATGTGAATTGAATAGGGTAGCGGGTTGGTCTCTGGTGATTAAGTAGAAGAGGACATTACAATCCTCCCCGCTCGAATTGCTTGTCCTCAAGCAAATTCGCTTGTCCTCAAGCAATTGTAAGCTCGAATGTTGAAGTATTTGTTCTCCTTTCCATGTGGCATCTTCATTGGGCAATTCCTTCCATCTAACGAGATACTCTCGAATGACCTTGTTACTCAATTTCCTTTCCCAAACCTATAATATTTTCTCCAAAATCAATACTAACTACCCCTCATCATCAAGTGGAAGTAGCTCAGATGATGTGGTGAATACTAACCCACAACTTTCTTCATGCAAGATACATGGAATACATGATGTATTTTGCTCCACTCGGGCCTATATACATACAATTTTTGTTGGTTCTGAGTTGTTTGCAAGTTGTCTTTGAGAACCTTAAAAATGTCTTGGTTGTCTTGAATCCACTCCTTGGCTTTGGGTGCTCTGATGTCTTCTGTTATGTGGTATCGGTATCAACGCACCTTCAATTAATTTCCCAAGAAGGGGGGTCACATTTTTCTTCAGGGCCAAGATAGGGATGTTCTTAGCACTTTTGGGGGATGGCTATGGCCAGACCCTTTGGTCCTTCCTTTAGGAGTACTATGGCTTAATGGCACTGCTGACTACCCTTTGTTAGGGTTCTTTAACCCTAGGGTTGGTGTTTGGGGCTCCTAGGGGCAGGTCACGGAGTCACATGAACCCCTTCCTCGTTTACTACTCGGGTGACAGTGTTTCAACTCTGAGGATTTTGCCTCCCTTCCAGGACACCTCATCCACTCATCCACCCATCCTGGCCCCCTTTCATCATAGCGCCTCATTTTTTTGGGCCTCCTCCAGAGATGATGTCATCATCCTTATCAAGGTTAGATGGGGCATGACACCCCCCCCTTGCTTACTCCACCCTTCAGTTTGGAGTATTTTGCTCATTTTTGGGTAAACTCTGGGGAAAATGCCCCAAGTTACCCACAAATTTGATTATTTCATATTATTTCATGTTATATTTTTAAGTTGACATTTTATAATTTCAAACTGACATTTTCAAGGCATGTCATCCTGGTTATATTTGTAAAGTGAGTGTGAGAAGGCTATAAATAAGCCTCTCCTCACTTCATTTCAAACAAAAGACAATTGGGATAAAACATTATGCTACTTGTTTACCCTTGCTAGGGCTCTTGGAGTGATATGCACCTCTTGAGGAGAATTTCTTTTCTTGTTTGAAGGAAATTTCTGAAGTATCTTTGGTTCATGCTCTTGCTAAGGTGATGCTAGATTTGTTTGCTAAACAGATGCACAATGAGGTATCTAGGGCAGTGTTTTAAAAACCAGCCGAGTCCGAGTCCGAGTTGGTTGAGTTGGCCGAGTTGACCCCCGACTGAGCTGACTCGGCCTGCATCTCAGCTCGGGTGGCCGATTTTATACTTAGTCGGCCGAGTTGGGTCCGAGTCGGCCGAGTTAGGGTCCGAGTTGGTTGAGTCGACCGAGTTGACCGAGTTGCAACCCGAGTCAGCCGAGTCAGTTGTGGCAGACACCCACAAGAATGTAGACTCCAAAATAACATGTTTATTTTTTATTTTTAAGATTTTTCTTATTCTAACCATAACCTGAGGCCATAAGATGACCCCCTGCCCCTCTATTTGGCTCACACTTCTGCTGTAAGATGTTTGTGATCATTTGGCATTATTGTTGTTTGGATTCATGGAGGCTTGCAGGAGCGTCCAACAATGAAGAACAATCAACATGATTAGAGGAGTTGGACTGTTGGAGACCGATTTTCTGTTACCTAGATGCATGTTAGCTTCCAGCTAGCCATTATTTCTTTTTTTCTCATTAAATTGACAAATATCAGTCCTGTTTTCTATTGGTTGCTACCAAAATAATAAGATTTTTTTCTTTTGTTTTTGCATGTTTAGATTTGCTTTGCACTTAGATTCTAGATTGGCCCCGAAAGGAAAAGATCAGGCATGGATCCATGCTGATGTCATTGAAGGGAAAATGTATTGCAAGTGTTGCAAGACATGGATTAAAGGAAGCATCATTAATAGATTTAAACAACAGTTGGCTGTTGTTAGAGGAAATATTGCCCCATGGGAAGTTGATTTAGAGTTTATTGGTGAGATTAGGTTGGAGTTGCAACAACAGTTTGATGAATTTGAAGAGAAGGCTAACCAAAAAGAGATGTATGATCATTGACATATGATATAGTGGCATCATAGCATGCTATTTTTTGGACTCTACAAGCCATTTAGGCCTCATTGATTATGTTTTTTGTTCTAGATATGAATTGCATAGTACACTCGATGCCATTTTGATATATCCACACTTCTATGGCATATGCATGATTAGACATTGGATATTTTGTCTCTAATTCTTTGCAAGCATGGATTAAAATCTTTAAAATATTGTTTTTCTTTAAAATTTAATATTTTATGTATTTTTTGAGTAATCCGAGTCATTAAATTCAAATTGGCCGAGTCATTACTGATTCATTACCGAGTCCAAGTTGACCCTTAACCGATTCCGAGTCCGAGTCTGAGTTTTAAAACAGTGATCTAGGGTTTATTTCTTGATTTCTCTTGTTAGAAGTTGATGAATGATGCTTTTTGTGGATTGAATGGTAGCCCTAGTGCTGCATTTTATCTAAATTAGGCTATTTTATCAGCTTTTTATCGTCTTGGTATGTTAACAGTTAGAGAACCCAGCTTCATCTTATTTTTCACACACTTTGCATTTGCATATGTAATTATTGCATCTTCATGGTAGGTTAAACTTAGTTTAGGTCTGCATTTTATTTAAGAAAACCTAAAAAGACTAAAAAAACTAACCTAAAAACAGTCCTAGTTAGCCCTAGACCTATCATCCTAACCCTAACAACCCTCCTTGCAACACATAGGGTCCAAAATATGGTTGTGTATTTGCTCTCTAGCATCTTACCAGCAAGAACATAGTTAGAGGCATTATCTGTGATGATTTGAACAACATTTTCCACCCCCATCTCCACAACAATCTCATAAAAAAGCTGAAATAACAAGTTTACATATTTCACCTTATCAAATGCATCAACTAATTTTAAGAACATGGTTCCCTATGGGCAAGAGACAAGGAAACTTAGTATAGTACAGTTCCTTCCATTATTCCAACCATCTGACATGATGGTACATCCTGTTCTGACCCATGACTCTCTAAGATAGGCTGAGTTTGACTCAGTCTAGAGGCACTGGCAGAGGTGGAGGAAGGTGTAGGAAAATAACTTTGAATGGTCTTCTTCTTCTTTTTAGATTGGTTATCGTGAGAGGGAGGAACATAACAAAAGGGATTCCTAACATTGGAAGAAGGGATAGAGGGAAAGAGGTTTCAAAATCAAAGCCAATATTTGGACCTAATCCCCTCATCGTGGCAAGTTGCTTCTTCCTCCCTATTTCAGCATTTATTTCAGCCTGTTTAGCCTTGTCTTCTTCAAATTTTTCAAACTGTTGTTGCAATCCCAATCTTATTGCTCCAATCTCTTCTTTTGGTGCACCACAGGGAGAAATCTGAAATTTGACCTCTTAAACCAGCCAGGTGTTGCTTCAGCCTATCAATACCCCCCACTTTGATTTATTTTTGCAAAATTTTCAATACATCTTATTATCAACAACAACATGGATCCATGCAAGGTCTTTCACTCTTGGGCCATGGTAAATGCAAAGTTGAACAAATCTGCAAATGGAAAATGTGCCAACCCTATCTTAATTTTTTTTTCAACAAAGCTTAAATCTAAAAGACAGATTTCAGATCTGTTTTAAATTTTTTTATGAGAGGAAAAAATAGGGATAGTTTTGACTGTTAACATACCTCGAAATCAACCCAATGTGCATAATAAAATGGACAGCAACTACTCCAAGCTTGAAAATGGACTGTACCTAACTCCACTGCAAACAGCCCAAAAAGATTGCCCCACAAGCTCCAAATGCTCACAATTTGCAATGCTGCTCCAAAAGCTCCAAATGCTCACTAATGCTCAATGAAGATGTTGTGAGGCAACTAGAAGGGGGGGAGCTATTTAATACTTTATAACATGGAATTAAGGTTTAGAATCTTTGGTGTTAGGTTTTAAAAATGAATTTTAGTGTCACATGTGCGCACCACCGGTCCCATGCTGACTCAGCCGAGTCAGTACGGCCTTGGCCGATTTGGCTGGTTTGGTACTGAACTGGCCAAGTCAAACATTGACTCGACCGGTTCACAACCAAACCAGTCATTCAAGCTGGTTTAAGGGCCAAGTCAATACAGTCAAGACTCCAGGGTCAACTCGACCAAGTCCAAGTCCGAGTTGACCATGTATGAAAAGACTGGTTCTTAAGCTTATTGTTCATTGTGCTGAGTTTGTAGTAAGTTAAGCTTCATTCCTTTGTCATTTTTTATGTAACACTTTCATAATAAGAAAAACATATCAGGTGGTAGGCTCACCATTTTGGCTCTGAGAAGAATAATATTTAATTGGAAAACAGAAAAGATGGGTTGTCTAGCACTTCTTGCGTGGAGATTTTTCAAACGGACTAGCTGTGATATAAGTTCTCTAGAAGTTAAAATTTCCATATATGTTACAATTTTAATTTTTTATACATAAAGTTAAACATATACACACTACATATACAGGAAAGTACCTCATCTTCTTGTTCCTGATCATTCGATTCAACCTGTGATTCAGACGGTTCAGGTTCTTTGATGGCCAAAGAAAGTTTTTTCAATTGTTTTATAATAGAACCTAAATCTTTGTTCTTATCTTCTTCTTCTCCACAAAAATTTGACTTGTTACTGCTTCCAACTGCTAAGCAGTCCTGCGTTGATACTTCAGTCTCAGATATAACTTCACTTTCTGTAGCATACCTTGGTTTAGCTGCTTGCACCCTCTCAGAAACATCACATGACTTACATTCGTTAGAGAAGGCAGTGCATTGCCCTGAACTGGAAATTTCTGGGACAGCTTGATTGACTGTATCAGAACTCAAAGATCTAGCACCATTCCTTAAGTGAGTGGAACAACCTTGAATTCTGACTCCATTATCTCTTGACAGCTCCTTTCCATGCCTTCCATGTGCTCCTTCTAGGTTTCTATTTATAAACTCACTAAAAAGTACTGGTTCAGGCTTTGCCCCTTGGAAATCATCATTCTCAGATTGTGAGTAATCCTCTAAATCTGAAGTTAAGTCCTTTACCAAAGAACTATCATTTCCTTCAGCTCCCTTGGACCTAGGAGGAGAAGTGAGACCTTTGACCACCCATTCTTTTGGTACACCTACTTTAATCAGCTTCCTTCCCTGTTTCATACTGAATGTTCAACCTCGGTTGCAGCCCGTAATCTCCTTCCAATATAAATGAGGAAAGATTGATATTTCAAACAAATACTGCAAATGCAATCCCTATGGTGCTCACCGATTACCTTCTTGAAAAGTACATTGGATTACATTGTCAATTGATTCAGAAAGTTAAAAACTCTTGTATCAACATATTCAATCAAAATTATATACATGGGAAGGACAAAGACCAAATTTTACCGCACCATGGACACACAGACTGAAAAGAAAGCAATATCCAAAACAATTTTTTGACAACTAATTCTGCAAGCGTGAAAATCAACCCTTCAGTTCCAGTTAAAGCCCAAATGTGTCTTCAAAATAAATAAATGTTGTATTTCCAAACAAGCTAATATCTTTGAATTCCCCACTCTAAAAGCCACCCAGAGTAATCCCTAAAGCTTGAAATGCAAAGGATTCCAGGTCTCATTGTTGGTAATTCTAACCGATCACAAACAGATAATATCTCAAACTCTCAATCCGGTGGTCAGTGCCACTCCTTTTCCAACAATTACTCGAACATATGAATTTTTTTTAAATGAAAATTTCCATAATATGTAAAGCAGTTGTAGAGCAGGCGGTGCTGACTTCCCAACGCATAGTGAGAACGTGAGTGCCTAACAAGCATGGAGTTATGTTTCAGCCCTAAACCCTCACGAGCTCAAAAGTGTAAAGAAAAAGGTTAGAAAATTCAATAGGATGAGAACCAAGGCACGGGTCTCGGCTCCATCAATTGACCTGCACAGGTGTAAATGAACGCAGAAAAACAAAAATCTTCTTTCAGACAGTAAACGTGGATCTGTAGCGATAAGGATAACATCAAGTGCAGTAAGAGATTAGACCCCGGACAGTTTGAAATTTAATTAGCCTGAACAGTCCGTGATCAATGTCTGTAAGTTTATTGCAATAGTCTTGGATGACCAACCTTCACCCCCCACGGGAAATGTAAAAAGGAACATAACAAAAACAGAGAGAAGAAAGCAAAACCCTATAAAATTACAGAAGCTACATCCTTTTGGAGAAGCCTAATCCACAAAATTCCTTCATTTCGTAGGCTTAAAATTACGAAAATGAATGAAACCTCGCTGGATTGCTGTTGAAAAGGATCAACAATTTTGGCACGAATGCCATTTGTTCGTTGGTATATCGATTGGTGCAATGTTTTGAAATTTTAAAAACATGATATTCCAATACAAAACCTAGTAAGATTGGATTGAATTGAGCAGTCACGGTGAAGAAGATAGACAATGACTTACAAATCAGAAACTTGCATAAATATAATGGCGGGGGTCTCGAAAGCTGTTGCTGGAATCCGGGAAGAGATACCGTTGTCTGGTCAAAAGCCAAGATGAGCCGTAGGCAAAAAGGACATTAATGGTTTTAGATGCCCGAGGTTTATACTGTTGTCATCGATCGATTTCATGACAGAGTATCTCAACGTCTACGTGGAAATAAAGAGAATCTTTTTCTGAGAATTCAATGGGCTATTTTGGAATTCAATCAGTTATTTTTGGTTTTTTATCATTTATATGGACATTAGAAAGAATGATAAAGTAATTATTATTAATGTTTTGTTGAGATCAATTTGATGTGTCAGATATGTGGCTCTTTGTTATTTTATTATTTTAATATGGGCGTACAAGTGAGTGGCTACATCACAATGCCCCTCGGAACCAACATCATCACGAACATGCATATAAAATGATATTGGCGTTGTTATATGCTTATGACTTTGGGCATCATTTATTTTAGGCATCTTTCAAGGTCATCAATTGATGACTGATGACAAATTATTTGATGTTACATCATCATGATTTGGTTTGGTTTATTGGTCGAGTAAAAATTTATGTATGGAAGTTTTTTTTTGAACCTAGGAGATTGAGGAGTTTTGGTATGTGGTTGCCTTAGCTAGGGTTTGGGGTTTAAAAAGTAGGAATTGAATTTTGTTATTATTCATCTTTATTTTTATTTTATTTTTAAGTTATTTTCAGAGTTTTGGTTAGGTTTGTCAAATGATTAAGGGGATCTTAAATTTTTCATGACCCCATAGTTGTCCTATTTGTGTCGATACTTTGTTGGAGAGGCGGTAATGGGGTTTTCACACCCCTGTCAGTGATACGACCCCTCATAACTCAAGTTATCAATATTTGGATGGGCCTCGGGTTTCTAACACTAAGGTTTAGGTTAACCCAAATGCCCGGGTTGATTTCTATTGCTATGGAAATTATATATCTAAGGGTTCGAAAGGTTTTGGCACTAAAACTATCCATTAGGGTTCTGGGGTAGCTAAATCGCCTGAATTTCTATGTAATAACTCTACTGGGTATCTTCGTAGCATAAAACATTACGATTTGTCCCAGGTTAATTGGTTGGGGTCTTCTGGGAAGAATGTTAACGTTATTCCAGACGTTGATAAGCAAAAGCATAAGATCAGTGGGGCACATGCCCAAAATCGTAGAATCTTGCATAGTCATAAGGTAAAGAGTGGGAGGTATCTTTGTGTCCTTGGCAAATACGTCACTATAAATATGGTTACTAGCTTATCTTCTAGGGCTCTTATGGTAAGATTTGGGTTCATTAGAATAACTCGGCTAGAAATTTTGGAGTGTATTACAAAAACGTGGAAGCCTCTTATTGATTATGTTCCACGGGTTACAATGCTAGTTAACAGTTGGGTTGTATTTCACTTTCTCTTTGAAGACAGTTTGTAGAAGATTGTTGCGACTTATTGGGTTATTGGTACTAGCACACTGGTTTTCAGCAAATGGCATCCGGGTTTCAAGAAAAAATAAAAAGAAGAAACCTCTGGATGCTTTTTCTAGGCTTTCCTTTTCATTGTTGGACTCTTGAAGCCTTCAAGGAAATAGCCAATTCTATTAGGAAATTTATATTAATTGAGGAAGAAACCCTACTGACTACGGAGAAGAAGATGTAGAGGGTTTTGATCGATATGGAGGTTGTGGATGATTTTTCGGAAGAAATGGAGGTTACATAGGATGGTGGTTACTTTATTCAATGTCTAGACTACTGGCATGTTCCATTTTATTGTCTCTGTTATCATAGGACTAGTCATCTATGGAAAAATTGTTTGGGTTCTGACATCTTTGTTATGGGGCTTCCTCTTAATCTTCCTCATATATGGGTATCCTTGAGGTCCTAGACAATGAGTATCACTTACCTATTCCACTGAATGTGGAATCGACCTCTTGTTTTCTTGGTAAGTTACAAAATTCTTTACCCCTCTTATTCAAATTTCTCTCCAAAGATGAAATTTGGGATTCCCTTCATTTGGTCTTAGGGGTGAATTTTTTTGGGGCTAGTGTCTTTAATTCGGGGCAAGGTATTGAAGTATCGGAGGCAACTATGCCTGTGACAAAGGAAACTACGCCAATATTTGACCATTCTGGATTTAACATTTCTGGTTACCTTGGGGGGAAGGGATGGGTTATGGAAACATTACAAGTGATAGACCTAAGTCTGGAGATTCATGTGATCCACTCATTGGAATGGCTAGTGGTGGTATGGGGGTTGACTTAACGAGAAATACAGAGCTAGAGGGGCTGATAAACCCTGCAAATTATTCACCACTTTCCACCAGTAGGCCTTTTTATCTATTGAATTGTCACCCTCTCCTGTTTCAGATAGCTTTGATCCCATTGTTGGTTTTTTGTCCCCAAATATGAATGTTTCTCCTCATTCTTCAAAAGATAAGATGATTAAGGAACCATTATCAATCTTCTCTAGGAAAGTTGGGGATGATTTGGAGACCATTCCCATTTCCTCTATTAGGTTTTCAAATGTTACTACCAAGAAGAAGAAAGGTAAAAAAAGGAAAATTTGGAGATAATTGGGGGGGTGGTCTAGTTCTGCAACCTAAACATGTTAATCCAAAGGCCACCTAATTATTTTCAAAAGGTTTGACAGAGGAAAAATTATATACTTCTAATTTTGACATGGGGGCTATTAGAGTAGGTATGCCCTAGAGTGAGATTACTTAATGATCTTGTTATCTTTCAATACTAGATGGATTGGTATCTCCCCTAAAAGAGTTGCATTGAAAAGACTGGTGGAGAGAATTAACCCTAGAGTTATTATGCTACAGGAGATTGTTTCTTCTTCAGTTAAGGCATGTGAATTTTTTTTCTTCTGAAAATCTATCATATGTGGAAATGTAGTGGACTAGATGCCTCAGGAATTTCGGGGGGAATTTTAGTGGCTTGGAATCATGCGTTGGATGATTTCAAGTCTTTCAATACTTCTGCAAGTATTCTCATTGAATGAAGACTTTGGGGTTTGAACAAAACTATTAGGATATTAAATGTTTATGGGCCTTTTACAACAAGAGAACTGTTTTCAGGGGTAATATTTATCACTCATGTCTCCTAAATGATCCCTCATTGATTGTTGTTAGAAATCTTAATCTTACCTTATGTGCAACGGAAACATGGGGAGAAGATAGAGTGGTGGATCCACTAGCAGACTATTTCAAAGATATTTTTGCAAATGTAAAATTATTTGATGTAGTTATGGGTGTTATGGTACCAACTTGGTCAAATGGGAGAGCTGGGAAGGATAGTATAGCTAAGCGAAGAGACATGTACTTGAAGGTTGAAGGGCTTCGTGAAGTGATGGGGAGGTACAGATCTTGTGTTGTCTCTATAGGGGTTTCAGACCACAAACCTATAGTTATGCAATTGGATTTTGAGCATTATAAAGTACACTATCCTTTATTGTTCAATCACACTTGGTTGAAGGAACCATATTTATGTTATCTAGTAAAGGCTAAATGGGTTTCATATTGTGAGGTTGGTCATATGCCCCCAATGACGAAAGTAGTCAAGAGACTCATGCTTTTGAAAATAGGTGTTTTCAAATGGGACGAAGAGAAGAAAAAGGCCAATAACAAGGATCTGGTAGAGATCGAAAAGGAGATTAATGATCTATCTGTTATGATGGATGATGACTACTTTTCTCTTGCAAGGAAGGAAAAGTTAATTGATCTGGAATCAAATATTTCAAAGGTTTTGAGGCAAGAGGACGAAACTTAGAGGCTTAAAATTCGTGTTATTTGGCTTTCTTTTGGGGATAATAACACCAAGTTTTTTCACAGCTATGTTAATCAAAGAAGGAATAGTAACGTTATATGGGAAGTGAAAAATGCAGTTGGTGAAATGGTCTATGATCAAAAGTCTATGGAAAGGGGAACATTCAAATGCTTAAAGGATATATATGTCAACAAAAGAACTCAAATAACTTTGTGAATCATATGTTGGTACTAAAGCATTATCCAAGATTCTTTAGTAGTGTGGAAGGACATAAATTGGGAGTTGTTGTTAGTTGTGAAGAAGTAAATTCATTTTAAAGAAGTTTGCAAAGGATAAAATCCCTGACCCAGACATGTGGACTGTGGATTTCTTTATGCACTTCTATGATTTGGTTGGAAATGACTTAGTAGCAATTGTGGATGATTCTAGGAAACTGGGATATGTGCTTGGGAATATGAATGCAACCTCATTGCATTAATTCCTAAGAAGGATAAGCCTGATTCTTTTTGTGAGTATAGGCCTATTTCATTATGCAACTTGATTTACAAAATAATAACAAAGATTATATCTTATATGATGAAACCTACATTGGAAAAAAATGTATCAAAATAGCACACTACAACAAAATACCCTTTTGGGGGCAGTTTTGCTAACCCCCCCCCCCACAAAAAAAAAAAATTAGG
>LPNX011110729.1:301170-374170 GCA_001517045.1 Pseudotsuga menziesii
TGCAAAATTCTGTAGGGCCCTCCACATTGAATGGTGAGGATTAAAAAGAGGCGGAGATCTCAGAACGTGAAGGATTTCGCGATGGGAACATGCATGCAGAATAGAAAAGAAGTGGATCATGAAATCCAGTAGGATCCACACCAGTGAACATTATAGATTTGCCACAAACTCAGATCTACGGATGAAATCTTTTTCGCGATGCAAAGATGCGAGGGTGAGAAAGAATACGAATCTTGCGAAAGGCGGATAAAGGGATAACTAGATGAACGATCCAAATCTGATCGGGTAAGGATATATGGCCTAAAACCTCTTCGTAAATAGAAGATTCCCACTCTGAAGGTGCATTTCAAATTACGGAATCAGTAAGGAAACATGAAATCAACGGTTAAAAATGATCCATGATGAGATCGATAGTTTAGATATAATTTCAGAATGCGAGTTGCATAGAAGTTAAGGGAAACGAAAAAATTGAGGGAGAATAACAAAATCAAAATAGCATAGAAGATTAATGTTGCAAAATAGATCGGGTAGAAATGGAAGGCTGAGAAAAGTTTCGATCACCAAAGATGCAAGAGAGTTAAGAATATGGAAAATCATAAAAGACTATACATTATTTTATTCGCTTGCATTGGTAGAAGAAGATGACAGACAATACCGAAGGAGTCAATTCCTATGGCATCCATCAAATACTTGTCAAACACCAGGTAGTTCCCTTCTGTCTCCCCTAAAAGTTGTATAAAGGGCTCAAATGGAAAATATAGAAACTCAGGGATTAGAGTATCAGAAAGTAGAAGAAATGTTGGATGATAGGAATGTTGATGTTTTTGACCCTATCCTTTTAAATGGACCCATTGAAGCTTTGAAATAGAAGTTGAATTTGCTAAGGGACTAGGGAACGGGCCTTCATAACATCTATCGGTCCTTTTTTCACCATTTTGCTACGGAGCAAACCCCTAGTTGTCCAGAATTTTGGATTGGTGTGTAAACAACTATTCTTTGTCAAAAAGAGTCATAATGAACCTCGATATCTCCACCATTATGTGTCCTTTTAATTCCTCAGTTGTTAGGCAAACCATGTCTGTCCCTGAAGAGGTTACCTTAAAGGATAAATATTATAGTGAAGAGTCTATACTATGATGTTTTAAGGAGTCCACTATTGAGAGAAAGAAATATTTTTTTAAAGAGATGTTTCAAGCCAAAAGATGAGTCATCTAGCCCATCATTCCCAGTTGATGCAACCCCGTTTAATGAAGAAACCAAGTGTGTAGTAACCATGTTATGCTAATTTTTGGTTCTAGACACAGATAAATACATCCCTGAAACCCTTATGAGTCTTCTCTTTGTTTTATGCACTTGTCATGTTGAGTCAAACGAACCCAGTCAGTCATTACAAGTGTCATGCATTAAATTTGATGAGTTCTTAGCTGAGAATATTCATTCAACAAGAATAATCTACAGCTACCAGAAATACTATTAACAGATGAAATTTATAGGGATTATACCAAGTTCATGAACTTCCTCATGATAGAGATTTATGCTACCATTCTCCAAAAGAGGTTGCCCCGGGTGCTGCCAAAGATGTGGGATCTATTGCAAGCTTCTACAGAAAAGAGAATAGGATATTGGTTCCTGTATGAATATGGAACAATGATCAGACTATATGGTTTCACTCAGTCACCTTACATGTTACCAGCCTTCCTGACTCCAAGATATTTCTCAATGGAGTTCATTAGACAAAAGTTGTTTGTGGAGATTGAATACTTACTGAAATATAAGAAGTCCACTGACATCAAATACCCTTGGGATGTAGGTCCATTCACCATCAAGAATAAGGGTTCTTTGCCAATGGTGGAAGGTTTACTTAGAGAGTTAGGATTTGAGACAGAACCCGCAATCAACTATGACCCTCGCCAGATTATCTCAAACAAGAGAAAGGCTCAAAAGAGAAATCCTTTTAAACACGAAGAGGTTGTGGGATTGGCAGAAGATGCTAACTGGTCTAATTACCCAAAGGAGGCCCCAAAGATTGTTGACTTAAATGAATATCCAAGCTCTCGTATAGGAGAGGTTGTCTCTTTATTGCCTGATATACCCAACTTGGTTGATGTAGCCGAGAGCATTACTCCATTTTCTAGTCAATTATAAGGAAAGAATAAAATATATTTTACCGAGGCAATAGATATCGATGAGGAGGACACCGCTGAAACTCCCAAAAGGCAGAAGGTTGAAAATGAAGGACAACTTGTTATAGATACAGTTGTAGACAAAGGGAAAAGGAAAATGAAGATATCAAGCCCTTCATTTGAGGTAAAAGAGTATACATTTGCATATAGTACTCTTGTTGATTCTTCCTCCCAATCAAAGAACAAAGCCGAGTTAGTGGATAAATACAAAGTCATGAAAGACATAACTTCAGAAGAGACTCTGAAATTATATTTTGTGTTAGTTTTTAATCAATTAAGCTAGAATTATGTTAGGATCTTTAATGGAGAGAACAACAAGTACAACAATCAAACACAAGAGACAATGAACACAGTGTTTTTCCTCGGGGAAACCATAAATGGAGAAAACCCCGCAACTTCCTTAGAGATAGAATCAGCACCAAAAGTAAAACCCCAAAACAGTAAGATGATCTCCCGACAACAGTAACCTCTTTCTTCCTTGCCCCAGTGTCTTTCTCTTCCTCAACTATGTGCTACAATTGACTGTGGATGAGTGTGTGTTAAATAGAGATGCCAACTCTCTATTTATACTAATTCTCAGCATGACTAAAACCCTACTAGGGCCAACCTCTCTAGGAGAGTCTAATAACCCTAGTGCCCTAGAACTGCGGGGACTTTAACCCTTAGACAATAGGAGGGTTGCCCACAATAACTTGACATGACTTGTTTACATTATAGATCCTCTCGATCAGAACATCGGGGCATGACATGACTCAATGATATTACAAATAGATCCTAGAATAAACATCGGGTTACAATACATAAGAAATACAAGTGAATACATTCCGAAGTTACAATTACATCAACACTCCCTCTTAACTAGGAAGGTATTCTCTTGACACAATTTTCATCACTGGTCTTCTTCTCTGGATCTTCTCGTCATCTGCATCTTCAAGTCATCTTCGTCTTCAAGTCATCTTCATCTTCAAGTCATATTCATCTCTGGATCTGGATCATCACTGGATATCATCACTGGATTTGGATGATCACTGGATTTGGATCATCACTGGATCTAGATCATCACTCAATTTGGATCATCACTGCTGGATCTGGATCATCACTCGATCTGGATCATCTCGGAGACATCATAACTGGATCTTAATCATAGCTCGATATGGATCATCACTGGGTCATCATCATATGTGCTATCTCATGATTCTTCTCGTCATAGGAAGTTCTACAGAGCCAACCCTTTTTAATGATGGTTGTAGGCCTAGCCACCATGTAGGTCTTCTTCAGTGCTTATATCTGACCTACTCGTCAGAATGGATCGCCTAGCACTTACATCTAACCTACTCGTCAGAAAGGCACGCCCAACACTCACATCTGATCATGTAGGAACCAATCCTACAATCACATCAAAAAGGCCCAGCACTCACATTCACCAGCATGATAGGACACAACTACCATCATCTGTGAAAAGGCTCAGCACTTACATCTAACCTACTCATTAGAAAGTCACATCACTTACATCTGACCTACTCGTCAGAAAGGCACAACATTTACATCTGACCTACTCGTTAGAAAGGCACAACACTTACATCTGACCTACTCATCAGAAAGGCATGCACTCACATCTGATCTTGTAGGAACCAAACCTACAGTCATATTAGAATGGCCCCTAGTCCCAGACTGAGCTACTTGGTAACTGACCAGGTGCCTCCATTATCCCAGAGAATGGCAGTTGCCCTTACATCTAACCTACTTGTCAGAATCGCTAGCACTCACATCTGACATGGAAGGAACCTAATCCTTTAACCATGACAGAATGGCTCATCCCTTACATCTGATCAAGTGGGAACACATCCCTCTATCATATCAAAATGGCTCTCAGTCCCAGCCTGAGGATTCTTGGTACCTCACTAGGTAGCTCCATTCCAAGAATGGCAATAGCCCTTATATTTGATCATGTAGGAACCAATCCTACAGTCATATCAAAATGGCTTAGCACTCATATTTGACATGGAAGGAATCAATCCTCTCACCATGACAAAATGGCTCAGCCCTTACATCTAACCTACGCGTCAGAATGGATTTTGGACTCGTCACTTCCCCTTGGAAGGGACCTCGATCTGGAGAACACCAAGATTCTCCCTAAAGTACTCAAACTTCACTCTGGCCAATGGCTTCATCAACACATCAGCTATCTGATCATTCCTTGCAACATACTAGAGCTTCATTGCTCCCCTCTACACCATATCCCTGATATAGAGATACTTGATCTTGATATGCTTTGACTTGTCATGGAACACTGGATTCTCTGACAACTTCACACAACTTTGGTTGTCACAATGTATACAAGTAGCATCCAACTGGAGATCAAATAAATCAGACAGTAGCTTCCTCAGCCATACTGCCTCACAACTAGCTGAACAGGTTGCGACATACTCTGCTTCTGCTGTACTCAGTGCCTCATAGGATTTCTTCCTGCTAAACCAAGAGATCACACCTGATCCCATACTAAAGCAACATCTTGAAGTGCTCTTCCTGTCGATGGCACTACCTACCCAATCTGAATCAACATAACCCTCTAGGTTAATCTTTTGATTCACCTCGTACTTGAGCCCATAATCAATTCTACCCCTCAGGTACCTCAGAATATGCTTTCAGCAGTCAAGTGAACATGTCTCGGATCTATCAGAAACTGGCTCAAGGTGTTCACAACAAAGAAAATACTTGGTCTCATGTTCATTAGGTACATCAAGGACCCAATCATTTGACGATACATCATAGCATCAACCGACTTTGATGAAGCATCGCTCAATAGCTTCAGGTTCGATGCCATAGGTGTGGCCATGGCTTTGCAGTCCATCATCCCAAACCTCTTCAGGATCTCTACTACA
Source organism: Pseudotsuga menziesii (assembly GCA_001517045.1). Lineage (NCBI taxonomy): Eukaryota > Viridiplantae > Streptophyta > Pinopsida > Pinales > Pinaceae > Pseudotsuga > Pseudotsuga menziesii. The sequence continues at coordinate 306,236 of LPNX011110729.1, forward strand.
TACTTCCCTTGTCCAAGGGAGATTCCATCCGTACTCTGCCACACCTCCATACCTAGAAAATAATGCATCATACCCAATTCCTTCATTTCGAACTTGACAACAAGCTTTCTCTTCGTATCAGCAATCAACCCATCCATACCTGTCACAAACAGATCATCTACATACAGTAGGAGCATCATTGGGTTGCCATCTTCAACCTTGTAGTAAAGGTTGGAATCTGCTTTACTCTTGGTAAAGCCCAAACTAGATAGAAAGCTGTCAATTCTGCCATACCATGTCATGGGTGCCTGTTTCAAACTGTACAGGGCTTTCTTCAATCTACATACATGAGACTCTCTATCATGTGTCTCAAAACCGAGTGGCTGTTCCACATACACTTCCTCTTCCACTGCACCATTCAAGAAAGCAGTCTTGACATCCATTTGGTGTATCTTCCATTTCATCACTGCAGCCAGAGAAAGTACTGATATGATGGAAGTGTATCTGGCTATAGGTGCAAAGGTTTCTTCATAATCTATTCCTTCTTTCTGGGAGAAACCCCGAGCAACAAATCTTGCTTTATATTTTTCAATGCTACCGTTTGCAGCATGCTTGATCTTGTAGATCCATTTGGAAGTTACAACTGACTTCCCTTATGGTCTTGGGACAACATCCCAAACATCATTCTTCATGATCGATTGATACTCTTCGATCATAGCATCCTTCCATTCTTTTCGTTCTACCTCTTCATCATAATTGGAAGGTTCTTTATCAATGAAATCACATAGTAATGCTACATACGCGGAGCAGGATTTGGTCCTCTTTCTTTCTCTGTGATTCTCTTCTGGAGCCCCATATCTTTCTGCACCTTGGATAACTTTTCGTACCCAAGCAGGTTTCCTCTTATGAGGATTCTTTTCTGGAGGTGGATCTACAGGTATTTGTGGTTCTTCAACTTCTCGATCTTCTTATTGAGTTTCCTCATTCATGGTTGTTTCATGAATTTTGGGTGCTTCTGCTTCTTCAGGTTCTTCAGTAGGTCTCTTTCTGGATTTGTTGTAAGTTGTGTCTTCATCAAATGTCACATCCCTACTGATGTCAATCTTCTTGAATCCTAGGAAATATATATTCTATAAGCCTTCGAGCTTTCAGAGTATCCCACAAATATACCCTTCTTTCCTGAAGGATCTAATTTAGTCCTCTTCTCTTTTGGAATGTGTATGTACACTGGACAACTGAATATTTTGAGATGGTTGACTTCTAGTTTCTTGCCAGAGAAGACTTCTTTAGGAGTCTTGTTCTGTACATACACTGCTGTTCTGGTAGCTTCCGCCCAAAGATACATAGGAAGATCTTGATCATGAAGCATTGCTTTTGTAGCTTCCATGATAGTTCTATTCTTCCTTTCTGCAATCCCATTCTGTTGTGGATTATAAGGAGTGGACAACCGCCTCTTAATCCCCGAGTCTTTGCATAGCTTTTTGAATTCATTAGTCTTTGCATAGCTCTTTGAATTCATTCGAGGTGAATTCTCCGCCATTATCTGATCGAAAGGTCTTGATATTCTTTTTAGTGTGGTTCTCGATCAAGGCTTTGAATTCCTTGAACTTGATGAATACTTCGTCTTTGTTCTTCATGAAGTAAATCCATGTCTTCCTAGAAAAGTCATCAATAAAAGAAACATAATATACATTCCCGCTTAGTGAGCTTGATGACATAGAACCACATACATCGGAGTGGATGATTTCCAAGATTCCTTTTGCTTTGTTTTCGCTACTTGGAAATGTCTTCTTTGTATTCTTTCATTTCACACATCCTTTGCAGAACCCATCATGTTTTGCTTGTATTTCTAGAAGACCTTCAACATCTTTTCTTGCAAGAGGTAGTGCTCTGTAATGCACATGTGCAAGCCTTCTATGCCAAAGTTCATTTGGCTCTACTATGTCATGGACCAAGGCTTGTTTTGGATGGCCCTTCAATTTGTACAATCCTCCTTCTTGTTCCCCAATCACTACTACATCATCGATAGTATTTCCTTTTGGCCACATGATGACTTGACCATCTATGAATGAAACTCTCATTCCTTTTGCATCTAATGCAGATATGGAGAGGAGGTTCTTCTTGAGTCCCAGTACAAACAATACTTCCTTCATTGTCATAGAATTTCCAGAGTCTAGCTTATAGGAGTATTCCCCACTACCTTTTATTGGATATTGGTAGTCATCTCCAAGCTTCACCTTGTGAGGTGATTCATTTTTTGATAGTATCACAAAGGATTCCTTAAATCCTATCATATGTTTGGAAGCCCCACTGTCTATAAGACAATCATTGCTTCCATGTGTGATGTTTCCCGTGACAACGGAAATCAAGACATATTCTTCTTCACTAGAAGAGTCTTCACTTTCATATTTGGTTCTTTTCTTCGATGGTTCATTATCCTCTGCAGCATGAGCATGATGTCTTCTCTTGTTGCTCTTTTTCTTATTCTGTCTTTTAGGGCAATATCTTGCAAAGTGTCCTACTTCATCACATGTATAACATTTGATTCTAGACAAATCTTTTCTAGTGTTATCCTTGTGAGAGTGGTTACCTCTCAGGTGATGAGATCTTCTTTTGGTTTTCTTGGAGTGTACCGTGAGAGCTCGATCTTCACTTCCCATCTTCTCTTCTCGAGCTGCTATCTGAGCTTCTTATTGAGAGCACTCTTCCCATAGTCTGCTGAACTTAACTAACTTCTTTCTAGCACATATTCCTTGAATAAAGGAGTCCCATGATCTAGGGAGACCATTCAAGGTGGTCATTACAATCTCTGCATTTTCCACTTCTTCATCTACTGATTCCAGTTGTTCCTTGATCTGAGAAACTCTTGTGAAGCAAGACTGGATGGTCTTCGCATTCTAAATCTTCACATTCTTCAACTGGTTCCTCAAAGTCATCTTCCGGTTTATGTTCTTCCCTTCAAACAGTTTGCTTAGGGCATCAAACATAGCTTTAGGTGTCTTTAGGGAGGACACTTGTGGTATGAGGTGATCCTTGATAGAATCAGCAATGATCCTCTTTGCCATAACCAACTTCTTCTTATGTAAGGCCTTTGCCTCATCTCCCTCTGGAAATGGAACCTCCTCATTGATATAGAAGTCCAACTCATTTTCTTCCAGGACTAGGGAGATCCTATACTTCCAAGCTCGAAAGTTATCAACTCCCTCAAGCTTTTCATCAAGCTTGGTATGATGAGACATCTTTAACTGAGAACCTCAAATAGAAATACAAAAGATTTAGATCTTACCAAGTTAAGATGTTGGATTTAGATTTGGAGCTGAAATCCTGTAGAGCTGGTTCAGGAGAAAATTAGGGTTTTGCTTTTCCAGAGTTCTGTCCAACCAAATGATTTGAGTTTGATCCCTCACTTTGATTTTAGGGAGGATATCAATCCAGGCTTGGGCTCACTGAAAAATTACTCTTCTGTGAAAATCCCTAATTTTCGGCAACAGTGTCGGGTCCAAAACTGAAAAAACTCATAATTGGATTCTGCTTGGACAGAAATATGCGCCCTAGGGAGGAGAGTTATTCCAACCTTCTTTTGCTGAAAATATATGGAGAGAGATCCACAAAGTAGGAAGCCCTAGTTCCCGCAGCTGTAGAGTGTCTTCTTCTCAGGTTAGCCATGATTCCATGTTAGTTTTTAATCAATTAAGCTAGCATTATGTTAGGATCTTTAACTGAGAGAACAACAAGTACAACAATCAAACACAAGAGACAATGAACACAGTGTTTTTCTTTGGGGAACCATAAATGGAGAAAACCCCACAACTTCCTAGAGATAGAATCAGCACCAAAAGTTAAACCCCAAAATAGTAAGATGATCTCCCGACAGCAGTAACCTCTTTCTTCCTTGCCCCAGTGTCTTTCTCTTCCTCAGCTATGTGCTACAACTGAGTGTGGATGAGTGTGTGTTAAATAGAGAGGCCAACTCTTTATTTATACTACTTCCTGACATGACTAAAACCCTACTAGGGCCGAACTCTCTAGGAGAGTCTAATAACCTTAGTGCCTCGGAACTGCGGGGACTTTAAACCTTAGACAATAGGAGGGTTACCCACAATAACTTGACATGACTTGTTTACATTATAGATCCCCCCGATTGGAACATCAGGGCATGACATGACTCAATGATATTACAAATAGATCCTGGAATAAACATCGGGTTACAATACATAAGAAATACAAGTGAATACATTCCGAAGTTACAATTACATCAACATTTTGAAGTAAGAAATATTTCTAATCAAGATGTGTCTTTGGTTTCAGTCAGGGATTATGTACAAAACACTATGAACTTGGCCTTAGCAACCAAGAATAGTGTCGCTAAAGTAAAAATGAACTTGGATGATATCCCCATACCTAACATGATTCATTTGTACAAGAAGATAGGAGATATCTTGTTTACTCACTTGCTGAAGATCACTCTGGCATTATCCAAGTTACACACCCTCAAAGGTAAAAATGAGAACCAATTGAGGGAAGAAAAGGTGCAAAATAAGGCCCACCAAACATAGATAAAGAAGCTGCAAACTGAGCTGATGGTTGCAGGAGGCCAATCTGATAAGGGAGCTAGGATACAAAGGTCACTGGATCAGAAAGAAAAATACATTCAGTTATTCAAAAAAAAGATTCTCATACCTACCACCCAACAAATATAGGGTCTTGAACTAGCTAAGATAGAAAAATAAAAGGAGAACCTGAATAATCAACTTACTGATTGTCAAGAAAAATTATTGAAGTTTGCTGATAAAGCAAATCAATGGAAAAAAGACATGGCCTTGGTAGTAGAAAGTGAGAAAGCCATGATGGAAAAGTTTGAAGAAATGGAAAGAAAGTTGCAGGAGAAAGAAAAGGAGCTAGAATTGAGGATCATTCCTCCTGTGGTTGGATCTAGTGAATAGGGCATAGTCTAGGCTATGTCACAGGTAAGTCTTAAATAGTTGGAAATCACTGGTTTGAAGAACCAAAATAAAAATTTGGAGGACATAGCTAGAAAGAGAGAACTAGAAAGGAAGAAATTGGAAGACAAATGTAAGGAACTGGTGGATAAGAACAACAAATTGACAAAACAGGTTACAGAACAGTGAGCCTTACAGGGAGAAAAAAATCTCATCTAGGATGTACTGATAGCAGAGGCAACCAAGCTCAGGCCTTATTTAGATTTTATTCTTGATAAGGATATTGTTACACAAGCTGTTAGAAAAAATGCCTTGATGGTAAAACAGGTGTTAAATAAGAAGCCTATTGACACAACTAATAATGCAATCAAGATTTTGAACAGCTTGACAGAAGAGAAAATAAAGAAAGGAAATATCCAGGATAGGTTTTTGGTTATCACATGGGCAAGGAAAGTGGTAAATAAATATCATCATTTGGCAACAGTTCAAGCAAAAATTGATGGCATGCATCATCAAATCAAGGAATTCATTGAATTGTTTAATCCTTTATTTAGAAGAGGAATCCCTTTCTTCTGGGAAGAGAAAGGAGGAATGTGGTCTCAGAAAGAATATAATAATAGGTTAATCAGTTGCAGATTAGATCACAGACAATTTGATGACATGCAACATTAATCCTTGTTTGGAAAAACAGTGATTGATAAATCAACTGGATATTTCGAGATGATGTTTGACTTCAAAGCCATATGTACAAAATTGTCAGAGTTCTTTTATGCTGAAAACATGGAGCTCAGCGTAATGGAGAAGGAGATGATCAGTCTAGATCTGCCAACTACTAATCAATGGAAGCTGGTTGATAACTATGGGAAAAGTAAATATAGGTTGCACCAATAGGAGTCCTCTGTTGTTACCTCATGGTCCAGAGGAGGAATCTTGGATAGATTTTGAAATTTTATGGATTAGGGATGAGGACTGGTGTGCCCCATTTGGAGTTGTAAACATTTTACATTTCATTAATAAATTTTCATACTGTTAGGTGTAATATATATGGTCAATTCTACTATTTAATACATATGAATTATGTATTTGTTGCATTCAATTATGTTTGGCATATTATTGTTCTATTATAATTGTTTTTTCTTTTCAAATAAAAATTTTCATTATATATGAAATTTGTAAGTTTGAAACGATAATATACATTTCCTAGCATGTGGGTTATTGTGAAGATGCTTCTATACTGTCTTCAAACTGTCCGAGAAACCTCTTATTATAACCTTCTAGATATGGTTGGATGCACCATACAACACTCTAGAGATCCACACTCTCAGAATATTTTTATCATCATCCTATGAGCCATGGCAAACATTTACCTAAGGCTATTTATGCATATTTTATCAATAATTCCATACTTGGACAATTTTTGATCTTCTCCTAGGCTTGGTCTAATTTCCCTAAACCACATTTTTCGTAAGTCCATAAATTCTTCTTCAAGTCCTCTTTGGAAAAGATGAGACCATGGTTGAGTAGACAAAACAACAACCTACAATATCCCCATGTGGTGCGGGCATTTTCTTCAACACACAATTTGTGGCAGGAATCCTCTTAAGGCTACTTGGACCAATTTTCCCATATGTAGCCGATTTCCTGATTTTCACTAATTTGTCGTATTTCTCCAGAATGATGTCATAATGCAAAAATGATTTCAAATTCATGCCACATCATCATCTATGCCATGCCATGCCATGCGGGAATCATCCTTAGTGCGAGTATCAACCTTAATGCAGGCATCATTTAGCCCCTTTACAACACAGCCATTTTTTATTTGTCTTTAGTATGTAAAATAACATTTTTCTTCTATTTTGGCAGGTTGATATTTTCCTTATTTTATCACCATAAGAAAAACCAAGAGCATGGCTAGATATCCATTTCAACAATGAACATGAACATATCATCTCCCCCCTTGCGGGCATTTCCAAATGGCCTCTCAAACTTTTTGTCTAACACTTAACTAGTTCTTTTCAAACCCTAGGTCACCAAGGTGATTTCATTTTTCCTTCAAAATTGGAAAGTGAGATACCCAATGGGTAGAGGCCAACAAAGTGAATCCATCAAGACCACTTTCATCTTCTGGATCTTCTTTCTCTCTCCTTGGTGGGAATTTTTTTGGAGTAGTGCAAATATGGCTGAGAGGCACTTTTGGTAGATTGATATCTTCTTCCTGAAAGACTTTTGTTCAGGCTAATGATATGGTTGGATGCACGATACAACACTCTGGAGATCCAAACTCTCATAATATTTTTATCATCACCCTATGAGCTGTGTCGGGCATTTCCCTAAGGCTAGTTAGGAATATTTTACCAATAAATACATACTTTAGGCAATTTCTGATCTTTTCCTAGGCTTGGTATAATTTCCCTAAACCACAGTTGTGGTAGGTCCATAAATTCTTCTTTAGGGTCTCTCTAGACAAAATGAGACCATGGGTGAGTAGACAAAACAACAACCTACAATATCCACATGTGCTACGGGCATTTTCTTCAACAAACAATTTGTTGCGGCCTTCCTGTTAAGGCTACTTGGATCAATTTTCCCATACTTAGCAAATTTTCTGATTTTCACTAATTTGTCATATTTCTCCAGAATGATGTCATAATGCAACAATGATTTCATATTCATGCCACATCATCATCTATGCCATGCCATGCCATGTCAACATCATCCTTAGTGTGGGAATCAACCTTAATGCGGGCATCACTTAGCCCCTTTACAACACTTAGCCATTTTTCCTTTGTCTTTAGTATGCAAAATAACATTTTTCTTCTATTTTGGCAGGTTAATATTTTCCTTATCTGATCACCATAAGAAAAAACAAGAGCATGGATAGATAGACATTTCAATAATGAACATGACCATATCATCTGATGAATTTTATCATTAAAGGAACACCCCCTTGCAGGCATTTCCAAACGTTCTCTCAAACTCTTTGTCTAACACGTAACGAATTCTCTGCAAACCCTAGGTCACCAAGGTGATTTAATTTTTCCTTCAAACTTGGCAAGTGAGATACCCAATGGGTAGAGGCCAACAAGGTGAATCCAACAAGACGACTTTCATCTTCTGGAGCTTCTTTCTCTCTCCTCGACGGGAATTTTTCTGGAGTAGTGCAAAGATGGCTGAGAGGCACTTTTGGCAGATTGATAACAATTGTTATTTTGGATGACTTAGATTTTATTGTAGATCATACAATTTATAGAAGTGAGTGCAAGAGTTTGTAGAAAAGGTTGGTATGTGTTAGTCGGAAATACACACCTCCTGCGGACAAGAACTGGTTCCCTAGTTTGAATGGTTCACATATAGAAAAAAATATAAACACAGAATGCTAGACTCTCCCTAGATCTGGTTAATCACTTGAAGGGAATGCCATGATGCTTCTCTCAAAGGTTTTCCTCACTATCCTCACATAAGAACCTGTAAAATATGGAAGACAACAAAGAAAACATGATAGCATACAATATAATCAACTAGATCTATGCTTGTGACCAAGGAATCAAGAAATACATATAAATGAAATAGTAAATATGGGAAAGAAAAGACATTATTTATTAATCAATGATTGGAGAGACTACAACCTTCATGCCTTGGTGTTGAGAGTTCCTTCCAATGGCTCCTTGCCTCTAACTTCACCTTGCCTCCAAAGGCTCAAGAATGATTTTGACAGAGTTTGGGTATGCAACACAATTCTTCCTCCTTTGTCCCATGGGGGATGATATAGTATTTAAAGGCATGGGAGGATAGGTATGGTTGAGGATCTCATGGTTGAGGTAGAGATTAGATCCTAAAAGGGAGGATCTTGCACTCTAGCTGGTCCTAAACCATAGGGATGAGGCTCCACATAGGCAATCCTTGAGAATCCTCTCGAAGCTTCTCTTTTTTCCTTCAAAACTCAAGCACCGCTTTTCCAAAGAAGCAAACAGGCGGTGATAAGGGGGCACCGCTTTTGGAAGTAAGGGAAAGAGCGGTGGCACCTCTCTTTTATCATGTATCGGGAGTGGTGCTGGCTCTTTGCTTCTTGGGTAACGCTTTTGGTCAATGGGGAAAGAGCCTTACCAGCTCAAAAGAGGGAAAAATTGCAAGGGGTTAATTTATTCCTTCATTTCTCTAGGGAAACTTTGAGGGATTGGAGCAGTCAAGGGGATACCTATCTCATAACATGAGGGTGACGAGATTTCGGTATAACAGTATGCCTATGTTATAGTGCAATTTATTCGATATAACATGAAATGCAGGCCAATGTGTGCATTTCCTCAAGGCACTCAACCGTGATTTTTACCATGTGGAAAACACATAAATTTGGATTTTCCTTACAAACCATCAGTTTTTATGTCTAAAATTTAAACTTTAAAAGCTTATTTAGGTTTTGTATGCCTGAACAGACACTCTGTGGTTTGAATTAGTGAATTTGGATCTGTAATGCATGTTGGGCGTGCATTTGAGTAAAGTAATCCAAAATTGACTTGCTTCAGTAAAATGCACGCATATGCCTGATTTATTTGTCAAATTCAATGGATAAAATAGGAGAGTCTTTTTTATTATTATTCCTCTTTTAGCATTTAAATATTTCCAATTTTTTACCTAATCTCCTTTAGATTTTTTTTTAACTTCTATCCCTAATATTGAATTTTTTTTTCTAGGACAATGTGTGAATTTCCTCGAGGGACTCAACCCCGATTTACAGTTTGCTGTTTTGCTAGTCATCTACTTTTCTAAAATTCTAAATGGCAGTTTTTCATTTTCCCATACCTTAACCTGTCAAACACGTGCTGAACTAATTGAGTGTCAAATACGTCATTTAATGTTATAAACCTGTAAATGGTGGTTTTCACTTTTCATACCTATCATATTATGAATTTTCAACTAAGTGTCAAATATGTCACTTAACAAGGAAAAAATGTCCTACATACCATCAAATTCTATGATTCGATGAACCTGAATCGAGTCAGATTCTGACAGCATTGAGAATTATTGCATCACCCAGACATGAACTCAACATTTCCTCGTGATTAACTTTTTTCCCCACCTTTCAATTATACAAAGGGCCAATACAGTACACATATCCATATTTGTCCTGACCCCATGGATTCCTTCCTAGTAGCTGCATTCAATTACCAATCATGTTGCTTCTTATAGAAGATTGATAAATAGGGGTCACTGTTATTAGTAGGCTATGTATTGACTCCATTCTCTATGTTTGTTAATTTTTGTCTCGTATAGTCGCAGATGTACGCAAATTTGAGTTCACTGATAGTATGAGTGAAATGGGTAGAATTGGAAAGATTTGAAGACAGTCTCATCCGGGTTCGATGGCTTACATTATTAGTTTCATTCCATCTTATCGGTTTTATGTTCAGTTGGGATTCCTTTCCCATCACTCAATGAAGTCTTTCCTACACTGATTCAAGACCCTGTCCCTCTTCAACAACCCAAGAATTCCCTCTCGGTGGCATATCAGGATTGATTTCTTCAATTTCAAATTTTAATTTCTCCATACCAGATGGGTATTGCATGTTGTTTTCCACTGAGCCATTTTTGTCTCAGCATTTCTCTCTTCCTTATCATTTTCTTTTTTCATTGGCATTTCCCTTTTCTTTTAGTGAGACCTCTCACGCAATGTGTATCACTGTTATAATTCTTCTTGGCTCGCATCTCCCATCCAGATAACTGGAATGCAACTTCCTCTTCCACTCCCTTTCTACCCCTGCCATTGAAACATGTCCACTTTAGCCCTGTTTTTTCCCCTGTGTTGCATTGTCGTGTTAGCCTTATTCCACAGTAGTTGGTATCTTCGTTTGAAGCCAGGAAATTACAACAAAGGACGGATTGGCTTGAGAGTGAATCAACATTTCAGTTTTACTCTAATGAAATCCACTTGTAACATGGTCAATATAACCCTTGAGGTCTATAAATAGAGTGTAATAGGTAATAGGGACAGTTATTATTGAAGGAGTTGTTTGATGTTACTGATTCAACTGTAAACTAGCCCTCTGCTTTGTAATGAAAGTATAATATAATAAAAAATTACCTTGGGCCCCTTTTAAAAATTTCTTGAATATCGATCTGGTTATATTTTTGCATTATCTGTGTTTTTTTCCTAGGAATGTATTATATCTGTTATGTTCTCATTTATTTATTTCTGTAAGGAAGGATGATGATATATATTATAATAAAAAAGATACAGATGATACAAACTTGCAGAGCCATGAGATAGGTTTCCAAACAACTATCCAATTCAACCTCTTTTCTAAGTTTTCCTTGCCATGCCAAAATTCTATAAATACAAGATTTACTACAGAAACTATGATGCCCATGAACAAGAAACCAACATTTACAGTTGATATGTTCTCATTTGAAATGTTGGATGCATTCTTATTTCACAATAGAATTTTTAATGTATGAAATTAAAATTATACTAGTCTAATTAGGTTTTTGTATGCAAACTTCCAAATTTCATACCTAGAGTGTACTTCAATTGGAAATGGTGTGCATTTTTAGTTATGGCCATGAAAAATTGGAAAATACTATGAATTGTTGTCTTGGATGACTTGGATTTTACTGTAGATCATACAATTTATAGAAATGAGTACAAGAGTTTGTAGAAAAGGTTGGTATGTCTATGTTATAGTGCAATTTATTCAATATAACATGAAATGCAGGCCATTGTGTGCATTTCCTTGAGGGAATCAACCCTGTTTTTACAATGTGGAAATCACGTAAATTTGGAGTTTCCCTGCAGAGCATAAGTTTTTATGTCTAAAATTTAAACTTTGAAAGATTATTTAGTTTTTTTACACCTGAACAGACACCCTGTGGTTTTAATCAGTGAATTTGGCTTTGTAATGCAGGATGGATGTGGATTTGAGTGAAGCTATCCAAAATTGCCTTGCTTGAGTAAAACGCACGCACATGCCCGATTACTTTGTCAAATTCAATGAATAAAATAGGGGAGTCTTTTTTATTATTTTTCCTCCCCTTTTAGCATTTTAATATTTCCAATTTTTTACCTAATACTTTCTCCTTTAGAAATTTTTTTAGTGTGAGGCAGACCAAGTGTTAATTTTTCATAACCTTGAGTGATCAAATTTCAAGGGCTAGTTTTAATCCCATTTTGAAGAGATTTTTTTATGTATTTCACTGGAGATGATGATTCGATAATTCATTTGTAGAATATATTACGAAGAATATATTTCATCATTTGTAGTTTCATACACACTTCTCAGTATGGGTTGCACATTAAACTCTCGTAGATATAGGAAAAATGCACATATGGATTACACATTACACTTGTATTACACTTTAGAAACACATTAACTATATCAAATATATTCATTGCCGATAAATACTTACAATTTATTTTACAACAATATTAGTATGTACATAGACATCAAATGTACACCTTATTATTCTAGAACTCTAGACTGCTTGGGAGGTTTTTGCAATTCCTCCTTTTAAGAATAAGAAAATTCGCTATAGCTTCTTTTTCCTTTTCCAGAAGCCTCCAGTTCTATAGAAGCTTCATCAGCCATATGTTATAATTTTTTTTCTTGCTCTTTCACTTTGTTTGCAAGATTTATCACTTTTGTATGCAATCTATCTTTTTCTTCTAGGCATTTCTTCAACATCTCTACATTTTTATTTTTCTACTTTGAGTGCTCATCTTCCTTTCTTTTAATATCATCCTGTGTCCACTTCAGCTCATATTGAACTGCACTTAATTCTCTCTTGACTTGTTGTACCTCCTTCTCGAGCTCTTGTGCCCTCAAATCTGTATCAGATGTAGTATACAAAATTGCTTATGCCACAAGTTTCTCCTGCAAATATTTAATTTGGGATTTCAAATCTTGTATCTCACTATCACATCCAAAATGTAGTTCTTTTCCCTTCTCCAATAGTTTTTGGTGAAGGTCTCTAATTTCAGCCTCCTTCTCCTCTATATTCTTCTTCAATGTTGGATATGATGAGCCAAATGTAAACTCTACATCATGGATTGTTGAATCAACTTCATTCAAGGTCTTCTCTCATTGTTGCAAGGAATTCTGAAACTGGAGTAAGATCTCCATAGTTACATCGCCAAGGTTTGTAATGCCAAAATTTTTTGGTGTGCTAACATTTTTACCCTTGACTTTGGATTCTTTTGGTGTTTTGACCTTTTTACCCTTGATTGTTGATTCTTCTAGTGTGCAGACCTGTTTACCCTTGACTGTTGATTCTTCTTGTGTGTACACATGTTTACCCTTGACTATTGATTATTTTCCTCTACCAGCTCTTTTAGCCTCGAGAGTTGCTGAAATCCTTTCAATTCTCTTAGTTTTTAGCAACTCATTTTTTTAAAATTGTTTTATTCAATTTTTCCAATCTTGTTGCATATTCTGGAGTCTCATTTTGTTGTTTAATGATAATTTCTCTCAATTTCTTTTCAAACTCAACCTTTAAACCTATAATAAATGTTTCTTTCTGCTTCAATTCTTGTTGAAGTAGAAAGAAACATTGCCCCCTCTCTTCGCGGAATTTTGGTTGCTCTGGCAACCAAATCGGGGTCTAGATGAACCCTCTTCCCAAAAATATGCAATTCCATAGCCCCATGATCATAACTATAGATGGCATCATCTATCTCATCATTTTGGAAATTAAAGTGTCCAAAAATAAACCTATCCACTCCTGCTCTTAAAAGGATATTTAACATACCAGTTGGCCATATGCTTGTATCACTCCATTCATCAGCATTATCATGGATTTTTTCACTATGAACCATTCGACCTGGGAACCTCGCGCTTCTCATGATGTCATGGTAGAGAAGGCCCTTGTATTTGTCATCATGGTGCAAGACACCCATGTTTCATTTGTTGTCATAGTACGTAGCGACCCAATTTCAATTGTGGTCGTGGTTGGTCTGGTATGCATGTTGAGGAATGCATGCTAAGGAATGCAAGCTTAGGAATGCATGCTGAGGAATGCATGCTGAGGAATGCAAGCTTAGGAATGCACGTTGATGAATGCATGCTGAGGAATGCAAGCTTAGGAATGCACATTGAGGAATGCACGCAAATGAGTTTTTTTTAATTGATTTCACGTATATTGTTTTTCTTCACAAATTCAGGTATATTGGGTTATGACATCAATGTCCCTATATCATATGAAATAAATATTTTTCATAAAATACATAAGCTTATCATGGCTGCAATTGAGTTAAGAAATCAGCTTCCTGTTATTGTTATTTATTGCATATGAATTTGTTTCTTGATGCAAGCTTATTCCTTTAAATATTTAATTTTGGTCATTTTATTATTCTTGCTACAATGTAGAAAATAAATTATATTAATGTTAAAGATGATCAAAAGTGATCATTGGAACTGCCAATTACATCATGTAGAAAACCTTAATGGAGTGCCTTAAGCAATTCCAGGCTATTGACATTAAAAGCCAAAGTATCTAGATAGAAGATGTTATCGACTCATATAGTTGTTAGAAGATGAAGTTATCAAAAGCCCCGATCAATCACTATAAAGCTCTTGAAACCTATCTGACTTATCATATAGAGTACATATTATAGCCATGAAGGTATCCTTTGTAATCTTGGTTCATAGTTGGTTTATAGAGTTTGAAAGAGAATTTGTATGTGATGCTCTCCCATGTGATCTTGTGGGGATGAATTCCAAGCTTATGAGTCAGTACATTGAATTTGTTGCTGATAGATTGCCGGTGAGTACACTCTAAGGTTTTTTATTTTGTACTAATAAAAATCATTGCATTATTATGATTCATCTATTGATTCAGTAGTGCTTTTGTGGGGTTGTTCAGGGTTTGATTTGTAAATTATTGTTGTGATGCATTCAGGTTGCCTTGTGTTGTGCTAAAGTTTTTCATGTGCTACAGAGTTGTCTTTTTCCAAGGGAAAAAAAGACAAATGTATGGGTCAGATACCCAATGGGTAGAGGGCAACAAGGAGAATCCATCAAGTCCACTTTCATCTTCTGGAGCTTCTTTCTCTCTCATCGGCAAGCATTTTTCTAGAGAAATGCAAATATGGTTGAGAGGCACTTTTGGCAGATTGATATCTTCTTCCTGAAAGACATTTTGGTCAGGCTAATGATGTGGTTGGATGGACCATACAACACTCTAGAGATCCACACTCTCATAATATTTTTATCATCATCCAATGAGCTATAGTGGGAATTTACCAATAATTCCATACTTACACAATTTTTTATCTTCTCCCAGGCTTGGTCTAATTTCCCTAAACCGCATTTGTGACAGGTCCATAAATTCTTCTTCAAGGTCTCTTTGGACAAATTGAGACTATGATTGAGTTGAGAAAACAACATCCTACAATATCCCAATGTGTTGTGGGCATTTTCTTCAATACACAATTTGTGGGGGAATCCTCTTAAGGCTACTTGGACCAATTTTCCCATACTTAGACAATTTCCTGATTTTCACTAATTTGTCGTATTTCTCCAGAATGATGTCATAATGCAACAATGATTTAATATTCATTCCACATCATCATCTATGCCATTCCATGCCATGCCAGCATCATCCTTAGTGTGGGAATAAACCTTAATGTGGGCATCACTTGGCCCCTTTACAACACAACCATTTTTCCTTTGTCTTTAGTATGCAAAATAATATTTTTCTTCTATTTTGGTAGGTTGATATTTTTCTTATCTGATCACAATAATAAAAACCAAGACCATTCCTAGATATCCATTTCAACAATGTACATGACCATATCACCTGATGATTTTTATTATCAAAGGAACACCCCCTTGCGGGTATTTCCAAATGGTCTCTCAAACTCTTTGTCTAACACTTAACCAATTCTCTTCAAACCCTAGTTCACCAAGGTGATTTCATTTTTCCTTAAAACTTGGAAAGTGAGATTCCCAATGGGTAGAGGCCAACAAGGTGAATCCATCAAGACCACTTTCATCTTCTGGAGCTTCTTTCTCTCTCCTCAGCGAGCATTTTTCTGGAGTAGTGCAAATATGGCTAAGAGGCACTTTTGGCAGATTGATGTCTTCTTCCTGGAAGACTTTTTGGTCAGGCTAATGATATGGTTGGATGCACCATACAACACTCTAAAGATCCATGCTCTCAGAATATTTTTTTCATCATCCTATGAGCTTTGGAGAGCATTTCCCTAAGGCCAGTTAGAAATATTTTACCAATAATTCCATACTTAGACAATTTTTGATCTTCTCTTAGGCTTGGTCTAATTTCCCTAAACCACAGTTGTGGCAGGTCCATAAATTCTTCTTCAGGGTATCTTTGGATAAAATGAGACCATGGTTGAGTAGACAAAACAACAGCCTACAATATCCCTATGTGATGCTGGCATTTTATTCAACAAACCATTTGTGGTGGGCATCCTCTTAAGGCTACTTGGACTAATTTTCCCATACTTAGCCAATTTCCTGATTTTCACTAGTTTGTTGTATTTCTCCAGAATGATGTCATAATGAAACAATGATTTCATATTCATGCCACATCATCATCTATTCCATGCCATGCCATGTCGACATCATCCTTAGTGCAGGCATCAACCTTAATGTGGGCGTCACTTAGCCCCTTTACAACACTTGGCCATTTTTTCTTTGTCTTTAGTATGCAAAATAACATTTTTCTTCGATTTTGGTAGGTTGATATTTTCCTTATATTTTCACCATAAGAAAAAACGAGAGCATGGCTAAATATCCATTTCAACAATGAAAAAAACCATATCATCTGATGAATTTTATCATCAAAGGAACACCCCCTTGTGGGCACTTCCAAATGGTCTCTCAAACTCTTTGTCTAACACTTAACCAGTTCTCTTCAAACCCTAGGTCACCAAGGTGATTTCATTTTTCCTTCAAACTTGGAAAGTGAGATACCCAATGGGTAGAGGCCAACAAAGTGAATCCATCAAGACCACTTTCATCTTTTGGAGCTTCTTTCTCTCTCCTTGGCGGGCATTTTTCTGGAGCAGTGCAAATATGGTTGAGATGCACTTTTGGTAGATTGATATCTTCATTTTGTAATACTTTTTGGTCAGGCTAATGATATGGTTGGATGTACCATACAACACTCTAGAGATCCACACTCTCAGAATATTTTTATCATCGTCCTACGAGTTGTGGCGGGCATTTCCCTAAGTCCAATTAGGTATATTTTACCAATAATTCCGTACTTGGACAATTTTTGATCTTCTCCTAGGCTTGGTATAATTTCCCTAAACCACAGTTTTGGCAGGCCATAAATTATTCTTCAGGGTTTCTTCTTTATGTTATTAATTTGTCTATTGAACTCATATTGGATGAATTCTGAATATGACTATAATCAACCTATAATTTTCCACTAGAGTTTCAGCATTACAAGTGATGCAATTTATGGAATTAAAGCCAAGGAATATAACTGAACGAGTGCATGAAAGGACACATTCCATTGCAACTGATGAATTATCTTGAGTTCATAATTAAGTAGAGGATTATCATTCTTACTCAGTTTGATATTACTTGCTATTACTATTTAGTTATACCCATTTTGTTGGTTTAAAAGTCTACATTATGCTCATTTTTTTAAGCTGAAAAAAGTGTGTCCATATTTTATAGGAGTGCATTACACAATGAGAATGTTGACCAAGCTAAAAATCAACAAAAAATGCCTCAATCATAAATATTTTCATAATACAAGCAAGGTAGCAAACAATAGATGAAATGACAAAATGTGAAATTGCTCATTCCTTCATATTCCAAACTCTGAAGCGCCAGTTACCGATATACCATCATGAGGCCCTTCGATGAAGTGACAAATGTTAAGTCCACACTTTGTAAGGAATCTTGAATTTGATTTCAAGTGAGTTCAGGGGTCACCTCCGCCATTAATACCATGACGTCACCATAGAAGGGGCGGCGTAGTTGGCATCAACACACAAGAAATCAGATCAATATCCCATGTGACCGTTCGTGTTGTCATCATGCTACTTGATAATGGCGTGTGTGAGTATTTGATGAACTCATGGTGAACTCGAATGCTAATGATGATTTAGTAATATTCTGGCTCGTTATAAGGCCATGATCAGAGATGTCCTAAGATACAGAGTGAGTGAATACTCGTAAAGAATAGGGATTCCTAACTATTGTTTTTCTAAGGATCCCGGGGGTCCTGATACAGGATCTGTAATGACTGTTCTTCTTGGGAAGCCTATTGTCCATTGGACACTGCTTGGAAATTCAGTCATTTCTAGACCTTCACACAAAATCAGCTCCAACCGTCGGGGTAGAGATGTTCATTACATTAGGAATATCTTTTGATGTTGGTAAGAGCAATGTAAATATGTTCATTACATTAGAAAGACTTTTTGATGTTGGTAAGGGAAACGTTGTCTTGATAATATGCAACACCACTACGAAAGCAGTGCCTAGAGTTCTCGGTCCTAAGAACATCCCATTGAATCCTCCTAACAAGGCCGTGGACTCCATTACCATGGTGCATACTATCCATTGCTAGGAACGGTCAGTATGAACAAATGTTCATACTGGGGGAGAAAAGATCGGAGGTCTTTTTCATCATTTTCCTTGCTGCAAATTGCCAACTCGAATGAAGGTGATGACAAATACAAATATGTGTTGCACTGGCATATCCTGTAGGAAGGATTTGGTCATGGTAGAAGAGGCAGCCAAGAATGACAAGCCCATCAAGGATTTAGTATTGTCGATAAATGGGGTTGTCTTCTCCAAGTCTACACAAATAACAGTGTTACCAAGCGATATAGATACCGAACATAAAGACAAACAAAAAAGGAGCATAGACCTTCCTACCAGCTATGAACACAGGCAGAACATGACTATCAAACACAGAATAAACAATGTAATAACATGGTGACTTCAATGTGCAAATTGAGTAGTCTATATTTAAAGTTAGTTTTGATTTTCAAATTCAAAATGATTTGTAGATTGGTTGTTTTGTACAACATAAAACGTCCTAGCCTCAATTGAGTTAAGAAATCAACTTACTATTATTGTTAATCATTGCATATGAATTTTTTTATTATCGATGCAAGCTTATTCCTTTAAATATTTAATTTTGGTAATTTTCTTATTCTTGCTACAATGTGGAAAATAAATTATATTAATGAGGTTTTTTCTGTAAATGTTTGTTTTTGGCAATAGAAGGCAACAGAAGGATAAACTAATTTACAAAACAAAACAAAAAACTTAATGAAAATATGATAGACAGACTACTCATTCCACATATTCACAATGCAACATCTCATTTCACATGCAACGAAGTATATATAATACTGATGTATTACAAAATCAGAAATTGTGCCCATGGCATATAATTGCAACTTGTGCCCAAAATTTTAATTAAATGTAAAGATTAATCCTGAACTACAAAAAAATTATAAATTATGTCTTGATCTAAGTATAAATATTCAATAAATCAACTATTCTTAGTTGATACAACATCACTGAAATCACTAGTCACACAGTATAAGATCTAGTTACATAATTCAATGTCATCCTTATGCCTATGAATGAAGCTCAACAAATCATCTGCCAGATTACATAATGCGCTACTGGGACGTGGTAGAGGTATATTTTCAAATAGAGGATCTAAAATTTCTATCGGATTCACAATATAATAACCTTTTCCAACAGGGACAAAGTGTACCATTGCATTTGGGCTAGTCTTATGTATTGTCACCCTTGAAACTTTAACCCTTGAGTTTAATGCAATGAGAAATCATTTCTTTCCTTCCAACCCCAATTGGGAAGTTAGTGTATACTCATTAGCATTATCTTTACCCTGCAAATAAATGAGACAAAGTAAGATGCATGGAAATAAGAATTTAAACATTGATGATCCTAGATTAAATAATTACAATCTTACATGATTTGGTGTTTTTATTTTGTCAATTTGCAGTTTCGATGGAACCATTGGTGTTTTTTGTACCAAATATTCAACATATTTTGATGCACGACTCCGCACCCAACAGATAATGATTTCTAATATATTGATAAAATAAAATAAAATTGAACTAAATTACAAATTTTTTCAATACTTACTAGGGATGATGGAGTATGCATTGAAGTTAATTTCTTTTGTATTAGTATGTTCATAGGGGTTGTTATGTCCCTTGTATTACTCTGTCAAGGAAACAAAATGTAATATATATATATATATATATATATATATATATATATATATTCAAAATATGAAAAAAATATTATTTAAAATAATAATTAAACAACTAACCTCCACCACAGGCGTGATTTAAACATGAGCATTTTGTATAGTAGGACACTGTTTATATGAGCAATCAGATATTAGAATTCAGATCATTAGTGTGAAAATATGTATATTGAGACACGAGTAAAGAATTGGACACTAACACTTTCTTTGTTGACCATATGTTCTCTCTCCATATCTCCTACTCTTTTCAGTAGTTTAGTTATTGTTGTTTTCAAATATGTGATTTCCTCTGTTTTTTCTTTCATTGTAGCTTGGCTTACAACTAGCACCTCATTCTATGGACTTTTTCCAAAAAATTTAGTTGGTGTAACTCCTAAGCCAACTCCATGACATCACCCTCTTGTGTCAACCCCTAGTGCCTTGGCAAGGGCATCATCCCTAGTTGCAAAGTCTTGAGATGCAACTTCTACTTGTGCTTGTTCAATTTTTTGCTAACATTGTCGTACAATTAAATCATATCATAGAAGAAAACATTTCCAACATGTAAAATGAAATTTTAATCAATATCTAAATTAAAAGGTTGAGAACATACTATTGTTTCTTGTACACAGTGGTGTGATTGGAGTGTCATCCTTCTTTTGATGGCACTTCTTCCATAAGTCTGCCCTAGTAATGCTTGTAGTTGTATTATCAAAGGCTATAGATTTTTTCTAGTTGCAACAAGTAAAATAGTATGGTTAAGTTGTGACATTACAATGAAACTAAAATATGTTAATATTTCTCATATCAGATAAAATATCATCACAATTTTTTACCATATCATCTTCGACATGTTGATAACCTCGATGTCTAGAGGTGTGTGAGTCCCTCCCCTTTTCTCTATTTTCCTTGTTTTTTCCTTGTATCCTAGAAATCAAATGAAAATAACATATATAAGTCAACATTACAAGCCAATAGACATTCTAAAAAACTTGATTATATAATACGTGAACTTTTTGCTTATCACGAATTCAGTGGTGGCTCGCGATAGGATGAATTCTCTCCACAATTTCTCACTGATCATAATTGGAGGAACATTTTTTAATCTTTCCTCTGTTGACTCATAAGGGTCACAATATTTTTTGGTCAACCGATATCTATGATTGTTTTCCTTATGTCCAATGGATTTCATACAATATTATTTAAGGACCAGAGGGATTATGAATTTTGCCTGCAACATACAAGAATTGCATTTTTAGATGTCATACATGGTTTGAAAATAAACTTCGAAATCATCCAAAAATAGAAATGTTGAAAACAAATACATGTAATGTCTAATAGTCACATTAATAATGTTCCACAAGTCCTCCTTTAATTGACCTGAAACCTTCCTCCCATCAGAATAATTTATTGGAACCATTTCCCTTGCGAGCACACCTAGTAATGAAGATAGCTTCACGGAGTTTGGACCAATTGGTTGGTTCCTTTCATTGATATGAATTTTGATATTTTCCTCCAAGTTATTGATTTCTGCACATTTAGTTGCTCCTCTACCTTTCTTCTTGACTTTCTTTGTCGATGCTTGTGTAGAGGGATATTCACCTTGTATACTAATATCTTGTTGGCATTGTTCTTTGTGAACATCTTCTATAAAAGAAGGGCACGTAAAGGTGTTATGGATTTCTATGTCATAAAATTCTATTTATGAAGAACTACAAAATTATACATTAATGATCTTACCTTTTTCTTCATGTTGCTTTGCCTCCTTTTGTGTCAAGGGATCTTCCCCTTCTACACTGTTATCCATATGGCATGGTTGTTTGTGAACATCTTCTGTAAAATAAGGACACATAGAAGTGTTATGGATTTCTTAATCATAAGATTTATAGTTATAAAGAACTAGAAAATCTGAATTAATGGGCTTACCTTGTTCATGTTTCTCCTCCTCCTGAAAAGAGGAAAATGTATCTTTGTCATTTGCTTCTTTGTTAGGACTAGTAGAGTCATTCAAAGGCATAGAAGGTGTAATATTCTTTGCTATTGTTTGTATTTTCCCCTTCTTTGTAACTCTAGCCAAGAATGTTATTAACCACATACCTAACATCATCATACAATAAAAGTAAGCATTATATAACTACATAAGGAAATACATTGTTCTATTCCTAAATATTTACCTTGTGAGATGCATGCCCCTTTCTTTCCCATTTGATCATTTTGACGCGTTCTTCTTGAAATTTTCATAATCAAATTTGTTTGATTTCGTGTCATAACCTGCTTTGCCTGTTTTTAAAAAAATGATTAGAGTATTGATTAGCCATATCATATTAGATTGTTATTAAAGTACAAAGTAATATGTTATAACAATTTAAATTAAATAAAAGTAGTATTCCCATTAGCTGTGATGGGGAATTTTGTTTTTTGCAAAGAACTCACAGATGTAACCTCTTGGGTGGCTCAACCACAATTTTATTAATATAAAACCAACTTGTTTCTATTAAAAAAAACAATTTAAATTAAATAAAAATAATGATATACTTCAATCACAAACAATCACTTACCTCCATGTCTCCACTTGTACAAATCCTGCATAACCAAAAAAATAAAGTTTATCATCACTCAATTGCTAACTGAAAGTTGTTTGAACAATTAATCTATCTAACAAGTTTCAAAAGTAAAAGGGAAGACTATCCGTAAGGACTATTTGCCAAAAGGAACATATGTCATAAGTTGAGAGAGAGAGAGAGAGAGGGTTAGAGTGTTGTAGGTTTGATTTAGACACATACAGTAGCCAACAAGATGTCTCAGTCTCCAAGAGTGAAGACCCCTCAGGCTTAGAGGATCCAAGTAGGACAAGGTTTACACAGGAAACCCCAAATATGAACACGGTAACGATCTTGCAGTATTGGGAAAGTGCAATCCAACTCTAGTGGTCACAAAACAATAATAACCCAACTAAATGAATGTCAAACAATCCACAACTCAGCTAGGAAGATCCACCACAATCCACGGTCAGCCCTAGAGGAAACCAAAATTTTTACATAATTTTTAAGATTTTGTAGCATAGGAACCACTATTTTGATTTCTGTCAATAAAGAAACCACATAATGCGTATTACACCTCTAAGAATATGATAAAATTTTGTACAAAATGCAGCACAGAATGCGTATTACACTTAAAATTTTGTAGCAGAGGAACCACTATTTTGATTTCTTTCAATAAAGAAACCACATAATGTTTTCAGTGTTTGTTGTTTTCACGAAAGCATTGATAAAATACCTACAATAACGCAGAATACGGAACAAGAATGCAGTGAAACTTAAGTTACACCTCACGCAGTTCACGTCAATATATCCCAACAAATTAGCTTCAACTTTCATGGTGTTGAATACTAGAATCAAAGCAAGTAAATGCTGGCCTGTGCAAAAATAAAATGCCGCCCTTTCCCATCAAAACTATTTGCAGGAGATAAAATGTGAAAAGTTATGTTAGGGGTCCCATTTTTTTTTTAATTTTTTTTTTTTTGCTTTTTTTTGGTAAATTTAATTTCGTTTTTCTGGTATAGATAGCAAAAACACTTGAGTTTTCTCCTAAGGTTTTCAATGAAAAGGGGAAAGACCCTAGTACTGGGAGTCATGTAGGTGGACCAAAGGAAGGAAGGAGGGAACCAAATAAATGCATCAAAAGGAAATGAAATATTAGCCTATTGTGGTGGATGGCATGAAGTTAAATAATGTAATAAGCATGGCTTCTAAGGCATTTAATGTGAGGTTTATTTTTAGAAGGATGGGGACAATGAGTTTGTTTCAATGGATTCAAGTGCAATAGTAATCAATTTTAGCTTACCACATAAGAGATTTCATTTTCATCCGAGGTTAGTTGTTGAGGTTACATCCAAACATAGTATTATTTCTAGTAGGTATCTACTGCATTTATACCTAGGGATATTAGAATAATGAGAAGAGATATATGATGTTACATTTAATCTATATGCTCTCCATAAGTTTGACAATTCAATACATTGGTTAAGGTCCTACTTGGAGATAACCTACAAGAACCTATATAATCCTTTTAAATATTAAGAATTTTTATCATTAGTACCTCTTCCAACCATATGCAATTCTTATAAAGATAAAATAAATTTGAACCATTAACCTATTTTTTTAGACCAGTATTATACCATCGAAACTATTCTCCTAATGAAAATATGATAACTTGCTTGATGGACAATATGAATATGATGTGACCCCCATCTCCTTATAAGTATAATTTTTAACCTACAATGTCAACCCTCCATCTCTTTATAATTATCAAACAAATTATAGGTATATACCTAGTATTGTAGGTGTTAATGATGGAAAGGACACCTTTCTAATTCCTACAACACTTGTTATATGAATTAGTGATCCATGACAATATTGTAGCTAGATCAAAGAAAAAAGATGGCTATATAGATCCAAAATTTCATCTAATATATCCTTAAGTATTCCCTTAACCATCATCCCTAATTGAAAATGATTGACACCAAATGAAGTAACATATACTACCTTGAATAATGGACATTGCAAAAGAGGCAAAGTTGTCATTTATCTTGCACTAGTGGAGCATATGAAGGAAAATGGTTGTGATCAACCAAATATTCATACTTACAATCCTTTGATGAATGGATTTCACAAGGAAAATGACTTGATACAAATAAGGAGGTTGAGAGGGTATACCATGAAATCGACCATGTATATTAGCCTATTGTCGTGGATGACATGAAGTTAAATAATGTAATAACCATGGCTTATAATGCATTGATTGTGAGGTTTATTTGTAAAAGGATGGGGGAAGTGAGTTTGTTTCAATGGATTCAAGTGCACCAGTAATCAATTTTAGCTTACCACACAAGGGATGCCATTTTCATCTGAGGTTAGATGTTGAGGTTACAATATCCAAACATAGTATTATTTCTAGTCGATATCTACTGCATTTATAACTAGGTGGATTTACCGATTACTTGATCAAATTACTTATATATCATTCAAGGTCCTATGCCAATAAGTAAGGATACCATAAGGATAAAATAATTGTACTAAATAGTCTATTTCCATAGACTCTCTTATGATTCTACACAAGATATTTTCTCTTTTATTTGCTATTTGTAACTACTAGCATCGTGATATGAATCATTATTTTTTCTTGCCTTACTAAGAGATCTATCATATGCATTCAAAAAATCATTTCTTGTTTTTTTCTTGGTGTGATTTATGATCTCTCTTCTCATGGAGATCATATGAGCTAAAATTCCAATGCCGGTATGCCTTACAAATCTGCTTTCTTAATTGACATATCAATTAGGTAACATGGGATATTAGAATAATGATAAGAGATATACGGTGTTACATTTAATAAATATGCTCTCCATAAGTTTGACAATTCATTAATACATTGGTTAAGGTCCTACCTGGAGAAAACCTACAAGAACCTATATAATCCTTTTAAATATTAAGAATTTTTATCATTAGTACCTCTTCTAACCATATGCAATTCTTATAAAGATAAAAAAGGAATTTGAACCATTAACCTATGTTTTTAAGACTAGTATTATACCATTGAAACTATTCTCCTAATGAAAATATGATAACTTGCTTGATGGACCATATGAATATGACGTGACCCCCATCTCCTAATAAGTATAATTTTTAACCTACAATGTCAACCCTCCATCTCTTTATAATTATCAAACAAATTATAGGTATATACCTAGTATTGTAGGTGTTAATGATGGAAATGACACCTTTCTAATTCCTACAACACTTGTTATATGAATTAGTGAACCATGACAATCTTGTAGCTATATCAGAGAAAAAGATGGCTATATAGATCCAAAATTTCATCTAATCTATCCTTAAGTATTCCATTAACCATCATCCCTAACTAAAAATGATTGACACCAAATTAAGTAACATATGATACCTTGAATAATGGACATTGCAAAGGAGGAAAAGTTGTTATTTATCTTGCACTAGTGGAGCATATGAATGAAAATGGTTGTGATCAACCAAATATTCATACTTACAATCCTTTGATGAATGGATTTCACAAGGAAAATGACTTGATACAAATAAGGAGGTTGAGAGGGTATACCATGAAATTGACCATGTATATTAGCCTATTGTGGTGGATGACATGAAGTTAAATAATGTAATAACCATGGCTTATAATGCATTGATTGTGAGGTTTATTTGTAGAAGGATGGGTGCAATGAGTTTGTTTCAATGGATTCAAGTGCACTAGTAATCAATTTTAGCTTACCACCTAAGGGATGCCATTTTCATTTGAGGTTAGATGTTGAGGTTACAATATCCAAACATAGTATTATTTCTAGTCGGTATCTATTGCATTTATACCTAGGTGGATTTACTGGTTACTTGATCAAATTTATTATATATCATTCAAGGTCCCATGTCAATAAGTAAGGATACCATAAGGATAAAATAATTGTACTAAATTAGTCTATTTCCATAGACTCTCTTATGATTCTACACAGGATATTTTCTCTTTTATCTTCTATTTGTAACTACTGGCATGATATGACTGATTATTGTTTCTTGCCTTACTAAGAGATCTATCATATGCATTCAAACACTTGTTTCTTGTTTTTTTCTTGGTTGGATTTATGATCTCTCTTCTTATGGAATTCATATGAGATAAAATTTCTATGGTGGTATGCCTTACAAACCTACTTTCTTAATTGACATATCAATTAGGTAACAAGGATATTATAATAATGAGAAGAGATATACGGTGTTACATTTAATAATGTGATGCCAATATATATCCTCCACCTCATTTATGTATTTTCATTGTTCAATAAACCATTTTAGTGGTGGAAGTGTAGTAGTTTTTACAGATGCATGCATGGGAATTTCTATTTAATTAGGTCATTGGAGAGTCAACGACATGTGGCATATGAAATTATTGAACCAAGTGATTCTAATAATGTTATGGCCATTGCAATACACCTTTGACTAATTTACTCACTCCCAAGTGAGATTTATTGAGCTCTAAAGGAAATGAAGTTTCCCATACCTTCCAAGCCATTAAATGAGGTGATCGAATCCAGTTCTAACTCCTCCTAAAAATACATTGATATGTTAAAATGGTGGTGACAACTTTAACATCTTGATCTCCTATCATACTAACAACATATATTAGTTAGTATACAGGTTGGGATATCTCCACATTAGAAAGATATTTATATTTAACCCATAGATCCTCCGTACGATGTAAGCTATAAATATCCTTGACAAGCAATAGAATAGAAGCTAGAAACGCCTATGCAATAATTAAAATAAGAATATAAGAAACTAGGACTGCCTAGCGCCATCCCCATACCATATTCTATAATAAGGTTAAGCCCAACGGGGTCTTCATATGAGTCTAACAAGTAACAATATTATATTATACCTAGGATTATAGGCTCATGCCGTGGTTATACATACAACAAATTTTCAGGCCCATCTAGATATAAGATGCTATAGATTCATCAATATTCTCTTTTTCCTCTTTTTTGGTTTTTATGTTTTTGAAAAAAAAAGGAGTAACAAAGGGGCCGATTTCATCTTCTAGAGGCCGTATTCTTCATTTGTTGTCTGATTTTGGACTACGTGGGGGAGTAACAGAGGGGCCAATTTCATCTTGTGGAGGCCATATTCTTCATTTGTTGGCTGAGTTTGGACTGCGTGTGTCATGACATCGTCCGAAGAGGATACAATCTTGTTTGTGAGGATGATTTACTTTTTGTTGGCTGCATATCCTTACAGTTCCACATCTACAATGATCCCCACGTTTCATCTGGGAAAATATAAAGGGTTGTTACAACCAAAAAGGGAGCTGCAATCCATATTGACACCTACAGGAATCTACTACAACGTTGTTGGGTAATCTCATTGTAGTATTCCTTCTTGTTACGACTGTGCATAACATTTATGGGTAGTGAATGAGGGCGTTGCAGCATAACAAGGGAGTTTGAGAAGAAGACGATTTGGGTTATTTTGAGGAGCTGGAAGGGAAGGAAAGACACCAAAGAAAAATCGAGACACCAAATCTCACTTCCATAAATCATTGTGCATGCCCAGGAAGCTACAGGTTAGAGTTAAAGTAATTTCAGATTTGCTTGTCCACCTTAGAATTGCTGTTACAATCATTTTAAACTCAAAGTTATATGAATATGATATTTAGGGTTTATTTTCCTTGTTATTTATGCAAAGCAATCTATATTGCATTTACTATTCACTGTTAGCGCTACGAAAATCAAGATCTGAAAATTATAGTCAATATACAAGCCAAACATTACACATATGATGGCGCTGATTTGCATACAGACTTCAAAACCCTTGAGATCCGAAACAAACTCTCTATGTTAAACAACTTTCCGCACTGTCTAACTTTCTTCCACAATGGAATTCTAGGTTTCTGCACGTTCCCTTCCGCAAAGGAATTCTTTCCGGAAGAGAGAATTGAAAGTCGACTTTTCGACTTTCAACACTTCTGAAACAAGAGTTTCCGCACAGTGCTTATTCTCTGTTGTCGATCTTGATAGTTTATCTATCAATTTCGCGGCTAGCCTGAGTGTTCGTACAACTTACTTTTTCACGAAGCAAAATTGATTTCTGATCATTCGATCAGTGTCCTTACCAAATCAACGGTGGATTCCAAAATTTATTAAGCGCATTCCATAGAATATCGTGCACGTGAAAAGTTTTTCAAAGCTTGCAACTTCTCCCGGTGATATCACTATAAACCGTCGATCTTCCCCATGATCGATCCCCACTCTACTATCTTGTTTTATTTGAGTGACTAGTTAAGGTTTAACCCTCTACAAAGCTTAACTTATTTGATCACTGATAGGATCAATTCTTCTTTGCAATTCAGAAACTATGGCAATCCAAAGCGACAGAGTTTATATACAAGGTTATATGGAGTGAATGTGGGATGAATTCATACTTCTACAGAACTATATGAAGACATGAAATCCATCAAAACCACACGCAGAGTCTAATCCTCTATTCTTTATTCAATTCACTGGAAATTCAAATACACACAGAGAATTATACTTGTTCACTCCTCACTCACTCTTCTGTGCACCTCTCATTCCTCCATTCATGCTATGTGGAATTTCTCTCTCTCTCAATCTCTATGAGCTAATCAAAGATTCTTTGAGCTATCCTCAAACCTCTATGACCTATCCTAAGCTCTGTGAGCTAACCTAAGTTTCTGCGATCCAACAAGATCTGTAAGCTAACTAAGCTGCTAAGAAAATAAATTGAACTGATTTAAATACAAGAGGATTCTGTTTCCAGATCCTATAACAAAGGAGTACATGTTGGAGACATTTACCCAAAATGCACACTTAATTTGGTCAATTTGGCCTTGTAAAACCACTATCCTAAGTTTTATTGACTTAAACGGCATCAGATGAGCACACCCATGCCTACCTCCAGTCAAGGAGTCCAGATAAGCCTTCTCCTTCATTCGGGGAGACTAACTGGGCTTACTCCTTCAAATAGGGAGCATTCCGGGGGTGATCAGAGTGTCATAAACACACCTAGTTTCTAACTGATTGTTACAATAAATTAATCTAAGTGATGTAGGTGCCTCCATTCATTATATTGATTATTTTTATTAATATTTATGAACTGGAGTCAACTAGGGCACCTCCAACCACCTCTGATGACTAGTTTGACTTCAGTTAACCTCATCTGAGTTCATTGGATTTAATGATGCGCTACCACTTGTTGGTTGGCATGCAGTGACATGTATCTAAGCTAATTTCAGTTAGAATCAGTCATCCAGTGCACTCCGACTATAGTTAGGACTCAGTTGAGTCAATTTGGACTTGATCAGTGGGTTAACTAGGTGTGTTTACTGTGGCTTACAGTCAGTTAAGCTACACCCATTCATTCAATTTGAATGACCTCCTTGGGAATTTGAATTGTCTTGGCATTCATGCATATTGCATGATCATTGTATTGTATTACTCATTCTTTGTTGATTATACAGAGCTGCTACTCCAATTGCAGCACCATTATGCCATTTTCATGCTTAATTGTCTGAAATATCTTATGAGACTGTGTTTTAGTCCCTAGATTATTGTGATAGATTAATATGGTATCAGATCTCAAGGCGGGACAAAGCTCACATCTCTCAAAAACATGGTTTTTAACAGATCTTGTATGAAAAATTGAGCAAAAGCTCAAAATTCCAGCACTGCACCAGAAGCCAAGGCTTACCACTTAATACCCCAAGTAAATAAATTGTTGATCAAGCTTGGTTGATCAATTATGCTAGGTGTGATGAAAACCTAAAATGTGTAGGATGTCCGACCTTACAGTGCCCCTTTTGTTGTGATTTGCAGGTTTTAACAGGTGAAAAGCATTCGCTACAACAGTTTGAGATTACTTCTTCCATCGAACTCTTGACTTCGTTCAATTTCCACTCATGGAAAGGAGATATGGAGATCCAGCTATGTGCCAAAGGACTCTATCGGGTCACTATGGACACTGAAGAAGAGCCTACTTATGTGATAGACAAAGCTAGATTCTTGAACAAGAAAGATGAAGCATTCAAATTCTTGTGCCTCTCTATTTCCAAGGATCTTCTTTTCCACCTCTCATGATTGAAGAATCCAAAGGAAATTTGGGACAAATTGGACATCCTGTATGGAAAATAGGATGATTTTAGAGTTTACCAGCTTGAAAATGAGTTGATGTCTCTCCAACCTTCCAATTTCGATACCTTAAATGATTTTTTCACAAAGTTCAATCACATTGTCTTACTGTTGAAGCAATGTAAGGTGGCTAAGGAGGATGATCAGCTAATACTCACCATTCCCTCCAAAACTAGAGCTGATTATTCAGTGTTTGTCTCTACATTATGTGCGGGGAAGATCACAACCCCTATATGGAAGATGTCTTCACTCAATGCCTTGATTGAGTCCCTAACAAGTGAACATGATAAGCTTGTCCAGAAGGGGATCATTAGATCCTCCCGTGATTGAGCCCTCTATGCTTCAGGGCCCAAATATTTGAAGGGTAAAGCAAAGCAACATAAGAACCCAAAAACCAAATTTGAAGCTCCTAAGCCTAAAGTTCAAAACCAGCAGCATGAAGAGCCCTCCGGCTCGAAGAAGAACAAAAACAAAGGGCATCACGAAAAGGAAAAAGTCAAGTGTTCATACTGCGAGAAGGGCTTCCACTCTGAACATGCCTACATGAAAAAGAAACTTGATGAAGCTACTTCTCTTCTTGAGAAAAATCACATCAATCTTTCGGAAAGCTTTCGGAGGAGAGATCAAGAAGATCGGGAACCACAACATGAAAGAGGTCATGCTCTCATGGCAAGAACTTCGAAGTCCAAAGCTCTCTTGATAGATTCTAGAGCTTCAAATCACATGATGGATGAAAGAGACTCTTTCTCACCTTTGGAGACTGGAAAATCCATTCCCATCCACATGGGAGATGACTCCCAATCATATCCGAAGGACAAGGTACTGTAAATCTTGAGCATGGTTATTTTTCCAATGTTCTGTATGTACCATCTCTTGCATCGAACCTCCTAAGTGTTTATCAAATGACACATACGGGAGTGCCCAAGAGAGTCTCCTTTAGCCCGGATGATGTAGAGATCACAAAAATTGCATCCAGAAAACTTGTAGCAAAAGGCCTTGCAAATCATCATGCAAAATCCTACGAGTTCTCCTATTTTGTGGTGGATGCAAAGCCCACCGCATTCATGACTCATGGAAATGAGGTTAGTAGAGTGTGGAATGAGAGGTTCAGAGACCTTAAATTTAATTACTTGTAGCAATTACAGAATAATTCTATGGTTGAAGGCCTCCCGGTCATCAAAGCTACCACTGGAATTTGCAAGGGCTGTGTTGTTGGCAAGCACCCTGAGCATAAGTTTGATCAGGAGAAGGAAAGCCGAGCATCATCCATCTTGGGGCTAATACATTCTGATATCAGTGAACCCATGCCTAACACATCCATGAGTGGATAAAGGTACATTATTAATTTCATAGATGACTTTTCCAGATATACATGGGTCTTTTTTATAAAAAAGAAGTCGAAAGTCTTGGAAAAATTCATTGATTGGAAGGCACTGATTGAGAATGCATATGGAAATAAGATCAAGATTTTGAGATCTGATAATGGTGGGGAGTATATAAGTAATGAGTTTCTATATATATTTTCCCAAAATGGTATTCAGGTCCAACATTTAGTCCCCTACACTCCCCAGCAGAACGGTGTGGCGGAGATGAAGAATTGGTCTCTCAAGGAGATGACCACTTGTATGCTGGAATCAAAGAAGTTGTCTTAAAATTTGTGGGATGAAGCCATTAATGCTGCAGTATATATTTATAATATAGTGCCACACTCATCCATAAGCATATTTCAGACACATGCCGGATGTGTCGAATCTGAGGGTGTTTGGGTCCACTACATGGGCCCGAATTCCGCTTGATAAAAGGAGGGCTTTGCAACCGCAAAGCATAGAATGTCTACTTATTGGATATCCTAATGAATAAAAAGGTTTCAAGCTGTTGGATATCAAAACAAAACAGATCATCATTGAAAT
Source organism: Pseudotsuga menziesii (assembly GCA_001517045.1). Taxonomy (NCBI): domain Eukaryota; kingdom Viridiplantae; phylum Streptophyta; class Pinopsida; order Pinales; family Pinaceae; genus Pseudotsuga; species Pseudotsuga menziesii. Next base: position 338,986 of record LPNX011110729.1, read on the forward strand.
AAGTGCCATGTTCAATGAGCCTCTTCAGGAGGTAGAACTAGTGAAGGAGAAAATTGTTGAATTTCCTTCCTATTCTACTGAATATTTGGATGATGGAATTGGGGGTGATGACCCTGATTTGGATCCTATGATTTATGATATTATTGAACAGAATACATAAGATTATGAATAAGAACCTGAAGTACAAAATCATCTCCCAACTTGGGCTATACAAACACTTTCCTCCACAAGTGAAAACATTGGAAATCCGAATGATCCAAGGAAAACCCGGCCTGATTTCCAAAGGCCAGGTATTGTGCTCTCTTGTACTGATTATTTGTTGTATGAATATTGTTACTTAATGATAATTTATGATCCTAAGTCTTACTACCATTCTCGGAAGGATCCAATATGGCTAGCTGCCATGGATGAAGAGATGAATTCTCTTCAGAAAAAACACTACTTGGGAGCTAGTTTCTCTTCCTCCGGGGAGGAAATTGGTTCAATGCAAGTGGGTGTTTTGGAATACGGTTGCTGCTAATGGAAAAAAATGAAAATATAAGGCAATTCTGGTAGAAAAAGGTTTCTCCCATCTCCAAGGTGTGGACTACCATGAGACTTTTTCACCGGTTGCAAAAATGGACTCCATTCGCCTAGTTTTGGCAATTTCTGCATCTAAGCACTGGGAAGTGCATCATATGGATGTTAAGTATACCTTTATACATGGATATATTCATGAGGAGATATACATGAAGCATCCTGAGGGATACATTTATGATCCACCTGTGGTTTGCAAACTAAAGAAGTCACTATACAGGTTAAAACAGGCCCCAAGAGAGTGGTATTCCAAGATGGATGCCTTCCTTGTCTCGCAAAACTTCCAAAGGTGTAAACCAGATCCAAATGTGTATATACAGAAGTTTGATGGTAATTTTACTATCATTTTTTTATATGTTGATGCCTTGCTGATTACAGGTAGCACAGTTTCTTCTATTTCAGTCATCAAAACTGCTCTCCACAATGCATTTGAAATGAGCAATTTGGGGCTCTTGAAGCAATTTTTGGGGCTTGAAATTGAGCAATTTTTTTATGAGATAATGGTCACTAAGTAAGAATACATATCAGACATGTTAGTAAATTTTAACATGGCTGAATGTAAGGCTGCTCCATTCCCTTTCCTTTCAGGGATTAGCCTTGAAGAAGGAAAAAAGCACACCTCCCATAGACTGCACTATTTATCGACAACTAATTGGTAGCTTGTTGTAATTGACTCATTCTCGGACTGATATATGTTATGCCATGAATGCTGTGTCAAGATACATGGATCAGCCTCATGATATTCATTAGAAGGAATCCAAGAGGATCCTCCAGTATATTTAGGGAACCAGGACCTACAACATTCACTATGCTACAGACTCTGAGCTAGAGCTGGTTGGTAACACAGATTCCAATTGGGAGGGTGATTCTATTGATCAAAATTCTACTTTAGAGTATGTATTCATGTTTGGTGGTGGCCCCATTTGTTGGTCTAGAAAAAATTAGGCCGCCATAGCATTGTCTTCAGCAGAGGCCGAGCACTGAGGAGCGGTGAATGCTTGCATCCAAGCTGTTTGGTTGCATGGCATTCTTTCATAGTTTGATATTGGTAGTACTTTGTACACTATCCTCTTTTGTGATAATCAAAGTGATATTAAGATATCCGTAGATCCAGTTACCAGGAAGATGACGAAGCATGTAGAGATACACATGCACTATATCAGGGAAACAGTGCATGACAGGACCATCATTCTGCAATACTGCCCCACTGATGAACAGATTACAGACATCTTCACCAAGATATTTTCAAAAATTAAGTTCACTTACCTCTGTTCACTATTGGGGGTGAGGTCATCAGGGTAATCATACTACTTTCAGTGTTCAGCTTGAGGGGGGGTTTTTCCCAGTGGGTTTTCCCTCTTTTCCTCACTTAGATTTATTTTTGAGCATTATTTGAGTTACATTATTGTACGAGGTGACCTATGGCCTTTGTTGCTGGGGCCCTAGCATTTCATGCACTTTATTTTTACTTCTCCTGAGTATAGCTTAAGGGGGGGTGTTGGAGACATTAACCCAACATGCACACTTAATTTGGTCAATTTGGCCTTGTTAAACCACTATCCTAAGTTTTATTGACTTAACCGGCATCAAATGAGCACACTATGACATCAGCATGAGCAAAACCACACCTACCTTCAATCAAGGAGGCCAACTAAGCCTTCTCCTTCATTCGGGGAGGCTAACCGGGCTTCCTCCTTCAAACAGGGAGCATTCTGGGGGTGATCTGAGTGTCATAAATGCACCTAATTGCTAACTGATTGTTACAATCAGTTAATCTAAGTGGTGTAGTCGCCTCCATTCATTATATTGATTATTTTTATTAATATTTATGAACTGGAATCAACTAGGGTGCCTCCAACCACCTTTGATGACCAGTTTGACTTCAGTTAACCTCATTGGGGTTCATTGGAGTTAATGATGCGCTACCACTTATTGGTTGGCATGCAGTGACATGTGTCTGAGCTACTTTTAGTTTGAATCAGTCATCCATTGCACTCCAACTATAGTTAGGACTCAGCTGAGTCAATCTGGACTTGATCAGTGGGTTAACTAGGTGTGCTTACTGTGGCTTAGAGTCAGTTAAGCTACACCCATTCATTCAATTCGAATGAACTCCTTGGGAATTCAAATTGTCTTAGAATTCATGCATCTTGCATGATCATTGTATTGTATTACTCATTCTTTAATGACTATACAGAGCTACTACTCCAATTGCAGCACCATTATGCCATTTTCATGCTTAATTGTCTGAAATCTCTTATGAGACTGTGTTTTAATCCCTATATTATAGTGATAGATTAATAGTACAGTCCTTATTGATCTTTGCTAACCCTATGACTAACAACTAACTCAATCCTAACTATTACATGTGGAAAAGGATCTAGATTCCTTATCCATTTTATTCAACTTTTACAAAATAAAGCAAATTACAAATGTATGATACCATAGGTCTCTTAAGAGTTCCCTTTACCTTGTGAAGTCATGAATGACTTTTCCCTCTTGAGGCTATGCTCTTGCATCAACATATCAACAGTACATTGAATACAAAAACCAACTAAGACTATTTAGCACATCTTAGTGGTATTTTTGACAGGTATTTTTATGAAATCCCTTAACCAAATTACATAAGAAAATAAGCAAAAAAAACAACAAGATATGATGGGGGTCATTATAGTTTACTATTCAAAGCATATCCCCCTTGTATAAAAATGGAACCCTCTCACTTCCTTTAGATAAATCTTCTTCATTGGTCACTGTCTCATCATGTTGAGTGGAGATGAGAACTGTGTGAATGCGCAGAGGAACCATGCACCACTCTCATTTTTGTACTCAATGGTTACTTATGTTTTTCCATCAGGTCTCAACCAGTAGTAGGTTCCATTCTTTTTGACCTCTATGAGCTTTTCTCCCATCTTGGTATCCAGCACATGGGTGAGAGGCATCAACTCAGGGGTTTCATTAGTTTCATAACTAGTCCAATAAAGGGTAACGATCCACTTACTAGACCTCACACAGACTTCCATCCATATTAACAGATCATGACCTAGTCAAGCAGTACACAATTAGGCTACCAACAAATTTACACACCCTCACGACACCCTTAGTAACCCACAGTAGGTCATGGTACCTTCATACATAGGCTTGGGACCCTTAACATCCCTCAAGGCACTTTCGGCTAGTCACGACAGTCCTAGCAAGTTTAAAACATGTCACAATAGCCCTTAGCAGGCTCAAGACAAGTCATGGTTTTCTATAGAAATCATTAGCATAATTTACATATATGAAAATGATGCAAACATGAAACACAAATTGAATATGAACACTGTGATGAAACTCAGAAACTCAAAAAAACCCTTTTCATTAACACTTCCAAGAAAGTTTACAGAGCTACAATCCAAGCACAAAGGCTTCAAAAATGAAAGTCGAACCCTTCCTCCTCCATAGAGGTTACATTTATAGTGCAATTTACCCTCAAGACGTATCTCGAAACAGGGCATCAAAATTAGTTACATTGTGGGAATCAAATCTGAAAGTACGTCCTAAATATTAACAAACTGTGACGTGGAAGATGCACCATTCCCACAAAACATTTCAGGAAGGCACCCTGCGCTGTGCGTGACCAATCAAAAAGGGAAATCTCAACATCTAGGGCTTTCTGGCTTGCTTGATGAAAACGACAACTCCGAGCATATTTTTAATAGACTACGGATGATTCAGCTACTGGTGGGCCTTCCAGACTGATGATTGCTCACTCTATGTATATATTTCCATTGCTGATCTATACGGGTGGCCATCTCAAATAGATCCTTTAGGATAACATCCATGTCAATCAGGGGGATATGGAAAATAGCAGGGAGATCTGATTTGATAGTCATGAATTGAGCCAACAGCTCAAATTCCTCGCTAAGTTTATCGATGATTACCTCTCTTTTTAGCCCACCATTCATACCCTCAAACTTTGCATGGTTTAGTCTTGTCTGGTTTAGCAGTTCGACATATTTGCTCTGAGGGCAACTTCCCCTATGGACCCCAAAACTTAGGAAACCCTTTCTGAAATAGGGGTTGGAACAAATTGTTGAACTTTTCTACCCCTTTCTAAATAATGTTAATCCTAGTAAGTGCATTTTGCAACATGTTGTGCTTTGTGTTCACCCTCCTTTCTCCCACCAGAGCTAATATCTTATCAGTAATCCTAAGGGCAATTAGTTCTTCCCCAAAGGCTGAGTTCATAAGAACAATCACCTTCTGGGACTCCTCCCTAGGACTTTGTGCTAGAATTTCCTGCTGGGATTTACATCTTTTGCTTGCTACCATAGCAACATGTTTATGCTCATCCACCATGACCAAATGCTTTTCTAATGAGGGCATATCCTTTATCACTGCATCCCAGAGAAAATGTTTATCCCCTTGTAGGGGAATTCGGCCTATGACCCTTTCCTCAAACCTAGTTACCTTCTCTTTGAGTTTCATGATCTCTTTAAGGAGTCTTCACTTTCCTTAGCAGTGATCATGTCCTTGAGCTCTTGATTGACATCCTTCAATTGACTGATTTCCAGGTCCTTCGGGGGCATTTCAGGCATATCTTTGATCACTAGAGCAGTGGGTGATCTATCCTCATGGGTGCTATAGTCATTTAATCCATCAATTATCTTCTGCATATTTTTTTTCTCTTCTTCCCATGTGCACTTGTCAGCCTCCAGCATAGCAAGGAGACCTTTCAGATCCAAAACTTCATGCTGCAATGTCTTAATCTCCCCTTGTAGCTGCATGGTCTAAGGAGGTAGCTGGACGTCTTTCATAGGTGTATTGATTTTCTTTTTGTAAGACTGTATCTTGGCTAGCGACTTAGCTGGTAAAATAATCTGCTCTGTTTCCACTAGTTGCTCAGATGCAAGGGGCTGTTGTAAAGCATTCTATGTTTTTAGGTCTACCACTTGGTCCTTCAAGAGTTTCACCTGTAGGTTCCAGACCTTGTTTGTTTCCTTTTCCTGCTTCAATTGGGTCTCCAGTTTAACCACCTTTTGTTAGGAGTTGAGATGGGATAATGCCTCCTTAGTCATATTATCATAGATGAGATCACTAAATCCCTTATGGAACACAATCTTATCTAGGATTAAGAACCAATCCATCTTGAACTCGACCTCTGAAACTCCTTCCTCATTAGCGATGGCTAGGTTTAGGGAGTTTGTTGTAAGATTCCTGGAAGTAGTGAAAGAGACTTTGCTGCCTGATAGCTTGCTTAGATCCTTGGACTACTTTTTAGTCTCAACCTTGGATTTCTCTTTGAGTTACCCATAGGTGGTCAACATTTTCTTTTCAGGCTTAGATTTCCCTTCAACAGCAGAGGCAAAAGAATACTTCTGATAATTGAGTAGAGATTCCTCACCCCCTTTCTTCATTAATTGTGTGGTTCTTTGTGGCTTTCTCTCTGAGTGTGTAGTGGTTGGATTTACAACCACTAGTTGTTGCGTGATCACCATCTGATTTCCAACCTTTCTCCCACTAGGGTTTACTGAATCAAGCTCCTCCTATATCACTATCTTGAGGAAATCATATTCAAAATTAAACTCCTGCTCCAGGTTGGTTACATCCTCCTCTATGTCTATCCTTGGCTTCTTGCTAGGGTTTTTTTCATCACATTCCATATCCTCCACCTATGACTGAGACCTTCTGCTACAACCATCACTATTTAGGGGCAAGGGAGTAGCTGGGACCGTACCTTGCACTTCTTTAGGAGCCTAAATTTTCTCTATTGGAGTCCAATCAAAATCACAGGCAAGAGAATTTGCCTACTAGGACAAGTCGGGGATCATGGAGTGAATAAATATTGACCTCTGCACCTGGACCCTCCTCTGGGAAATGATCCCCTTAGGATCATAATTCTATGCATGAGTCACCTGAAACTTCATGGCCTTCAAAAATTTCTCTGCAATTGGTAACCCTGTTGGCTTCTTCACAATGAAGGGCCCAAAATTAATCAGGTATTTGATCCAAGAGTCCTTCCCGTGAGCAATAAAATGCTCCTCATCAGCAGAAATCCTCTGCCTGATCAATTCTAGTGCGAATACTGAGGGAGTTAGGTAAACTGGTAGCATGAAAGGGGCAGCTAAAAAACCATATACCCTGATAATTGAATACTTTTGCATCATGAACCAATCTCCAATACCCTCTTGATGCAAGGCATGCTTCATGTCTTTTGATATCCTCTTCTCTTTAGGATTGAATAGTCTGGAGATGCTGAGGACAATTCTGTCAATGAACAGGGTGTAAGATCAATCCTGGAACTTCTGGACAGACCGGGGCCAGTATTTGAACACCTCTGGATCCATGACCTCAAGGTTCTGTCGGTTGGAACTGACTATGATGGAAAATAGATACACCTGGTATCTAAAGTGCTTATCCAAATCAAACTTCTCAAGCTGAGAATTGTTTATCCAGCCAAGAACTCGTCGAACTTAATTCTTGCTTCAGATTGACTCAGGTGAAGAAGAATTCCTAGAATTACTTTAGAGACCATGATATCACTATCAAGACCTAGGATTTGAATCAAGAGGGAGATGGCTGATACGATAGGATTTATGAACAATTTGGAGGAGAGTGGGGTGATAAGGGTTTATGAGGGAACTGGGATGTTCAAAATGGTCTGGAACAATTTATTCTTGGATTCTAGGTCGGCTTTCCTGAACACCTGCAGAAACTTTGATTCGGTGAAGGGGATCATGGCTTGACATTGGGCTTCGGAGAGACCCAGGGCATCCCTGATAGATTCTGGTGTAATTCTACAAATGACATGGGATTGTGTATCATCTAAGATGGCCTTTCTAGTGGGGGAATAATTGGAGGATACCCTTTGGACAATATTTGGGAAATTGGGCAATTGTTCTAATGTGAACCCTATTAAGGATGAATTTAAATTTACTAACAGTTCCGAATGGTCTCTAGAAGGTGACAAAAAAGTGTTCTGGGAATCAGTGACACTGGACAACCGCAAACGAGGATCATACGCATCGCAAAGTCGATCGTAGATGATCTCCTCGGACGGGTGAAGGATTTTTATAGATGAGGCCATGGTGGAACTATTGAAAGGGTTGATAAACGATGAACAAGTACCTGGTGGTGATGGTCGACACTTCTAGAGGTCGCAGTTGTATCCAGCTGACTCGTTCTTGGTGGACATCATATTTGCAGGGTGGTGGGAGTATTAACAGACTGTTAATGTCAAGCTGATTAGCCTTATAAACCACTGCGCTATAACACCCCAGTTTTGAGCCTGTTTGCATTAAATATACATGATACATATGTTGTAATAATCATGGTGAGGAGCTAAGGGAAAAAGCCCCACCATTGATTTGGTTATGTTATGATTTGGATTGGAATGGTCACCGATGGTATATCAGGACATACAACATATATTAAATTGTGACATCATGTAAATGTGCATTTTAATTAAATAACCCAACCAGCTATGTTCACTGCAACTAAATTGAGAAGGGGCATGATTCCTAAGGATAAGGACGGGAAATGATGAACCTTGAGCCATGGGGGAAAAGCCATGTGTCACCACCCTGTTTGTTTTGCTCATTTTCCCTTGCTTCATCCAACCACTAGATTCATTTGTTCAGTTGATTAGTTGGGGCATCTATTTTACTGGAAAAAATACCACTACTATGCCCATGCCTACTCTCTCTCTCTCCACAACGTGTCTTTTGCATGTGGATGGTCTGTCCACTATGAGGATCAAGAGTCTGTTCAGTTTCCTCACACGGGCTGAGTTAAAAGGTTCCACATTCCAATGTTTAGGGGTTGGTTCTCCCTTTTCACTGGGATTGCTAGCTTGTGGTGGGTTCTCCTTTGCCTCATGGATTTGTTAGCTTGCAGTTCGATTCTTTCCTCTGTTCACGCAGAGTTTTGTGTCTTTCTCCACCATCATCAGACTTGTGTAATGATTCTGCTACTCTATTGTTAAGTCATGACCATAATTCCATTCACAGTTTTGGCTGACTACATCTTTTTCCATCACACATAGTTTGGGAGTTTGTTCTTTCCCCATTTTCTGCCTGTGCAATTTCTCCAGCGATTGCATTGAGGATCGGTTGCTGTGGGTTCATGATTGTTTTTGGGCTACTGTTTGCCCACGATTACTTGGCTGTGTTTTCCTTTTTTATGGTGGTATCAGTTGAATATTGTTGTGAGTTTCTATCATTGATGAACTATGTTTCTCCCCTGTAAAAGCTTGAATAGCTGTTTTGCTGCTTGCATGCAGTGGTTTTATCCTCGGACTGCATTGGAGTGGTGAATGAGGGCTTGAGGTGCTTGATAAACCTAGTGGGTTGAGAACCACACAGATAGAGCTATTGAGCTAACTTTCTTCTCCACAACCCCTAAATAGCACTGGAAGGAAGATCAGGGTCTGAGGGACTACGTTTTAGAGAAAGGACTAATTTCCTTGTGTTGGGTGTGTGTGGGTGTTCTAGAAGCCAGGCTGGCTTGGGTGTTGGTGTCTGTATCTCTTGAATGAGCTCACCAGCTTAGCATTTATCATTTCCCAGCTCCTGGATGGCCTGATAAACCCAACTTGGTCGGCTTGGCTGATCTGATGTTCACATGATAAACCCAACTGTGTTGGCTTGGCTGAACTATGTACCCTTGTGGTGTTGTTATCCTTGGCTATGTGTATGCCTATTTGTTCCTTATTCCTTGGGGAATCATGCCCGACTCAGGGGTGGAAGTGTTTCTGAAATATTAAGGAGCACGCAGGCCTATGGTTGGGTGGAACGTTCAGCGACATAGCTAGTTGTGGAACAAGTTCTTAATAAGATAAGTATTCTTACCTAACTTGTGTCTACAATCATATTTACCATTGATGAATGATGATATACATGTTAAATGCTGATCTGTATATGCATGGGTGTTGATTGATATGTTTTGCTTCCATTGTGTATATGAATGATTATGCTTCATAATATGTTTTATGTTTTTAAGTATCATGCTTCAGCATTATATGTATGTATGTTCATGTTCATGGGGCTAGATGCGCGGATGATTTGATGTATCGTAGCATCCTCTTCACCAGTCGGAGCGTTGGGGACGTTACAGTGTGGTATCAGGACTGATTTCCTTGTGTTGGGTGTGTGTAGGTGTTATAGAAGCCAGGCTAGCTCGGGTGTTGGTGTCTGTAGCTCTTCAATGAGCTCACCAGCTTAGCATTTAGCCTTTCCCAGCTCCTGGATGGCCTGATAAACCCAACTTGGTTGGCTTGGATGATCTAATGTTTTCCTGATAAACCCAACTATGTTGGCTTGGATGAACTGTGTACCATTGTGGTGTTGTTATCCTTGGCTTTGTGTAAGCTTGTTAGTTCCTTATTCCTTGGGGAATCATGGCTGGCTTGGGGGTGGTAGTGTTGCTGAGAGATTAAGGAGCACACGGGCCTATGGTTGGGTGGAACGTTGTAGCAATGTAGCTGGTTGTAGAACAAGTTCTTAATAAGATAAGTATTCTTACCTAACTTGTGTCTGCAATCATATTTACCATTGATGAATGATGATATACATGTTAAATGTTGATCTGTATATGCATGAGTGTTGATTAATATGTTTTGCTTCCATAATGTATATGAATGATTATGCTTTGTAATATGTTTTATGTTTTTAAGTATCATGCTTCAACATTATATGTATGTATTTTCATGTTCATGGGGCTAGATGCTTGGATGATCTGATGTATTGTAGCATCCTCTTCGCCGGTCGGAGGGTTGCGGAAGTTACAGTGTGGTACTAGAGCTCTGGTTGCAGCATGGTCCTGAATGGGCCATGAAAGATTAGATAGTAGAGGCAGGTTTCCTTCTGCCCAGTAGCGATTAGAAAATTGTGGCAGGAAAATTCAGAAAATTTTTCTAAGTAACTAAATCATCGGCCATCAGAAGACGTTAGTGGTTCATGCACCCGCTATTGCAGAAGCCTAGAGCACTAGTATTCCAATGAGGAAAATTTTTGACTGCCGATGCCGATGTGCTTTAGTTCGTCGATCGAAAGAGAGCAGTTGATTTGGTCGGTGATGGATAGGAGATGGAAGAGCCGATGCGGTTGAAGACAAGGCAAGAAGAAAATTCAAAATTTTCTCTAAGGCACGAGATCATCAGCCATCGGGCAATGTTAGTGGATTAGATCACCGATCGAAAAAGTTTCAGTGAAGGTGAACCGCAGTTGTGGCTTCTTAGTCAACTATCCATCTGATGCCACAATGAACAACTGCTCCAACCATTGACGAGTGCCCCGCGGAGACCATAGTGACTCTGCTACCCGCCGTTACAGCCACATAAAGGACTAATCACCCGATGACAAGTGCATCCCAGTGCCAATGCTACAAGAGAATAGCCCCTCTGACCACCGAAAAAATCGTGAGCTGCGAAAGACATAGAAAGACCATGGGCTGCCGTTGCAGAAGCCAGAAAGACTAACCATTCGATGTGCAGAGCCCCGACCGTCGATGCAGCATGGACCCGATACAGTGGATGAAGTTAAAAAAAAATGGATCACCGATAAGACTCGGGACAGTAGGCCACTATGGACCCGATACGGAGAAAGAAATAAATGAACAACCCGTCAATACAATGAAGAGTTAGCAGGGAAGAGACTTGATTAGAAGGAAACTTTGAAGAGTATAAAGTCATCAAAATTTTTTTGACAATCAAGACACCGATCGGAAGGAATCAAAATATCTTAAACCCACCATTGCGGCAATCCAAAGCACTATCCACCCGATGGATAGTAGACCCGATAGCCGAAGGATGTCCATGGAAACCATAGGAGGAACACTTTCTGCCGTTGCGGCTGCTCAAGGGACTGTGCACCCGATCAACAGTTTATTTTCTCACCGATATAGATTGGAAGTTTAGTCAATTTGACCACCGAAATGCCAGAGAGAAGTAAGCAAACAGACCGTCAATGAACTAGGTGTTTTGACCACCGAAGTATCAGAAAGATCGTTGGGAAGAGGTCTGATTGGGCCTAAGGAAATTGGGGTTTTCGAGAGAATTTCTCAGTGATTTTTCAAGCAGTTTTCAACTGTCTTTCAGTAGATTTCAACAGATTATCAGTAGACATAGGGCTGAAAAGAAAGAGAGGAAAATTTTGTGTTTTAAGCAAGATTGTGTTTATGAATTTCCAAAAGAGGAAGGTAAGTAGTTTTGATTTATATTAATGATATGCATCTAACAGTTTGTTACTAACACATTGCAGAATTATAGACAACTTCCAAGAGTAGTACTCTAGAAAGAACAGTGTGGTAAAGCAAGAGGTGGTTCAGTCATGAGAACCCATGATGGGTATGATGCTCAGGATTCTTACGAGCGTGCAGGAGATTCCATGGGAGAAAATGTCTAGAATGGAAATGATGACATAGAGTCTAATGGAAGGATATTCCAAGAGACACCATCTGAGATTGCAACCACCATGAGAAGCTTGATTAAAGCCCAGGAAGAGCAGCATCAGTTGAATGCTTCCATGTTGCAGAGTTTGACAGACTTGTAGAAAAAGATAGATTCTGGATGAGGTACATCAAGACCAGAAGGCAATAAGAGTAGCACTAGGAGAAGGAAAAGGAATTCCAGTGGATCATCTGATTCTGAAGAATCCAACAGGAATACAAGCTCATCTCCTCATATAAGGAGAAGAAGAAAACACCATAGGGATCACTCTCGAGATGAATTTAGGAAATCTAAACCTCTTACTTTTGATGGTGAGATAAAGACGAGACAAGAAGCTGAAGCTTGGCTTCTTGGGATAAAGAAGTACTTTCAAGTACAAGATTATTCAGGAAACATGAAGGCAAGAGTTTCCATATTCAATCTGAATGGACGAGCATCCATTTGGTGGGAACACTTCAAGCAAATAAAGAAGACCAGTGAAAGGAAACTGAAGTGGAAACAGTTCAAGAAGTATTTCAAGCAGAAATACCCCTCTGACAGATATTATGATGACAAGATCAAGGAGTTCCATGAGCTGAGATTAGGACAGCAGACCATGGATGAATATGAAAATAAGTTCTTGGAATTGTTGAGGTATGTCCTGTACATCAGGGATGAAAAAGTGAAGGTCCAGCAGTTTCTGAGTGGATTGCCTCAAGCTTACAAAGATAGAATTGAGTTCTATGAACCGAGAACTCTTGAAGAAGCAATAATAAAGGCTAAATATTGCTATGAGAAAAGCAAAGGTAAACCTGATTACCATAAGGAATGGAAGGACAAGAAGAACGAGAAGTTTGACCAAAGAAGGAAAGGTTTCAAACCTTCTAGATTCAGGAATCAGTAGAAGCAACCATCCCAAGCTACGAGTAATCCAGTTGGAGTGATAGGTGGAAAGCCTAAAGAGCCACATCAAAATAAAGGTCCACTCAAATGTTGGAAATGTGAAGGACCCCACTTGCACAGATATTGTCCACTTGAGAATGAAAGTGCAAGGCTAGCTTATAACATTCGGGAAGCAGAAATAGTGGGTCAAGTAACAAGAGCAGTCCCTAGAATTTATGCAGCACTAGAGGACTACCAAGCAGATCACCAGTCAACTGTGGTTGAAGTTGTAGGTAAGATTGTTGAACAATTTGTTTCTATTTTTATTGACCCTGGTTCTACTCACAGTTATATCACTCCTATGGTAGTGTAGATTTGCGCTTTTAAGAAGGTAAAGCATGGAAAATCTTGGTTAGTTCAGCTAGCCACTAGGACTAAGAGAAAAGTCAGTGAATTGGTAGAGAAATGTCTATTGGTTATGAATGGATTGATGACTTGTGTAGATCTGAATGTTCTACCGCTTGGTTCCTATGATATTCTCATTGGAATGGATTGGTTAGAAGCTCACAAAGTAAAGCTTGACTGTTATAACAAGAATTTGGAATGCATGGATGAGGAAGGAAACCCAGTAATTGTGAAAGGTATTCCAAAGGTAATTTTAGTAAGACAGGTTTTAGCAATGCAGTTGAAGAAGTTCTGTAGGAAATGTTTCCAGTTGTATGCAGCTCATATTTTGGAATCCATAGGAGATGAAAATCCTAGGTTGGAGGACTATCTGGTGTTACAGGAATTCAAGGATGTGTTTCCTGATGAGATTCCAGGGCTTCCTCCAAAGAGGGACATTGATTTCACAATTGAACTTATGCTAGGAGCAGCACCAGTGTCCAAGACACCCTACGGGATGAGTACACCGAAGATGCTAGAGTTGAATATGCAACTACAAGAGTTGTTGGAAAAGAAGTATATCCGACTGAGTGTGTCTCCTTGGGGAGCACCAGTTCTATTTGTGAAGAAGAAAGATGGTACACTCAGGTTATGTATTGATTACAGACAGTTGAACAAGGTTACTGTGAAGAATAAATATCCTTTTCCTAGGATTGATGACCTCTTTGATCAAATGAGAGGAGAAAGGTATTTTCAAAGATTGACTTGAGGTCTGGTTACCATCAGGTGAGGATCAAGGATGAAGACATTCATAAGACATCCTTCATGACAAGGTATGGACATTATGAGTTTGTAGTGGTACCATTTGGTCTCACAAATGCACCAGCTACATTTATGTGCCTTATGAACAGTGTCTTCAGCAAGTATTTGGACAAGTTTGTTCTTGTTTACCTTGATGACATTCTTGTTTATTCTAAGAATGAGGAAGAACATGAAGCTCCGTATTTTGGTCACCCAGGATATCAGAAGATGAATGCTACAGCTAGAAAGCAGTACTTTTGGCTAGGAATGAAAAAGGACATGGCTGAGTACATTTCAAGGTGCATGAAATTTCAACAGGTAAAGGTTGAGCATCAACATCCTGTAGGTCTGTTGCAGCCTTTGCCAGTTACGGAATGGAAATGGGAAGTTATTTTCATGGATTTTATTACAGGATTGCCGATGACTTGGAGACAACATGATTCCATCATGGTTGTGGTAGACAAGTTGACAAAAGCAACACATTTTATACCAGTGAAGTCTACGCATAAGACTGGTGACATTGCAAAGATTTTCATGAAGGAGATTTTCAAATTGCATGGATTGCTAAAGGCAATAGTCTCTGACAGGGATGTCAAGTTTACTTCCAATTTTTGGAAGGGATTGTTTGCAGATTTGGGTACAAAGCTAAACTTTAGCACTGCATACCATCCTCAAACAGATGGGCAGATAAAAAGAGTTAATCAGGTGCTTGAATATATGCTTCGCATGTATGTGATGGACAAACCAACCAAGTGGGAAGATTACTTACACTTGGTAGAGTTTGCTTATAACAATGGCCAACAAGCATCCTTGGGGATGAGTCCATATGAAGCTTTGTATGGAAGAAGGTGTAGGACACCAATGACTTGGGATAACCCAGTGAACAGGGTTGTTCTTGGACCAGAACTGCTCAAGGAAATGGAGCAAGAGGTTGTAAAGATCAGACAGAATCTGAAAGTATCACAAGACAGACAGAAAAGATATGTAGATAAGCATAGGATGAATAGAGAGTTTAGTGTTGGGTATCATGTTTACCTCATAGTGAAAGCAAAGAAAAGTTCCTTGAAGCTTGGAATTTGTGACAAGCTGTCACCTAGATATTGTGGGCCGTTTGAAGTGCTTGAAAGAATAGGGTCTGTTGCATATAGACTTGCATTACCTGCTAGTACTAGAGCTCATAATGTTTTTCATGTTTATTTGCTTAAGAAGTATTTACATGATCCTAACCATGTAATAAATTGGGATGTGATTCAGGTGGAACCCAAGGGAGAGTTCCAAATCGAGCCAATGTGCATCCTTGATAGGAAGGTCACAATGCTTTAGAACCGAGCCATAGGGAAGGTAAAGGTGCAACAGGAGCACTACGGACCTGAAGAGGCTACGTGGGAGCTGGAGGATGCCATGCGATTGACACATCCATTTCTGTTCAATCCTATGGAACACTGAGGCGGTAGTAGTGTAGCATTTTGTTCAAATTTTGTAAAGCACTGAGGATAGTGCTATTGAAGGGGGAGGGGAATGTAACACCCTGGTTTTGACCACGTTTGCGTTAGATATACATGATACATATGTTGTAATAATCATGGTAAGGAGCTAAGGGAAAAATCCCCACCATCGATTTGGTTATGTTATGATTCAGATTGGAATGGTCACCGATGGTATATTGGGACATACAACATATATTAAATTGTGACATCATGTAAATGTGCATTTTAATTAAATAACCAAACTAGCTATGTTCACTGCAACTAAATTGAGAAGGGGCATGATTCCTAAGGATAAGGAGGGGAAATGATAAACCTTGAGCCATGGGGGAAAAGCCATGTGTCACCACCCTGTTTATTTTGCTCATTTTCCCCTGCTTCATCCAACCACCACCATCATTTGTTTTGTTGATTAGTTGGGGCATCTATTTTGCTGGAAAAAAGACCAGTACTACGCCCACGCCTACTCTCCCTCTCTCCACAACATGCCTTTTGCATGCGGATGGTCTGTCCACTATGAGGATCGAGTCTCTGTTTAGTTTCCTCATGCGGGCTGAGTTAAAAGGTTCCACATTCCAATGTTTAGGGGTTGGTTCTCCCTTTTCGCTGGGATTGTTAGCTTGCGGTGGGTTCTCCTTTGCCTCATGGATTTGTCAGCTTGCGGATCAATTTTTTCCTCTTTTCACGCAGAGTTTTGTGTCTTTCTCCACCATCATCAGACTTGTGTAACGATATTGCTACTCTATTGTTGAGTCATGACCGTAATTCCATTCACATTTTTGGTCGACTGCGTTTTTTTCCATCACACATAGTTTGGGAGTTTTTTATTTCCCCATTTTCTGCCTGTGTAATTTCTCCAGTGATTGCATTAAGGATCAGGTGCTGTGGGTTCATGATTGTGTATGGGCTATTTTTTTCCCATGATTGCTTGGCTATGTTTTCCCTTTTTATTGTGGTATCGATTGAATATTGCTGTGAGTTCGTACGATTGATGAACTGTGTTTTTCCCCTGTAAAAGCTTGAATAGCTGTTTGGCTGATTGCATGCAGTGGTTTTGTCCTTGGACTGCATTGGAGTGGTGAATGAGAGCCTGAGGTGCTTGATAAACGTGGTGGGTTGCGAACCACACAGACAGAGCTACTGAGCTAGATTTCTTCTCCACAACCCCTGAATGGCACTGGAAGGGAGATCAAGGTGTGAGGGATTGCATTGCAGAGAAGGGACTTATTTCCGTGTGTTGGGTGTGTGTGGGTGTTCTAGAATCTAGGATGGCTCGGGTGTTGGTGTCTGTAGCTCTTCAATGAGCTCACCGGCTTATCATTTAGCATTTCCCAGCTCCTGGAGGGCCTAATAAACCCAACTGTGTTGGCTTGGCTGATCTGATGTTCGCCTGATAAACCCAATTGTGTTGGCTTGGCTGAACTGTGTACCCTTGTGGTGTTGTTATCCTTGGATATGTGTAAGCCTGTTAGTTCCTTATTCCTTGGGGAATCATTCCTGGCTCGGGGGTGGCAGCATTGCTGAGAGATTAAGGAGCACGTGGGCCTATGGTTGGGTGGAACGTTGCAGCGACGTAGCTGGTTGCGGAACAAGTTCTTAATAAGATAATTATTCTTACCTAATTTGTGTCTGCAATCATATTTACAGTTGATGAATGATGATATACATGTTAAATGCTGATCTGTATATGCATGAGTGTTGATTGATATGTTTTGCTTCCATTGTGTATATGAATGATTATGCTTCGTAATATGTTTTATGTTTTTAAGTATCATGCTTCAGCATTATATGTATGTATGTTCATGTTCATGGGGCTAGATGCATGGATGATCTGATGTATCGTAGCATCCTCTTCGCTAGTCAGAGGGTTGGGGACGTTACACACACTCCCTAAAAGTGACCTTTGTACCTCCAATTTTCGAGCACAATATCTAATGGGGAGGGGCCCACCAGATTTCGCAAAATTGTTTTTAATCTTCAGAGTTATACTAATGGGTTAAAATATTAAATATCTTGGCTTTAATATAAAACCAAAATATTATGTAATTGATGTTTGGATTTGGTTATTATAAGGTGGAAGCTTGTATGGTGTAATATATGGTTGTCATGTGCCGGTAAAGGCTATTTTGGAAAGCATATGGGTGTACTACATGAATATTCCTAATCGTATATTGGAAGGAAGTTGAGAGGCCAACTCTTGAGGAGCCAATTTGAGAAATTGGGTTCGTTTTATTTTACAAATGGCCAAAAAAAGGGATCAGACATATTTGAAAACGAGGTATACTTTTTATATTTGATTCTTCAATATGATATTTTATAACATATGTCTTAATTGTAATTTGTAGTGGTTTTTTCTTACGTGATGTGCAAATTGGTTCTATGTAGGATGTCAAAGGAATATCAAGTCGAGGTTGAAGAATTCATAGAGTTTGCAAAAAGGCATTCAGAGGAAAATAACACCACAATATGCCCTTGTAAAAATGTTGCAATGTTGCAGTATTGACGTTTGAGGAAAATAAGACCACTTGATGATTCATGGTATAATAAGTTCATATAAAACTTGGTTTTTCCATGGAGAGAGAGTTCCTACATATGACTATATATTTAACAAGAGCAAGAAATTCCACACAAAAGAGATGCATGATTTGCCTTGAGAAATTACACATGGTGATGAACACATAGTCAGACATCAATATGATAATCATAATGATGAGTTTGCAACATTGCTTAAAAATGATAATGAAGTTCTTGAGAATGACGATCATAATGAGGCAACCATGGTTGATGATCATATGGTTGAAATGGTGAATGATGATTATCAATATTATAATGAAAATCCAGATGTGAATTATGAAAATGACCAAGGAGAATCAATAGAAGAAAAAAATGATATCAATAAATATCTAAAGTTAATTGAAGATGCCAAGGCACCATTGTACCTAGGTTTCACTAGTTTCACTAAGCTATCAACCACTATGAAATTGTAAAACCTTAAAGTGAGAAAAGGATGATCTGATGCAAGTTTCACCTAGTTGTTGAAGTTGCAAAGAGAAATGCTTCTAATAGGAAATACACTTCCAGAATCTACATATGCTGCAAAAAGTTCGATTAAATAATTGGGGTTGGACTATGAAATGATACATGCATGCCACAATGATTGCATTTTATATTAGGAAAAATATGAAAAAATAAATAAATGCCCAACAACGGTGGCGAATCAAGATGGAAGGTTGATGCTCGTTTTGAAAAGGTGCGTACATGTGTCCCAACCAAAGTGCTAAGGTATTTCCCTATAGTTTTGAGGTTGAATAAAATGTATAGGTATGATTTTGAACTCTTATAATTCCATTATATCATACACCTTCATGTACTACCAACCTACTAAAAAATCATCTTCTTTAATCTATTAAATATTTCAATGTATATATGATTCTTTATGTTTTTGTTACAACTCTACATATATTTCACCGAAAATTAGTTGGCATCATGAGAATGCAACTAAGGATGGAATAATGCGCCACCCAGTTGATAGCCCGATATGGAATACTACAGATTCTAAATGGCCTGATTTTTTCGACGATCCTCGCAATGTACGACTTGCAATGGCGGTGGATGGATTTAATCCTTTGGGAAACTTGAGTAGTAGTAATAGTGTATGGCCAGTAGTACTAGTCACATATAAATTTATGCCATGGTTATGCATGAAAAGGGGCTTTTGCTTCTTGTCATTGTTAATACCCGGTCCCAAGAAACCAGGAAATGACATAGATGTTTATTTGGAACCATTGGTAAATGAACTAAAGCTAACATGGGATGAAGGGGCAAGGACATACGATACTCATTAAAGGCCATTATTTAATATGAAGGCTATATTGATGTGGGTAATCCATAAATTTCTTGCTTATGGAAATATGGCTGGTTGCACGACTAAAGGGTTTTTCGCATGCCCTATATGTGGAAGGAACACATATTCAATGTATCTCAAATGTAGTAGGAAGTGTGTGTACAAGGGACATAAGAGATATCTTAAAATAAATCATAAGTATCATTCACAAAAAGGACCATTTAATCGGAAGTTTGAGCATCTCATTGCACCTAAAATTGTACAAGTGTTAGATATTTTTACAGAAACAAAAGGAAGGGAAGAGAAATGGGGAAAGTCTAAAAGTACAAAAGGAAAGAGAAATTTAAAAAAAGGTGAAAATTCAAAGACTAGCGTGTGGAAGAAAGGTCAATTCTATTCAATTTACCATACTGGGAGGTATGTGCACACATTAACGTATTGCCTAAAATGTACGATGCTTGAAGGATTTCATTGTGTTTAATTGAAATATATTGTTTAGTTTTTCTTTGATGTTATAATTCATTGTATTTTTATATGGTTGGATGCAGAAAATCCTAGTGCGTCACATTTTAGATTTAATGCATATAGAAAAAAATGCATGCAAAAGTATTTTTGGAACCCTTCTGGATATAAAAGATAAATCAAAGGATGGGAAAATTTCTCGTGATTACTTACAATAGTTGGGTATAAGGAAGTCACTATGGCCACACCAAAAAGGAAAAAAAGTATTTCTTCCACCCGCACCACACACCCTTTCAAAAAAGAATAAAGAGATTCTTTGTGGTGTTTTGTTCACGTTAAAATTTCCAGATGTATATAGTTCAAACCCTAGAAATAATGTATGTATGAAAGATCTCAAGCTTCATATTATGAAATCAAATTATTGCCATGTTCTCATGCAATAGATCCTTCAAGTAGCATTGCGCCATATGCTACTAAAAGCAGTTCGAAACACTATTTGTAGGCTTTGCTTCATTTATAGGCGAATTTGTGCAAAAATGGTGGATCCAACAGATCTTGATAACTTACAAGATTATGTTTTTGAAACTTAGTGATTACTCGAAAAATTATTTCCTTCCTTAATTCTTTGATATAATGATACATTTGACTGTACACTTGGTGCGAGAGCTACGTTATTGTGGACCAGTTGCATATTGATGGATGTACCCTTTTGAAAGGTTAGTGAAATTTTATTAAGTACAAATCCACATAAATTCCAACATTTTATGTGCATATAATAATAATACATTACTAGAAACTCTTTATTCATACTTTTGATTTCACTACAAATTGTATGGTTTTTTCTAGGAACATGAAAGTTTTCAAAAGTTATGTGAAAAATAAGAATAGGCCCGAAGGCTGCATAGCTAAAAACTACACTGTGGAGGAATCCATAAAATTTTGTGCTGGATATGTTGAAGCTATGGAATATATTGAAAGCATTCCTAGTAGAAATGAATCTTGGGATGATGAATAAGGAGAGGTTGGACAATATGGGAAGGCCTTATCTAGTGGAACTTCTATTGAATTAGATAAAACTAGTTTGTTACAAGCCCATAGATGGGTCTTACAAAACATAGATGAAATCCAACCTTGGATAGAGTAAGTAATAAGCACATCCTTATGGAATCATTTATTATTATAATATATCACAATATTTTCATAAATTATTTATTGACATTACTTGAAAATGCGATGCACTTGACAGAAATTGTCAATAGTATCATCTAAGCCCAAAAAGATGAAGTCTTACTACAAAGGCTCCACAACCAACAATTTAGTGATTGGTTAAGAAAACAAGTAATGATATGTTCTTCATATTAGATTTAATTGAACTTCATTGATCAAAACTATTATGATGTATGAAGGTGAGATTCTTTTAATATATTTTGAAATTAAATGGTTTTCTAACGAAATTTAAAAATTTACAGGTGGAAGGAAAAGAAAATATTTCCGATACCTTTAAATGGTTGGAAAGTATCCCAAGGACATACAAAACTAAGTATGATGGATACTTAATCAATGGGTAGATTTCATGTTAAAAGCATAGAAAATTCCAGGGCTACCCAAAATAGTGATGTGTGCATAGATGCACAAACATTAATGAGATCAAATGCAAAGGATAAAAACCCTATACATCAAGCGACAACATATTATGGAGTAATTCAAGAAATAATGTTATTGGACTACTATTTGGTGCAGTATCCATTGTTCAAATGTGAGTGGATATATGCACATAAGAAGAATGGAATGGAAGTTGATGAAATTGGTTTCACCATGGTGAATATGAAGAGATGCTTGAGTAAGGATAGAGTGCAAGATGATCCATTTATTCTAGCATCACAAGAAAAACATGTATTTTATGTACAAGATTTGGTAGAGAATGACTGGTGTCTAGTTTTGACATGCCCTCCAAAGGGACCAAGAAATTGTAATAGATATGAATTGGAGTATGCATATTTATGACGTGCTGCAGATTTTGAAGGGATGAAATGCAAAGAGGATGAAGCTATAAGTGATGGTGGCATGGATTATGTTCAACAAGATTGTGAAGGCACATGGTTGGATGTTGTTCAGTAAGTAGCATGCATGATTTATTTATAAGTTCTCATTTAAGTTGTATCTGTGAAAATTTATATATTAGATTATTACTTGGATTTAATTTTCATGCATATATTTGTTGTTCTGCTACTGTTTATGCATGGATCTTATTTGTTTTATTCTGTTATGTAACTTTCATTTATTTTTACAGTAGATAGATTGGTTGTCAGGAATTGAGAGTGATGTGAGGGGGGGAGGGGCCATATGAGCTTCTATCTTCACATGGTTGGGGGGGGGAAGGGGCTAGAGGAGCTTCAACCTTCATGTGGTTGGCCCTGTTTAGTAGACAATAAGATATTATTGAAACCAAGAGAAGCACATTCAAGTGTTTTCATTTCATTTTTTTAGAATTTCGTATATGTTATGCCTTTTTTTACATATCTATCAATCACTTATATGAACATACCATTTTGTCATGATATATGCAGGTCTTCACAATGGAAATGAATATAATGACAATCTGTATCGTTCTCTAATACATATTTGTAAGTTATCACCATAACGAATTTGTCAATTAGATATCTTATTGTCATTTCGTTGATTATAATGTGTTGATTTCTTCATTTTAAGTATAGTTGTACTTGTCTATTTTATGAATTGATTTTATTGCACATTTGTTGAAGGAAAAAAGTTGATTGCAGGATAGCTATTGACCATGGGCAGGTAATGTAATGAACAATATTGAAAGTATTTGATTACAACAAATTTAATTACATCAATACAATTTCAACATTCTTTGGAAGTATCACCTATAGGTTTCCTTTTAGGAATTGGGAGTATCACCTATAGTTCTCCTGAAACTACCCTGACCACTATTAAAGGATTTTACATAATGTAGTTAGAAATCCCATTGACTACTTTTTAGTTATTTGTGGCCATTGGTGGTAAATGCATTTTCTTTTAAGACATTAATATCAAACTATATATGAATTGTATCCATCCTTTTTGCTAAAAGGTGAGAAATTGAAGCACTTGTAGAATAGAATTTCTCCAATATATATATATATATATATATATATATATATATATATATATAGATTGTAAATAAAAGGATTGCATTACTGCATAGTCACTTAATTACATTACAAATAACAGATCCAAAAACCACCTACCCAGTTTTGACAAGCTTTACATTCGTCCCAAAATAGAACCACCCATCCCGAAACAAAACAACCATATTGTTCATGGCATGCCCCATTTCAATTACATACATAATCTTCCCGTAAATAAATCACTACAGGAACCACTAACAGACAACTGAACAAGACATAACAAAACAACGAGATTGTTCATGCCATGCCCCATCCCGATTACATACATAAGATTCCTATAAATCCTATCACTAATGGAACCACTAATAGTAAAATCAATAAGAAATAAAAGAGCATAAACATAGGGGCCTCAAACCTGACCCTAGGTGGACACTCCCGGAGAGGAGTGTTTGGTCTGCTCCATCTTCCCGGAGGGATCCCTGGAAGTCATGTCGATTGAGTTGGCCATGCTCGTCCTTCCGACCTCCGCTTTCTCCACCCTTGGGTGGAAGAATTGAATCCCCATATTTGTGGCCATGATGTCTATATTTCTATGCATTAGCCAATAATCGGAGTTGTGCTCCTTCCAAACTCTCACTGGTTCTTCATCCCCTTCCCGTTTTGCAGCAGCACTATCAGGTTCATGTTAACGCAATATAGCATAAGAAATATGTCATAGGCCACAACCCTCCCAGCTATATTTCTAGGGTCTACCACCCAAGGTTCAAATTCATGACGGAACTCCTCCCGGGGCATGGCCTTATCTTCATCCCACAAACAATCTGCAACTGATTCAATTTCGCTACGGGTCACCAGAGGAACAGAGTCTTTGAAGAAGTCGGCAGCCTCCTGCGCTTGTATCTGGGATCTAGTCACATGAACCTTGTCGCATTTGTCGACTGACACTTCCACCAACCCCAATATTCCCATCTAAGAGCATTTGGGATCCATGGTGGAGATAGACTCTTCACCAAGCGCCAATTCTTCAGAGCGAAAAACACAGTCACGATCCCTTTCAACATAAAAGACACAAAAGAGGTTGGGATACTCCACAGAGGTCGTTGAATAGAGGGTGGAGATGCTTCAGAATATAAGGGTGGCAGCCACCTCACCATCATAATGGTTCTATACTCGACCTTTTCCATCCTGATATCATCCTGGATTGGCGCCCTCTGAGCCTTAAAGACCATATCTATCTTGTGCTACGAATCTCCCTTATCCATCCCTTTGGGCCTGAAACCGTACTTCCCACCATGTGCTTAGGCGTGGCTAGGACCCTCATCTGCAATCGTACTTCCCAACATGCACTCACACATGGCACAAATATTACACAAAGATTACTATCAGTGAACTGGATTACACAATGATTTCGTGCCCAACTTTTGCAATTAACCTGCTTGCTAGCTCATTGGTGAAATGGACTAAAAACCATAAGATCTAGATCTATGGTGGACTTAAATTGTTATAGGGAAGATTTTATAAAGTATCGCGCTAGTTAAGAATTTCTTCTATCGTGCTAGTTCGTCTAGCTAAATAGTTCTCTATTGTTGATCTGCAGCAAGATCATTCTTAACCTTTGATCTTCTTCATCCTTGCAATGATTAGTTTCCAACTTCGCAACATATTCGACTTTAAATTTCTCTCTATTTAGTCAGTGAAATTCCTCTTTAGCCATTGATCGACTCACCTCTTGATCACCATCATCGACTTGTAACCTCGTTAACCAATCTCTCCTACGTTGTGGATCTGCCTTGCAATGCACAGGTAAAAGTGACTTACTGTGTGTAAATGTCAATACTCAAGACATTTTTTCATTCAACTAACCATACAGTTAGCGTGGTCACAAGATATGATTCAAATTGGAAATTGCTTCCAAACTCAATCAATAAAATGAATTAACCCAAAAATATAGGCATACAATCTTATTTCACAATGGTCCTTTATTTGAACCTAAACACAATGGATCGATCATTACAAACATATACCTCTCTCTCTCTCTCTCTCTCTCTCTCTCTCTCTCTCTCTTTGTAAGCTCCAAGAGTCTAAACTTTGAGTTTGTTCCTCTTTATCGAACCTTCCTCGAGCTAACTAAGCTCCAATAAGTCACCAAAAATATTCTGCAAGCTAACAAGCTCTGTAACCTAAAGCTAAGTTATCCATATAAAGGACTCAACTAGATTAAAGAAAACTCTTACTCTGTTTTCCAGATCCTTCAAAGAAGGAAGAAAGTCCTTATTCGACTCTACTATCCTTTATAACTTACTATGCTTGATATCTATTATTTTTCAGTAAGGTCAACAAGAAACTTGCTTTATTTTTGCTTGCTGTGTTTTTATTTTTTAAATTTGGAAAATTATTGATGAAAACTATTAAGGATTAGAGTGAAGAAGGAATATATTGCATGTGGATCATTTCTACATTCAGAGTGACTTATGAGAATCCTATACATTGGGTATTTTTCCATGCATTAAGATTTGGTAAGCATTAACATTTTTTCAAATCATGGTTGTGTAATAGTTAATTTATTGACCACCTTACAAATTGGGGTGATATCATATGATATTTGTATAAGATGTACGTTATAATTGTATAAATGGTAACTGTAAGGATATTTATACTATTTATTTGTGCTACATCTTTTATAATGGGAAACATATTCATTTTGATTTTGACTTTTGGTGCAGAGCAAAATTAGTGGATTATGCTCTTGCCTCTGGAAAAATCTACGAGGGAGAAGGGTTTAAATACATTGAGTGCTTTGAAAATGACACACTTCATCTCATTGGCATTTTGAGTGATGGTGGTGTTCATTCATGATTATATCAGTTGCAGGTATTCTATATCTATAAATGCATTATTATGAGTTGTTTATCTTAGAAAAGATTATAGATTTATCCGTGCTATGCAATTTTTAATCTTTGTATTTCTCCATAGTGTAGTTGAATGCTTTTTATATCACCAGAATGGATTGAGTTGGGTCTAAATATGTTATAATTGTAGAATCCATTGATCTACTGACATAAATTTTAAGAGAAGGATAGTCTTACATGGATCCATCAAGCAACCATTAGAAATGATGCTCATTCTTATCCATGAATACTTGAAATTCTAGTTATATGTTCACTTCTAAATTATGTGTATGAACTTGAATGCCAACTTTGTCCTGTAAAACATTTATGTATTACTGTTTTCTTGATTGAATCAATGCTGCATATGAAACCTTTCAAGTTCAGCCAAATTATAAGGTCAGAGCCATTTAGACTAATTTCTTGGGTATCTTGATTCATAAACAATGTTGGGATTATTAGTATTTTCTTAGAATTACAAACAATGCAATATTGGTGTAAATATTTCCCCTTTCCCCAATTCTTAAAGGGTTCTAGCTCAATGGTAGAGCGTTTTCTTTACAAGCAGGAGGTTGAAGGTTTGATTCTTGCATGCCCTAATGATATTGCAATATTGATGTTTTAAATAAAAAATATTTTATTATGATCTATTATGGCTACGAGGGGGGTTCTAGACTGACTTCATATGTCACTAGGAGGGGGGTTCATAACCGTTGTTAGATTTTTAACATTAAGCTAGCATTATATTAGGATCTTTAACTGAGAGAATAACAAGCACATCAATCAAACACAAGAGACAATTAACACAGTGTTTTTCCTCAGGGAAACCATAAATGAAGAAAACCCTGCAACTTCCTCAGAGATAGAATGGGCACCAAAGGTAAGACCCCAAAACAGTAAGATGATCTCCCGACAGCAGTAGCCTCTTTCTTCCTAGCCCCAATGTTTTCTTCTTCCTCAGCCATGTGCTACAACTGAATGTGAGTGAGTGTGTGATAAATGGAGAGGCTCACTCTCTATTTATACTAATTCCCGACTTGACAATAACCTACTAGGGCCGAATTGTCTAGGAGATTCTAATAACCCTAGTGCCCCGGAACTGCGGGGACTATAACCTTTGACCAATAGGAGGGTTACCCACAATGACTTGACATGAATTGTTTACATTATAGAACCTCCCGATAGGAACATTGGGGCATGACATGACTCAAATACATTACAGAAACATCCCAGAATAAACATTGGGGTACAATACATAAGAAATACAAGTGAATACATTTCAAACTTACAATTACATTAACACTCCCTCTTAGCTAGGAAGGTATTCTCTCGACACAATTTATCAACACAAGTCTTCTTCTCTGTATCATCCGGATCATCCTTGAGTCCTCATCATATTCAAGTCATCTTCATCTTCAAGTCATATTCATCTTCAAGTTATATTCATCTTCGGATCTGGATCATCACTGGAACATCTTCACTGGATCTGGATCATCACTTGATCTGGATCATCACTGGAACATCATCACTGGATCTATATCATCACTCGATCTAAATCATCACTGGATCTAGATCATCACTGGATCTGGATCATCATTGCTGGATGATCATCACTGGATCATCAAGGGTGCTATCTCATGATTCTTCTTGTCACAGGAAGTTCTACAGAGGCAACCCTTTTTCATGCTGGTTGTAGGCTTAGCCACCATGTAGGTCTTCTTCAGCGCTCATTAGAGGAAATTTCAACTCAAAATGGGCCTTTTAACTTTTATTCAAATTCCATGTCATCATGTGTTAGCCAATGAAATTGCTTTAAATTTGAAATACCGTATAGGTCTTAAACACTTTTTTAATATAAATTTGGGGATAGGTATCATAAAAAAAACTACTTTTTTTGTTTGTATTTTTGACATATCTCCCTGTGTTTTTACTCAAATTTCGACCGGGAGAGCTCGTTGGATGCAGAATTAAATTCCGCATCCAACAAGCTCTCTCGATTGAAATTTGAGTAAAAACACAGGGAGATATGTCAAAAATACAAAAAAAAAGTAGTTTTTTTCTTTTCTTCCTCCAAAATTAATAAATATTATTTTATTATTTTAACTATTATTTTATTAGTTCATTTTAGGAGGCCCATTTTGAGTTGAAATTTCCTCTAATGTATATCTGACCCTAAGTCAGAATGGCCCACCCAACACTTACATCTGACCATGAGAGGAACACATCCAACACCATGTTAGAAAGGCACGCCCAACACTCACATTTGACCATGCAGGAACACATCCCTCAACCCTGTCAGAAAGGCCCAGCACTTACATTCAATAGCATGATAGGACACACCTACTATCATCTGTGAAAATGCACAACACTCACATCCACCAGCATGATAGGACACACCTACTATCATCTGTGGAAAGGCTCAACACTTACATCCACCAGCATGGCAGGGCACACCTACTACCATTTGTGGAAAGGCACAACACTTACAATCACCAGCATGGTAGGACACACCTACTAGCATCTGTGAAAAGGCACAACACTGACATCTAACCATGGAAGGAACTTAATCCTCTCACCATGTCAGAAGGGCACTCAGTCCCAGACTGAGGGTTCCTAGTAACTGACCAGGTGTCTCCATTCTCCCAGAGAATGGAAACAACCCTTATATCTGATCAAGTGGGAACACATCCCTTAATCACATTAGAATGGCCATGCACTTAGATCTGATCATGTGAGAACACATCCCATAGTCATATCAGAATGGCCCTCAGTCCCAGACTAAGCTTTCCTGGTAACTGACCAGGTACCTCCATTCAAAGAATGGCAACAACCCTTATATCTGATCAAGTGGGAACACATCCCTTAATCGCATTAGAATGGCCATGCACGCACATCTGATCATGTAAGACTACATCTCACAATCATATCAGAATGGCCCTCAGTCCTAGACCGGGTATTCCTGGTAACTGACCAGGCACCTCCATTCAGAGAATGGAAATAGCCCTTATATCTAATCATGTAGGAACCAATCCTACAGTCATATCAGAATGGCCCTCAGTCCTAGACTGGGTATTCCTAGTAACTGACCAGGCACCTCCATTCAAAGAATGGAAATAGCCCTTATATCTAATCATGTAGGAACCAGTCCTATAGTCATATCATAATGGCTCAACACTCATATCTGACATTGAAGGAACAAATCCTCTCGCCATGACAGAATGTCTCAACCCTTACATCTGACCATGGAAGGAACCAATCCTCTCACCATGTCAGAATGGATCACTGACTCATCACTTCCCCTTGGAGGGAACCTCGATCTAGAGAACACCAAGCTTCTTCCTGAAGTACTCAAACTTTACTCTGGCTAATGGCTTCGTCTACACATCAACTATCTGTTTGTCTGTCACAACATACTGGAGCTTCACTACTCCTCTCTGCACCATATCCCTGATATAGTGATACTTGATATCGATATGCTTTGACTTGTCATGGAACACCATGTTCTTCGACAACTTCACACAACTCTGGTTGTCACAATATATACAAGTAGCATCCAACTGGAGATCAAATAAATCAGACAATAGCTTCCTCAGCCATACTGCCTCACAACTAGCTGAATACGCTGCGACATACTCTGCTTCAGCTGTACTCAGTGCCACACAGGATTGCTTCTTGCTAAACCAAGAGATCACACCTGATCCCATACTAAAGCAACACCATGAAGTGCTCTTCCTATCGATGGCACTGTCTGCCCAATCTGAATCAACATAACCCTCTAGGTTAATATTTTGACTCACCTCATACTTGAGCCCATAATCAATTGTACCCCTCAGGTACCTCAGAATATGCTTTGCAGCAATCAAGTGAACATGTCTCAAATCTATCAAGAATTGGCTCAAGGTGTTCACAACAAAGCGAATATCTGGTCTCGTGTTCATCAGGTACATCAAGGACCCAATCATCTGATGATACATCGTAGCATCAACCGCTTCTAATGAAGCATCACTCAATAGATTTAGGTTTGATGCCATAGGTGTGGTCATGGCCTTGCAGTCCATCATCTAGAATCTATTCACGATCTCTACCATATATTTCCCTTGTCCCAGGGAAATTGCATCTGCATTCTGCCACACCTCCATGCCTAGAAAATAATGCATCATACCCAAGTCCTTCATTTTGAACTTAGCAGCAAGCTTCCTCTTCATATCAGAAATCAACCCATCCATACTTGTTACAAATAGATTATCTACATATAGTAGGAGCATCATTGGGTTTCCATCTTCAACCTTGTAGTAAAGGTTGGAATCTGCTTTACTCTTGGTAAAGCCAAAACTGGTTAGAAAGCTGTCAATTCTACCGTACCATGTCTTAGGTTCCTATTTCAAACTGTACAGGGATTTCTTCAATCTACACACATGAGACTCCCTATCATGTGTCTCAAAACCGAGTGGCTGCTCCATATACACTTCCTCTTCCACTAAACAATTCAGGAAAGTCGTCTTGACATCCATTTGGTGTATCTTCCATTTCATCACTGCAGCCAGAGCAAGTACTGATCTAATGTAAGTGTATCTGGCTACAGGTGCAAAATTTTCTTCATAATCTATTCCTTCTTTCTGGGAGAAGCCACGAGCAACAAATCTTTCCTTATATTTTTCTATGCTACCATCTGCAGCATGCTTGATCTTGTAGATCTAGTTGGAAGTTACAACTGACTTCCCTTCTAGTCTTGGGATAACATCCCAAACATCATTCTTCATGAGCAATTGATACTCTTCGATCATAGAATCCTTCCATTCTTTCCTTTCCGCCGCTTCTTCATAATTGGAAAGTTCTTTATCGATGAAATCACATAATAATGATACATATCCGGAGTAGGACCTAGTCCTCTTTCTTTCTCTGTGATTCTCTTCTATAGCCCCATATCTTTCCGCACATTGGATAGCTTCTCGTACCCAAGCAGGTTTCCTCTTATGAGGATTCTTCTCCTGAGGTGGATCTACAGGTTCTTGAGGCTCTTCAAATTCTCGATCTTCTTCTTGAGTTTCTTCGTTCATGGTTGTGTCATGAATTCTGGGTGCTTCCGATTCTTCAGGAACTTCAACAAGTTTCTTTATGGATTTGTTGTAGGCTGAGTCTTCATCAAATGTTACATCCTTTCTGATGTCAATCTTCTTGAATCCTGGGAAGTATATTCTATAAGCCTTCGAGCTTTTAGAGCATCCCACAAATATACCCTTCTTTCCTGAGGTATCTAACTTTGTCCTCTTTTCTTTCGGAATGTGTATGTATATTGGATAGCTAAATATTCTGAGATGGCTGACTTCTAGTTTCTTGCCGAAAAAGACTTCTTGAGGTGTCTTGTTCTCAAGTACTCTATGTGGAGTACGGTTTTGTACATACACCGATGTTTTGGCAGCCTTTTCCCATAGATGCATAGGAAGATCTTGATCATGAAGCATTTCTCTTGCAGCTTGCATGATAGTTCTATTCTTCCTTTCTGCAACCCCATTTTGTTGTGGATTATATGAAGTGGATAACTCCATTTTAATCCCTGAGTCTTTGCATAACTCTTTGAATTCATTTGATGTGAATTCTCCACCATTATCTGATTGAAAGGCCTTGATCCTCTTTTCAGTGTGGTTCTCGATTAAGGCTTTGAATTCCTTGAACTTGCTGAAAACTTCATCTTTGTTCTTCATAAAGTAAATCCATGTCTTCCTAGAAAATTCATCAATAAAAGAAACATAGTATGCATACCCGCTTAATGAACTTGATGACATTGGACCGCATACATCGGAGCGGATGATTTCCAAGATTCCTTTTTCCTTGCTCTCGCTACTTGGAAATGTCTTCTTTGTGTTCTTTCCTTTTGCACATCCTTTACAGACCCCATCATGTTTTGCTTGAATTTCTAGAATCCCTTCAACAACTTTGCTTGCAAGTGGTAGTGCTCTGTAATGCACTTGTGCAAGACTTCTATGCCAAAGTTCATTTGGATCTACTGTGTCATGGACCAAGGCTTTTTCTAGATGGCCCTTCAATTTGTATAGACCTCCCTCTTGTTCCCCCATCACTACTACATCATTAATCATCTTTCCCTTTGGCCACATGATAACTTGGCCATCTATAAATGCAACCCTCATGCCTTTTGCATCTAATGCAGATATGAAGAGTAGGTTCTTCTTTAGTCCTGGTACAAACAATACTTCCTTCATTGTCATAGACTTTCCAGAGTCTAGCTTATAGGAGGATTCCCCACTACCTTTCATTGGATAGTGGTAGTCATCTCCAAGTTTCACATTGTGTGGTGATTCATGTTCTGATAGTTTCACAAAGGATTCCTTGAATCCTATCATATGTTTGGAAGCCCCACTGTCTATAATCCAATCATTTCTTCCATGTTAATGTTTCCCATGAGAGAGGAAATCAAAACATATTCTTCATCACTTTCATGTCTGATTCTCTTTGTGGAAGTTTCATCATCCTCTCCAGCATGAGCATGATGTCTTCTCTTGTTTCCCTTCTTCTTGTGAGAGACATTTTTGTTTCTAGGACATTGTCTAGCATAGTGTCCTTTCTCATCACATGTATAACATCTAATTCTAGACAAATATTTTCTAGTGTTATCTTTGTGAGAGTGCTTACCTCTAGGGTGATGAGAACTTCTTTTGGTTTTCTTGGAGTGTACCGTGAGAGTTTGATCTTCACTTCCCATCTTTTCTTCTCGAGCTACTATTTGAGCTTCTTCTTGAGAGCATTCTTCCCATAGTCTACTGAACTTGACTAACTTCTTTTTGGCACAGATTCCCTGAATAAAGGAGTCCCATGATATAGGGAGACCATTCAAGGTGGTCATTACAATCTCTGCATTCTCCACTTCTTCATCTACTGCTTCCAGTTGTTCCTTGATCTAAGAGACCCTTGTAAAGTAAGACTGGATGATTTCTGCATTCTGGATATTTACATTCTTTAGTTGTTTTCTCAGAGCCATCTTTCGATTTATGTTCTTCCCTTCAAATAATTTAGTTAGGGCATAAAACATAGCTTTATTTGTCTTTAGGGAGGACACCTGTGGTATGTATTAATTTGTCACATTGGTCTAGGAACTGAAAACTTTAGTCTAACAAAGAATATAGACATATAATCATAAAATTGGCAAAATAGTGCTGCAATGGAAGTTGAAGCTCTGTATAATAAAATGAAAGAATGATGATACAATACAATAATCATGCTGGAAGCATGAATTCCAAAGCAATTCGAATTCCCAAGGAGGTCATTTGAATTGAATGAGCGAGTCTAGATTAACTAAATGTAAGCCATAGTCAACACTCAAGTTAACCACTGATCAAAACCCTAATTGACTCAACTGAGCCCTCACTGAAGTCGGAGTGCAATAAATGACCGATTCTAACTGAAAGTAGCTCAGACACATGTCACTGAAAGCCAACCAATAAGGGGTAGCACATCAATGACTCCAATGAACCCGAATGAGGTTAACTAAAGTGTAACTGACCATCAGAAGGGGCTGGAGGTGCCCCTGTTGACTCCAGTTCATTAAATAATCATTAAATAATCAATTTAATGAAGGAAGGCACCTTCACTGCTCTGTTTAACTGATTGTAACCATCAATTAGCAATATGGGGCATTAATGACACTCAAATCACCCTCAGAGTGCTCCAGTTAGCCTCCCCAAATCTAGGAGAAGGCTAAGTTAGCCTCCTTGATTGAAGGTAGGCATGGGTGTGCTCATGCTGATGTCATCCAATGCTCCTCTAATTTCAATTAAGTCAATAAAACTTAGGATGGTGGTTTAACTAGGCCAAATTGACCAAAATGAGTGTGTATGGTGGTAAATGTCTCCAACAATATGAGGTGATTCTTGATTGAATAAGCAATAATCCTCTTAGCCATAACCAACTTCTTCTTGTGTAAGGCCTTAGCCTCATCTCCCTTTGGAACTATAATCTCCTCATTTATATAGGAGTCCAACTCATTTTCTTCGAGGAATGGGGAGATCCTATACTTCGAGGATCGGAAGTTATCAACTCCCTCAAGATTTTCATCAAGCTTGGTATGATGAGACATCTTAACTGAGAACCTCAAATGGAAATACAAAAGATTTAGATCTTACTAGGTCAAGATGTCAGATCTAGATTTGGAGCTGAATTTCTACAGTGCTGGTTCAGGATCAGATTAGGGTTTGACTTTTCTGGAGTTCTGTCCAACCAAATTCTTTGATCTTGATCTCTAAACTTCGATTTTGAGGAGGAGATCAATCTAGTCCTGGGCTCACTGAAAATTTCCACTTCTGTGGAAAGCCCTAATTTTCGGAGGCAGTGTCGGGTCCAAAACAGAAAAAGCTCAAAATTGGATTCTGCTTCGACAGAAAGATGCGCCCTACGGAGGAGTGTCAGCCCGGCCTTCTTTTGCTGAAAACCTATGGAGAGAGATCCAAAAAGTAGGAAGCCCTATTTTCCACAGCTGCACAGTGTCTTGTTCTCAGGTTAGCTCTGATACCATGTTAGATTTTTAACATTAAGCTGGCATTATATTAGGATCTTTAACTGAGAGAATAACAAGCACAACAATCAAACACGAGAGACAATGAACACAATGTTTTTCCTCAGGGAAACCATAAATGGAGAAAACCCCAAAAATTCCTCAGAGATAGAATCAGCACCAAAAGGTAAGACCCCAAAATAATAAGATGATCTCCCAACAGCAGTAGCCTCTTTCTTCCTAGCCCCAGTGTTTTCTTCTTCCTCAGCTATGTGCTACAATTGAGTGTGAGCGAGTGTGTGATAAATAGAGAGGCTCACTCTCTATTTATACTAATTCCCAACTTGACAATAACCTACCAGGGCTGACTTCTATAGGAGAGTCTAATAACCCTAGTGCCTTGGAACTATGGGGACTTTAACCTTTGATCAATAGGAGGGTTACCCACAATGACTTGACATGACTTGTTTACATTATAGAACCTCCCAATAGGAACATCGGGGCATGACTAACTCAAATACATTACAGACACATCTAGGAATAAACATTGGGGTACAATACATAAGAAATACAAGTGAATACATTCTGAAGTTACAATTACATTAATAGCCACCCCCATAGGTTTGTAAAACATTTTAGGGGGGGTTTCGAACCGCCTCTGTAGGTACCTATGAGGGGGGTTTATAACCGCTTCCAAAGGTTTGTAAAAAGTTTTAAGGGGGGTTTTGAACTGCCTCTGTAGGTACCTATGAGGGGGGTTTATAACCGCCCCCAAAGGTTTTTAAAGAGTTTTAGGGGGGGGGGGGTTGAACCGCCTCTGTAGGTA
>LPNX011110729.1:374384-435169 GCA_001517045.1 Pseudotsuga menziesii
AAAGTGACTTTTAGGGGAGTGTTTTAGAACCGCCCCCAAAAGCGTCTTTTGGAAGGGGTTTAGAACCACCGCCAAAAGTTACTTTTGGAGGGGGTTTAGAACCACCCCCAAAAGTCACTTTTGGGGGAGGGGTTTAGAACCCCCCCTAAAAGTCACTTTTAGAGGTGGTTTTGATCTCTTCCAGAACCACCCCTAAAAGTCAAAACTTTTAGCATCGGTGCTATTAGGGGCAGTTTTGTAAAGACTGCCTCCAAAGCCAAAACCACCCCCAAAAGTGACTTTTGGAGGTAGAAGACAACCGCCCCTAAATGTCAAATTTGTTTTAGTGGCAATTTGGGTTTTTAGAAAAAATGTAGATGTTGGATGCAGTTAGGGTTGCACAAGAATGTCTCCACTCTATCCAGACTAAGGACATCCAAGATTTTATACTTAAAATGGATTTGATAAAATACTATGACCATGTTGATTGGTCTTTCATGAGACTTTTCTTACTAGAGATTGGGATACCGATTGAAGTCACTAATTGGATAATGGATTGCATTTCTTTTGCAAATTTTGCTATTTTGGTCAATGGGTCTCTAACATCCTTTTTTAAATGTAGTAGAGGACTTAGAGAGGGTTTTCCTTTATCTCCTATATTATTCCCATTAGTTATTGAAGGTTTAAGTAGACTAATTGAAGCTTCTAAGAAGGATAAGAAAATTTAAGGTATCTGAATTTATCCTTCTTTGTTTATATCTCATTTTCTTTTTGTTGATGACGCGCTAATGTTTGGAAGTGAATATGTGTTGATATGGGAGTGTTATCTCTCCTTAATTAATAACTTATGTGTAACTTTTGGTATGGTTGTCAACCTATATAATTATACGTTCTTCCATTTATGCTTTGATCCATGGATATGTGAACAAATTTCACAATTATTTCCTTATAAAATGGCAGATTTGGATGTGGGATTCAAATACTTGGGCTATCATTTGAAACTTAATTGTTACATGAAGGAGGATTCGAACTAGTTGATTCATAAGATTGAGAAGAGGATAAATAATTGGACATAAAAATTTCTTACATTGGGAGTTAGGATCATATTAGTTAAGACTATTATGGAAATTACACTTGTCTATTGGCTTTCACTGGTCATGATCCAAGATTTTTGTCATCAAATGTATTAGGAAGAAAATGTTAAATTTTATGTGGGTGAGTAATCTTAGCTCACAAAAGTTTCACTTATCTTGTTGAGAAAGTATCTCTAGACCTAAAAGACTAGATGGATGGGGGTTGAAACATCTTGATTAGTTCAGTGCTACATTGAGTTTAAAAAGTCTATAAAGAGGTTGTGTGGTGATGGTCTTTGGTCCAATGTTATCAAGGCAAAATATATCAAAATGAACTCTATTACTTAGTTGTTCAAGAATCCACATAAATTTATACCCAATTCATATATTATATAACATGGTTTTATTAAATCCTATCCAAAATTGCGTGAATGGATTTCTTGGAAATTTAGGAGAGGAACACATGTGTTTATTGGAATTGATCCTTTCATTGGCGATGAAGGAAAATTTAAACTTTTAGGTTCCTTATTAAATCAACTCCATCATAAAAATATTCAGGTACTAGCTTAGGTTAGGAGACCTGATGTCAAAGATGTATCTTTCTCTTATTAGCTTATGTCGAGTGATCTTGCTCTGAATGAAGACAATGTAGTGGAGTGGAACAATTATATTATGAATTTAAACAGAGCATGCATTAGACTAAGTGAAGATGAGGACATGCTTGTTTGTAATTTGAAGAATTATAATGGGATGTTGTTTGCAAAAAAGGTATATGATTCCATTTCAGAGGATTAGGTGAGTACTACTTCCAGGTGGTGGGATACAGTTTTATGGAAAAGGTGTGTCCCATTAAAAATAAAATGCTTTACGTGGTTATTCCTAGAGAACAAAATACTTACATTGGATAATTTGCTCAAGGGGAGTTTCTCTGGTCCTAGTAAGTGTGTTTTATGTAGAGTTGAGATGGAAACTATCTCCCATATTTTTGCACAACCCTTTTTTTAAATTAGTCTAGTCGGAGCTGAACAAAACACTAAACTTCTACGATGCATGGAATAGCTCAAATTATCAGGACAATTGTTAGAAATAGTATCTTAAGAAGGTTAAATACAAAGATATTCCTTTATTTGTTGCTTGGGAGGTTTGTAAAGCTAGGAATAATAATATTTTTAAGGACAAGAATCCCACAGTATTCTTGGTTTGTTCAAGGATTATATCTTTGTAACTTGAATATTGCAAAGAGAAGATGCCAATAAAAAATAAAACTATGTTGAGGCCTCTCCTTTTGGACTCTATCCCTTAAGGGTATTTTGATGGGGATGAGAATGCAGAGATATGTGGTGCATGTATGGCATTGAAGATCAAAGAGGGGCATATTGTCAAAATGAACATTGGTGTTGGTAATGGTACCAATGCAAAAGAAGAGCTCAGTGCACTATGGGGACTATTATTCTTCACCAAAAAAAGAGGGATATTTAACATGTAGATCGTTGGTGACTCAAAAGTTATTATTGATTGGGCTTCAGGAGTATCAAATCTACAAGTACTTAACTTAGACTAGTGATGAACATAACCAAAACTGAGATCAATTGATTCTCTACTATCCCGTTTTTTCACATATACAAGGTTTCAACACTGAGGCTAATTCTATATCAAAGTTATTTGTAGGTGACATGGATGGCTTAATTCATGATGAAGATTTCATGGATGAAATTTTGATGAATGCAAGAAGTGTTTTTACTTTGTAATTCTATGCTCGGTTTCTTTTTTCTATTATGTATTGATAATTGGATCTCAACATTTGTATTGAGTACCATAGCTCATATTACTTGGTTTATGGTAATAATGTAACGATTTTTTTAGTTTTGGGGGGTGTGAGGCCATGTTTTGTGGATGTAATTAGATGAAAAGGAATGATTTCTTGAAATACTATCTACTAGAGAAAAAAATTACAATATTACAACATCAAAGGTTCTTACTCAGAAGAAAATTTATGTTGCTTTCTTGACAACAACATGGCAACATCAAAACAACAACTGTGTGGCCTCAAGAAGAGGAGAAGGAGGTCATCTGCAGCATTTCCATGTGATCTCTTTTACAGAAAAGTAGGGATCACAGGAACAGACTTGGTTGTAGGGAAAAGAGAGTTGAGGGGACTAAGAGGATGAAAGCTAGGAGGGCACCAGCAATTGTGCCTCCAAAATAGAAACCAGTTCCTATCTCGATGAGGCTGGTCATCATGAATGAAGTGGGCATCTACATCCATGAATATCCACACGTGAAGAAGATCAATTGATTGGTGGATCCGTGTGCACCATTTTAGAACCACATTATGACCAGAACGATTGTACTGGAACACACAGAAGGAGAGCTACCATCTACTATCCAATATGCTCCCATAATCCTATCAGTGCCAACTAGTTCTTTGTTATTTTAATATGGGTTGTTTGTATAATGGTATTTTGTTTCAACCACAATATCATGAAAAACCAATATAATACATTGTAGATGCTTTATTTTATGCTTCATAAAGAGCGTGGAAAAAAAAGACAAGTGGATGGAAATACATAGAGGACAAAGACATGTGGAATCGATTTGGGTGATATAAATTAGAACTTACACATGTCATCGTACTTCCATGCAAACTATCCCCGATTATATTCATCTGTGAATGGCTCTTAGTGATATTTGTTTGTTTTGTTATGTCACAAGAATGTGGCCTATGCTTGATACAACATATGGAAAATTTATAACATGGGCCCAGAACATGAGGCAAAGATATAACTAATATTTCCATGCAAATGGAAGTTGTGTGGAGAAATTTTCCTAAGTACGCATGCTTTTCTACTGTATGGTGTTGTTTCTGGATCTACTACTAGATAATTTGTTGGATCAAATAAATCATCAGCATTGATGTTGATTCTCCATATTATTTTGTCAATGGAATTCACTATTCTCAGTCATTGGTCAATTCCAAAATATCAAGACAAGGAAGGAGGGTCACCAGTCAAATCACAACCTATCATGCCCATATGAGTGAAGGGAGGGGTTGTCAGCTAATAAAATCAATATTGGTTGGGCTTTATGTAATATACCAGATATAAATCAGATTTGAATATTATCTCTTACTGCTGATATTATCAAAATATGAATAAAAATTAACAAGATGATTGAGCACTTTATATGACAATGAAAGACATAGGTAGTAATGACACGCAAACTAAGAGTGGCAAGGAATTAATGGAAAAAACCAAAGGACAGTTTTGGAGACCGAAAGTTCATATCCCTAAGCACTTGGATATTGGTCCCTTTTAGGTTTCAAGCATCATCTATGTTGAAGTCTAGTCCCAGGTTTCTGGGTGTCCCAACCGATGCAAACTAAGATTGAACAGTCAATTCCAAGAAACCAAGGCTTATGGAAGGTTTAGGTGAGTTTTTAGTCACTGATTATGCATAACATATCATTTGAACAAGTTAAGGAAAATTCTGGAACAATTTGAAAGAGCTTGATGGTGTTGGGGTAAAAATTAGGAATTTGTCCTAGAGACTGTTTGGGAAAAGGAGGCTTCCAAAGCACTAATAAAACTTAATGAAATCAGGTTTTGAGAGTTGGATGGGTTTTTTGGTGAATTCATGAACTCATACAACTTAAATAATCTAAATTGAGCTTACATAGCAGACATGGTATTAAAAATGGTAAAACTAGTCAAATTTGACTAGCTAATGAGCAGGGGTAAGAAAATAAAGATAAAATCCATCTTTGTTCTTGATAATATATTCAAATAACTATGATAATATGTTTATTAGACTAAATAATGCATCAAAAAAATCATATTTCACTATCATAGTCATAGCATCATGATCAATGCCTAAAATCATACAAAGGGCTCACTAAATGAGCATTGGAATGTATCTATCACAACATTTTGGAATTATAAAATTATTGAGAAGAAATATTACTGTATATAAGAGATTAGAATATTATGAGGATTTGGAGAAGCTCAAAAATATATTGGAGGATATAATATCCCTTAATGGTGCCAAAGACTGAAGAATGGAGGCGTGAAACTAACACCCGAAACCGATATGAGAGCATAAGTGAAGTATCCTTCACTGGAGCTCAAATTCCAAGACTTAATGATTAAAATTTGAGCTTGAACTTGGTTTTCAATGTCTACTCCTTGTCTCTCCGTGGATGCACTGAATAATGGAAGAGAAGATAGAATATAAGAGGAAGGCTTGGGGCTCATCACCCAAGGTGGTTGACGCACATCACTCATACTAGAAGCTTAAATTCACTCAACATCAAAAAATTAATGATCAAAACTGTGAAATGGAGTTGGAACCATTCTTTTATAGACTTGAGTGACTTGTTTAGAAAGTAATCCACCTATTGAGGAAGTTACCTGCTTGCAAAACCTAACCCTAATCCATGCAAGTGTCCTCCTTGAAGAAAATAACAAGCCTAGCCATAAGATGTTGTTTCTCTGCTTGCATCACTTAACCCAAAGTGGAAAGTCGCCCTCCTGGAGCAAAATTTTCCTTCTTTATGATCGATGAAGTTCCTTTCATCCTTTCACAAAAATGGAAATTGTGCCCTCCTTGACCAAAAGTTTCCTTCTTTGTGACTGAGTGCTTTTCCTGTACTTTCCTTCTTTTAAAATTGCCTTGCTTTTGACAATTTCCATCTTTTTTATGACAAATTGATTTTGTTGCGACTTTTATCTTTTTGACTTGAGTTCTTTTTATCATTTTCTTGGTTTGAAATAGGTTTCCATTTCTAAATTCCAACTCATGGTCCACTTGGACCCATGCGCCCTCCTTGTCACCTAGGACAATTACAACTCATTTCCACATTAATTATTTTTCATAATAATTGATTTCATACAAAATCATAGTTGGAATTTTAATCTATTGCATGTCTCCATAGTATTAATTAATTAAAAATTCCTAGGCATAATTGATTAACTCAATTTTTATCCGCTAGGCACTTGACAAGGTCAACACTTTCAATGTCCTTCAAGGAAGGGATATTATAGTCCTCCCCTCCCAAATCTGCTTGTCCACAAGCAGAAGCAATCCAGTGTGCTGCAAAATTTGTTCACCCAAAGAAGTATCCCCCATGTAGGAGAAATGGAACATGATACCACATAGATGAACTCATGTGAAGAAAGGTTAACTTTCTCAATCAATCCAGCATGTAAATATGCTCTAAAGACAAACAATTCTAGGGTCCCATTTATTAATTTGTCATAGTGGTCTAGGAACTAAAAACACAGTCTCACAAAGAATACAGAAAAATATGCATAAAATTGGAAAAATGGTGTTGCAATGGAAGTAGCAGCTCTGTATAATCAAATGAAAGAATGATGATACAATACAATGATCATGCAGGATGCATGAATGCCAAGAAAATTCGAATTCCCAAGGAGGTCATTGGAATTGATTGAATGGGTGTAGCTTAACTGACTGTAAGCCAAAGCAAACACACTAGTTAACCAACTGATCAAGTGTTGATTGAATCAACTGAGTCCTAACTGAAGTCGGAGTGCAATAAATGACTAATTATAACTGAAAGTAGCTTAGACACATGTCACTGCATGCCAACCAACAAGTGGTAGCGCATCATTAACTCCAATGAACCCCGATGAGGTTAACTGAATTCAAACTGGACATCAGAGGTGGTTAGAGGCGCCCCTATTGACTCCAGTCAATTAAATATTAATTAAATAATCAATATAATGAAAGGAGGCACCTTCACCACTCATATTTAACTAATTGTAACGATTAGTTATCAATTAAGTGCATTTATGACACTCAGATCACCACTGAAGTGGTCCAGTTAGCCTCCCTGAATGAAGGAGAAGGCTTAGTTGGCCTCCTTGACTGAAGGTAGGCATGTGTGTGCTCATGCTGATGCCATACAATGCTCCTTTGATGTCAATTAATTGAATAAAACTTAGGATAGTGGTTTAACTAGGCCAAATTGACCAAATTAAGTGTGCATGGTGGGTAAATGTCTCCAACACCCCCCCTTAAGATATACTTATAAGAGGAGTAGAAACATAAAGTGCAGAAAAATGCTAGGGCCCCGGCAACAAGGCCATAGGTCACCCTATACAATAATGTAACTAAAAAAAATAAATCTAAGTGAGAAAAAGAGGGAAAACCCAGTGGGAAACCCCCCCCCTCAAGCTGAACACTGAAAGTAGTCTGATCACCATGATGAACTTACCCCCAACAGTGAATGGAGGCAAGTGAACTTCTTTTTTGAAAATCTCTTGGTGAAGATGTCTACAATCTGCTCATCAGTTGGGCAGTATTACAGAATGATGGTCCTGTCATGCACTAACTCTGATGTAGTGCATGTGTATCTCCACATGCTTGGTCCTCTTCCTGGTAACTGGATATGTAGATATCTTAATAGCACTTTTATTGTCACAAAAGAGGATAGTGGACAAATTACTACCAAGATCACACTCTGAAAGAATTCCTTGGAACCAAACAACTTGGATGCAAGCATTCACCGCTCCTTGGCACTCGACCTCTACTGAAGACAATGCTATGGCAGCCTGCTTTTTGCTAGACCAAAAAATAGGGCCACCAACAAACATGAAGACATGTCTGGAAGTAGACTTCCAATCAATAGAATCACCCGCCCAATCAGAATCTGTGTAACCAACCAGCTCTAGCTCGGAGTCTGCAGCATAGTGAATGTCGTAGGTCCTGGTTCCCTGAATATACTGGAGGATCCTCTTGGCTGCCTTCCAATGAATATCATCGGGCTTGTACATGTATCTTGATACAACATTCATGGTATAACATATATCAGGCTGAGAATGAGTCAAGTACAACAAGCTACCAATCAACTGTCGATAAATAGTGCAGTCCATGGGAGGTGTGCTTTTTCCTTCTTCAAGGCTGATCCCTGAAAGGAAAGGGAATGGATCAGCCCTACATTCAGCCATGTTAAACTTGAATAATAGGTCTGATATGTATTTTTACTGAGTGACCATTATCCCATCAGAATTTTACTCAATTTCGAGCCCCAAAAATTGTTTTAAGAGCCCCAAATCGCTCATTTCAAATGCATTGTGGAGAGCAGTTTTGATGACTGAAATAGAAGCAACCATGCTACCTGTGATCTGTAATTAATCAAAATATAAAACAATAATAATCAAATGACCATAAAAATACTGTATATACACATTTGGATCTTATTTACACCTTTGGAAGTTTTGCGAGAGAAGGAAGGCATCCATCTTGGAATACCACTCTCTTGGGGCCTGTTTTAACCCGTATAGTGACTTATTTAGCTTGAAAACTAAAGATGGATCAGAAATGTAGCCCTCAAGATGCTCTATGTATATCTCCTCATCAATATATCCATGCAGAAAGGCTGAATTAACATCCATATGATGCACTTCCCAGTCAAAGCCACGCATATTTCAGATCATATTCAAGAGTGGCATAGACGGAAATGATTAATTAAAGTGTTTATACCACCATAGTTTATTCTAGAGTGGTTCCTCAAGTCATTGTTACCTTATATCAAAAAGGATGTTTCTATGTTCAGAGTTCAAACTGA
The DNA here is from genome assembly GCA_001517045.1 of Pseudotsuga menziesii. Classification (NCBI taxonomy): domain Eukaryota; kingdom Viridiplantae; phylum Streptophyta; class Pinopsida; order Pinales; family Pinaceae; genus Pseudotsuga; species Pseudotsuga menziesii. Next base: position 383,025 of record LPNX011110729.1, read on the forward strand.
GGACCAAGCTATTTTTATGGCTCAAGAGTTGGATTTGATCTATGCTTAATCCAAACTCTTGTATGAGATTATCTCGAATGCTACAAGATCCAATTTCAACCCCAAGATTAAACCTAGGCCACATGCCAATGGAATTGTTGGCACCACAAGTACCAAACCTGCAGACACGGTTATGAAACAAGTGAGCCAATTATCACTTAACCAGCCTATGTCAGGACAAGCCACGGCTTCGTCTCAAACTACCCAATCGGCGAGTGTACTTTTAGTGCAAATGTCGAACCCAAAAGGCAACTAGCAGCCTGGAAGGAATAAAAAGAAATGAAAAAATAATCATAAGGGTGGGAATAAAAATGAAAATGGTAATAATAATGACAAGAACAAAAACAATGTTGGGTGGGACAAGCATCCTAAGCGTAAGGTGAAGTTTCCTTGTATGTTGTGTAAGGACAATCACCTCACTCACTTGTGCCCTCGTATGGAGGATGCCTTGAAGTTCATAGCATAGGGCCCAACTGTGTTTACTAATCCTTTACCTAATAATCAAAATATGAACTCGAGTACTGTTGATCATGGTTGTGTGTTTGGTGGAACTCAAAACTCGTCAGAGGCCGCTAGTGGTCACAATTGCATCAACATGGTGAGATCTACCAAATTTGTGACACATGCGAAAGATTATGGTTCGTCACAACCAGACCTTGGGAAAGAACCTAATCCACCTGAGAGCTCTTTGTGAATTGAAAATCCTATGGATAAACCTAAAGTTTCGCCTCACATTCCTAAGGGAGTCTTGAAGCGCTAGGGCACAATCCTAATGCTCGAGCCACCTAGAACTATTCAGTTGTCGATGATTTGGGCTAGACTTCTTTTGCGATGTCTACATTAGAAGTGCTTCAGACTTGTCCTTCGCAGAGAAATGCCTTGCTGTCTGCTCTTGGGGTTAGTGATGATAGCTCTTCTTCCATGATCAAATTTGAAACTCGTCGAATCCAGCCTTGATTTCCTTACTACGTGTCTCTTTTGATTCATGTAGAGTGTCTCAACAACACCATCATGTGTACTATTATTGATGAAGATGCTGCCACTTCCGTGATGTCTTTGTCATGTTGGAAGGGTTTAGGTTCTCCCACATTGTCTCAGTCTTCCAACATGTTGAACGCTTTCGACGGAAGGTCATGTTGGCCGCATAGTATACTTCCTTCTCTAGAGGTCCAATTAGGAGGGAAGACTATCATGATCGAAGTCGAGATGGTTTATGCGCCCCTTGACTACTATCTTTTGCTGGGTAGGAACTGGATGTACAATATGAAAGCTGTAGCCTCTTCCATTTTTCGAGTGGTTTGCTTTCTATTTAATGGGAATATCGTTACTATTGATCAAAATTATTTTCAGAATCCAAGTGTAAACACATGATTGGGAACTTCTATCCTGATTATCAATCATTCTCAGCCGACAACTGAGTATGTGGGTGTAGGTATGTATCCTTCTCTCATGGGAAACTTTAGTTGTCCTGTGACTGTTCTTATGATTGGGTCTAGTCTTGGTGGGGCTTCGTCCTCATCGAATTTGGTATCCTTTCACACTACTCATATGGAGGATCCTTGGATTCTTCCTTCACCAAGTACTTCAAGTATGCCTGTCGAGACAGACATGTCGTTTCCTGCAACAATGGTGGCATGTCAAGCGAATCTTGATCATGTTGTAGAGCCTAGTCCTTCCTCTTTGCGGATGGAGGAGGAGGACCCTTATGTGCTTCCTGCATGGGAAATAGAGTCATCTCACTCTCATGACTACCTTGATGATGTTTTTTTTTAGATGAAGCTATTCTTGAGGCCATGTCTAGGATTGAAAAACCTTGGGAATATTTGCACCATAGATCGTATTTTCTTAATGAGCTTGATCGTTTAGAGTGTGATGAATTTAGGGAGATTCTAAGCGAGAAAATTGATAGCCCCGTGGTCCCATTAAGCTCTTATGGTTAGATGGTTGAAGGGAACATGGCTAACCTGTCACTAATGATTCCTATCAACATTTCTTGTGATCCTGGTAAGATTGAGAACATCTACATTGGGGCATATTGTTCCCCCGATGAGATTAAAGAGTATACCGAGCTGTTTAAGGAATTTAGTGATATTTTCTCTTGGTCATACAAAGAGATGCCAGGTATATACCCTCGTATTGTCGAACACAAAATCAAGACCTATCCGGATGCAAAACCGGTTTGAAACGTTTGCGTGCTGTGAATCCTAGGAAAGCACCCACCATTAAAGCTGGGATAGAGAAACTACTCAAAGCTAGTTTTATCTATCCCATTCCCTTGATAGAGTGGGTTTCAAATCCCATTCCGGTGGATAAGAAGCAGGGAGTGATCTAGATATGCACTGATTTCCATGATTTAAATCGATCCTGTCCTAAAGAATATTTCCCTACACCATTTATTGATCAAATTTTGGATGAGTGTGCATGAAGTGAGGTATTTTATTTTATGGATGGATTTTTTGGATATAATCAGATACAAATTAAACCCGAGGATCAACACAAGACCGCATTTATTTGTCCATGGGGAACTTTTTCATATCGAAAGATGCCCTTCGGCCTTAAAAATGCCAGATCTACGTTTCAGCGAGCCATGACCTTAATCTTTCACGATCTTAAAATGATTATTGAAGTATATTTGGATGATCTCGCTGCTCACTCTCATTTGAGAGTGCATCATCCTTGCCATTTGCGATTAGTGTTTGAAAGATGTCATCATTATCAATTTTGTTTAGATCCTCATAAGTGCATCTTTTGCATGAAATTTGGTTGTTTATTAGGATTCATCATATCCAAGGAGGGTATTAGAGTCGATCCCTTGAAGGTTGAGGCAATACTTTAATTGTCTCCCCCATGTAACATTCGACACCTTCAATGTTTACAAGGTATGGCGAACTTCTTGTGAAGGTTTGTGGTCAATTTTTCCAACTTGACTAAAGGATTCATGTATTTGTTGAAGAAGGACACCCCTTTTTACTAGGATGAGCGAGCCGAGGAGTCTTTCGATGCATTTAAGAAATCCTTAGCAACAGCCCCCGTGCTTAGTCCACCAGATTATAGCCGTGACTTTTTTATTTATGTGGTCGCGTCTCAGGAGACGGTTGGTATGGTATTGGTTCAAGAGGATGAGGAGCTCCATGAGCATGTCATATATTATTTGAGCCGAAAACTTATTGATGCGGAACTTCATTATTCCCATGTGGAGAAGCTATCCTTATCCACCATTCATGTGGTTCAGCATTTGAGACATTACATTCTCCTTCACCAAACTTTGGCCGTGGCTCACATCAATCCATTTCAGTTCGTCCTCACTTGAAGGATGATTTGGGGAAAATATAATAAATGGATTGTGATTTTGCAAGAGTTTGATCTCGATTTTGTTTCAAAGAAATCGAAAAATCGTTAATCTTTGTTGAGCTCATATCAAATTTCCCAAATTTGGAGGAAGAGGAGGTTTATGAGGATTCTTTTGTCGATGAGCATATATTCCTCATCTCAACTGTGGACCCTTGGTATGGGCATATTATCATGTATTTGCAAACATTGAAGGTCCCCACTCACCTCTCACGGGATGAGCGACAACGAATACATCACATAGTGAAGAACTACCTTATAGTGGATGATACTTTGTATCACCATGGGGTGGATTCCATTTTACATCATTGTTTAACTCATGATGAGGCTGAGGTCATGCTTAATGATTTCCAAAGAGGGGTGTGTGGTGGTCATTTATCTGGGCTTTCTACAACCCAAAAAATATTAAGAGTGGGCTATTTTTGGCCATCCATCTTTAAGGATTACGTTAATGCGGTCAATACGTGCCACCCTTTCCAGGTGTTTACATGTAATATGTGCTCGCGTCCTACCCCTTTGCATCCTATTGTCACCACCGATCGCTTCACCAAGTGGGGACTTGATTTTATGTATTACAACCTAGCTTCGACTAGGGGGAAACATCATATTATTATGGCTGTCGATTACTTCACGAAATGGGCATAGGTTATGCCCATAGTTAAATCCAACAGTGAGATAGCTGCGCATTTCATATTTAACTATATTATCACCCAGTTTGGAATTCCAAAAGAGCTTGTCACTGACCATGGCAGGCACTTTCAGAACAAAATGATGGAAGAGTTGGATTCTAAGTTAGGATATAAGCAAGATCACTCCTCTTCTTATTACCCTCAAGCGAATGGACAGGTTGAAGCAGTGAAAAAGTCACTTAAGTCCATTCTCTAGCGAACCATCACATAGAGCAAGAATAATTGAAATATCATGTTGTATCCTGCTTTGTGGGCCTATAAAACTGCGGTCAAGACTGCCACCAGTTTTTCTCCCTATCAGCTTGTGCATGGGGTGGAGTCAGTATTACCGGTTGAATGTGAAATCCCTTCTTTGAATCTAGCCATGGAGATTTTACTAGAGACTTCCGCATTGGAAAAGCGTTTGGTCCACTTAGAGCAGCTTAATGAGCAATGCCAAGATTCCTTAGTGGCTCTAGAGGATAACAAGCATCACGTTAAGGTCTAGTATGATAAGTCTGTCCGTCCTAGGAGGTTTAGTGAAGGTGACTTGGTCCTTTTGTGGGATCAAGCTAAGGAACCCTTGGGGGCAGGAAAGTTTAATCCCATGTGGCATGGTCCTTACATGGTTAAGCATGTTTTAGATAAAGGCACCTATGAGCTGGCTGATTATGAAGGGACAACCTTGGTGGAGCCTAGAAATGGGCTCTATCTCAAAAAATACTATGCATGATATTTAGCCAGGGATGATTTTTGTATATTATTGTACAGTTTTGCATTGCATAGTTAGGTTTTCTTATGGTGATTGAGTTTGTTGATTAGCTTCCGTTTGTTATGGACGATGTCGATGGAGTCTTCCATTTACATAGGTTTCTTTGATGGTGCTAGCCACCACACTAAAAAATCAGCTTCAATTGCTTGGGTGATCTATACTCTTACGGGTCAAGTATTGTCTTCCCTAGGCGTATGTTTACGTCCTTCGTCAAAAAATGTTGCTGAATATAGTGCCATTATTGAGTTATTGTGTGATGCCATTTCACACGGTGTTCATTCTCTTCAGGTACATCTTAATTCACAGTTAGTGGTTTAACAACTTAATGGCTTGTATCGTATTAGGGATCCGACATTATTACAAATATTCTTACGTGTTAGATTTCTAGAATGACAATTTGAGAGTATAACATACATTCATGTTCCAAGAAATTTTAATCAAGTTGTTGATTCATATGCTAACTATGTGTTAGATTGGCATTTGTTTCACAGACCATAAGCATATCACAAAAACATTTTACACATGTAAATAGAATAGTAATCGATCATCATAAATATTTTTTTTCATTAAGTTCAAAAAAGGTGACATCATAATACATAAGTGTCATATAAAAAAATTTGGGCTTCTGAGCCACCAAAATATACTACACGGTTATACAAAAAATATATACTCCCAGGTCTCTAATCCTAAGGTGGAGGAGGGTGCTGATCATGGTAGCACACCATGACTCGAGCTAGTCGACGAAACAATCAAACCCATGCTCATGGTACTCCAACCACCTGGTGCTGTATGGCCTCAGGAAATTCCTTGACTTGCGCCTTGGGTACTCTATGTGTCAATCGAACAAAGTTCATGTGAATGCTTTGGAGCGTTCGCTCCGCATCCGCACCCATGATCTCATCATCTCTTCCCCTCCGTCAATGATGAGGAAATTGTTAATGTATTTGTAACTTTGGAATGTATTCACTTGTATATCTTATGTATTGTACCCCGATGTTTATTCCAGGAAGTATCTATAATGTAATTGAGTCATGTCATGCCTCGATGTTTCGATCGGGAGATTCAATAATGTAAACAAGTCATGTAAATTCATTGAGTTTAACTCTCCATTGTAAGTTGGGGCAATACTCCCCACAATTGTATCAAGGTTAACCCTCCTTGTTGATCGGAGGGCAAAGTCCCCATATTTGTGGGGCACTAGGGTTATTAGACTCTCCTAGAGATGTCGGCCCTAGTAAGTAATTGTTAAGTGGGGCTGACATGTTGTAGTGGACATTAAGTGAATGAAAGAAATATAAATAGAGAGTGAGCCTCTCTATTTATTACACACACACTCACTCATTGGGGCACATGAGTGAGAGAGGAGAAGCTCTCTCAAGTGAGAGAGAGAGAACAACTGTTGGAGATCATCTTTTATGTCTATGGGTTTTACTGATGCCATTGGTGCTCATTCCATCTTTGAGGAAGTTGTGGGGTTTTCTCCTTTATGGTTTCCTTGAGGAAAATTCTTTGTCTCTCTTATCTCTTGTGATTTTTGTTGTGCATGTTATTCTCTCAGATAAGATCCTAAGATCATATTGCTTAAATGAAAAAAATCTAACATGGTATCAGAGCTAAACTGAGAAGAAGACACTATGCACCTGTGGAAGCTAGGTATTCTTACTTTTTGGTTTCTCTCCACAATCCATCAGTAAAAGGAGGCTAGGATGACTCTCTATTAAAGGGCGCATCTTTCTGTCGAAGCAGAATTTGATTCCGGGCATTTTTAGTTTTTGGTGTGGGAAATTAGGGTTTTTTACAGAAGAGGAATTTTTGAGTGAGCCCAGCATATGATTTATCTCCTCATAAAAATAAAATTTTAGAGACCTGGGTCGAGCTTTTTGGTTGGGTGAAACTCCAGGAAAATCAAACCCTAGTTTGACCCTGGGCCTGAAAAACCCTAAAATAGTGAAACTGATAGTTTTGGTTGATTCACTATATCTCAGTATTGGAGAAGGGCCAGGTGTCGAAAATTTCACATGTTGAAAATAAATTCTTAATGTACACTGTATCCAAGTTTCAGCCTCAGATTCACTATATTCTAGGAGATATTATTCCTCTAAGTTAGGGTTCTAGCCTCTCCCAGGATTCCTCCCCAAACAGGACACCTTGGGAGAATTGCTATATCTAGGGATACAAAGGTCCAAATTAAATTTCTCAGGATGTTCCAAAAATGGAATGTATTGTAATTTATGTGGCAAAAAGTTTCAGACCCCAAAGATGAAATAGTGACATGTGGAAATCCATACAACTTCGCTACGCTGAACAGTCCTGAAACAGGTCACCTTGGGAAAACGCTCATAAGTCCCAATTGGTGAAACCAATTCTGATGAAACCTATGGTGTTGGAACAAGGATAGATGAGGATACCTCAGTATGAAATTTCAGACATGTGGGAGTATTAATTTCGGATATATCTTAGAAACAGTATCAGGAATTTCTGCAGAAGAAATTGGTAAATTAGGGATTCTTGTTTCGGGAGCTTCCCTCCACTGTTTTTAGAAAAGGAGCACATTGGACAGCTCGCCTTGAAGAGGTCTATCTTTCTATCTAATTAGATTGAAAAAATTCCAAGTTTTTAAAATTAGGTTTTCTCTGACAAACCCTAGATCAGCCAGCTCTAAAACATCGCAAATCAGTAAGATCTAATCTTTTGCTATTTATAGTTGAGGTTATCATTTCAAGATGACTAGTCACACCCGCTTGATTAAAATCTTGGTGAAACTAAAAAATTCCAAGCATGGAAGTATTGGATCTCACTATTTCTTGAAGAAAATGAATTGGACACCTACATAAGTATAGAGGTCCCAGTTCTAGAGGGATATGAGGTTAAAATCCTTACACAAGAAGAACTTGGTCAAGGCCAAGAAGATCATTGCTGATTCAATCACGGATCACCTTATACCACAAGTGTCTTCCATAAAGACACCGAAAGAGATGTTTGAGTCCTTAACCAAGCTATTTGAAGGGAAGAACATAAATCAGAAGATGACTTTGAGAAAAAAATTGAAGAATGTGAAGATCCAGAATGCAGAGACCATACAATCATACTTTACAAGGGTCTATCAAATCAAAGAACAACTTGAAACAGTAGAAGAAGAAGTGGAGAATGCAGAAGTTGTGATAACCACCTTGAATGGCCTCCCAGGCTCATGGGATTCATTCATTCAAGGAATGTGTGCCAAAAGGAAGTGATTAATTTCAACAAACTCTGGGGAGAGCACACACAAGAAGAAGCTCGACTCATAATAAGAGAAAAGAAGATGGGAGCAACTAAAGATCAAGATTTCACGATTCAAAGAAGATACCTCAAGCGATGAGGAATATGAAGAAATCAATTCTTGAAGAGCCTCTTATCCATCTTGAGCATTTGGATAAGAAATGATGTTGTCATGAATGAAGAAGATGATGAAGCTGAAAGAAGGAGTCTACCCATGAAACAAATAAAGATAAGTATTCAATTATTATTTCATGATATTGTTTTGTTATGAAATTGTTTATATTCAGTTGATGTGTTATGCATGATAGAATTTTTGCATTAATGAAAATATACTACCAATATGCATGTGATGGGTAAGTATCTCATGGTGCTATACAAATATCCATTGCTACTTATCTAGAATCAAACCTCTTTGCTGACATATTGGATTAGTGTGCTATCTCAATGTTGTCCTGGTAGAGATGGAAGGCATCTAAAAAGTTTTCGTGAGATATGGATGAATGTTGTGTTGGCTAAAATAATTGCATGATTATATATTTATGCATAAGAATTTACCATTATGAATATGCATTATGAAATGTTTCTAATCATACAACTGGTGCATTTGACTTGTAGGAAAGATTGCGTACAATCACCTACAAGAAAAGAAGGATGAGACTTGTTCCGAAGAACAAGTGACGACAGTTCAAGATTCACTCTAATAATCCAAAATTAAGAATGATGTCTAGGATGCAGTATCGACACCTGAAGGGAAGTTCGTAGTTCCATTATGCAGTAGATGGAAACATCGTAGGATAAAAGGCAGAATTCGTAGCACAAGGCTTCTCACGGAATGAAGGAATAGACTATGAAAAGACATTTGCAGCCACTAGAAGTTAAGACACATGACAGGAAGACTCATGTTTTCAAATTAAATAAGGACTTGTACGAGCTCAGAAGACACCCATGGGATAACACATACATGAGGAGCTTGAAGATCACCTAGAGTGATGAAGATATTAACCTTTGCTACAAGGTTGAATATGAAAGCCTATAAAGGATGACAAGATCACAGATGGGTGTGAGAAGAATGATTTCAAAGATAGAGGATCTTGGTAGTAGAGGAAGCTACTTGTCACTCCAGTATAGAATGTACTAAAGGAAGAAGGATAATGATGCTTCGCTTCAGAGGGAGTGACTACAGAAGATCCTGAGGTTCGACATGGTATGATAGGATGGACAGCTTACTAATGGCTCTAGGATTTACTAAAAGTAAAGCACATTCCAACCTTTGCTTCAAGGTTGAAGGAAGAAGACCAGTGATGCTCTTGTTACATGTCGATGACTTGTTCTTGACAGAAAAGAGGAACTCATTAAATTTGCAAGAAGGAGACTTGCTTCCGAGTTCAAAATGAAGGACTTGGATATGATGCACTACTTTCTAAACATGGAGGTGTGGCATAATGCAGATGGAATCTCCATGGGACAAGGGAAGTATGTAGTAGAGATCCTGAAGAGGTTCGTGATGTTGTACTATAAGGTCATGAACACACCTATGGCATTGAACTTAAAGCTATTAAGTGATGCTTCATCAGAAGCGGTTGAAGCTATGATGTATCGTCAGACGATTGGGTCCTTGATGTACCTGACGAATACGAGACCAGATATTTGCTTTGCTGTGAACACATTGATACATGTTCACCTGATGGTTTCAAAGCATGCAATGAGGTACCTAAAGGGTACAGTTGAGTATGGGCTCAAGTATGATACAAATCAAAGGATTAACCTGGAGGGTTATGTGGATTCGTATTGGGCAGGAAATTCCATTGATCACTTCGAGGTGCTACTTTAGTATGAGATCAGGTGTGATCTATTGGTTTAGCAGGAAGGAGTCCTATATGGCACTGAGTACATCCGAAGAAAAATATGTTGCCACTTGCTCGACTATTTGGGAGGGAGTATGTTTCTTTTGAAAAATACTATTTTATTTTATTGATATGACTTGCATTTTGTATGATGCAGAGAGGAGCAATGATCTAGATCGAGATCTGTCGAAAGAGGGAGTTATAGCATAGTCAGTGAGACAGGTTGTCTGAGCATAAATCCTGGAAAAGCTCATAGTTTTCTCAGATGTAATCAGTTCTGTAGGTTGTCCTCGGATGTAATAGGTCCCGGAGAAGCTTGAAGGTTATCCTTGGACGTAATCATCCTTGATGTGATTCTATGCTAGAAATGGTCAAAGTGAAGTTTGATTACTTCATGGAGAAGCTTGGTATTCTCCATATCGAGGTTCATTCCAAGGGGAAGTGATGAGTTCGTGAGCCCTTCTGACATGGTGAGAGGATTGGTTCCTTCCATGGTCAGATGTAAGTGATGTGGCCCTTCTGACATGGTGGAAGCTTGAGCTTCACATGGTCAGATATAAGTGCAGAGATGCTCTGATGTGATTGTGGGTTGTGTTACCACACGATCAGTGTAGAGATATTCTGATGTGATTGTGGGTTGTGTTACCACATGATTAGTGTAGAGACATTCTGATGTGATTGAGGGATGTGTTCTCACATGATTAGATATAAGTGCTGAAGGCCATTCTCTAGGAGAATGGAGGCACCTGGTCAGTTACCAAGAATACTCAACTTAGTGCTGAGAGGCCATTCTATGGGAGAATGGAGGCACCTGGTCAGTTACCAAGAATAGCCATCCTAGAGCTGAGAGCCCTTCTGACATGATGAGGTTGGATGTAAGTGCAAAACCTTTCTGACATGATGAGGTTGGATGTAAGTGCAGAGCCCTTCTGACATGATGAGGTCAGATGTAAGTGCAGAGCACCTTTTTGACATGATGATGTCGGATATGAGTGCTAGGCCTTTCTGACATGGGTTTTGGATGTGTTCCTCCCATGGTAAGATGTGAGTGCTGGGCGTGCCTTTCGGACATGGTTCATTCCATGGTCAGATGTAAGTGTTGGGTAGGCCTTTCTAACATGGTTCATTCTATGGTCAGATATAAGTGCTGAAGACGTTGAAGACCTACCTGGAGGCTAGGCCTACAACTAGCATGAAAAAGGGCTGGCTCTGTAGAACTTTCTATGACGAGAAGAATGAAGAGATAGCACCATTTTATTGAGATAGTAGAAGCAGTGATGATGATGATAATCCAGTGACAATCTAGATCAAGTGATGATCCAGAATTGATGATGATCTAGTGATGCTCCAGATCAAGTAATGATCCATACTTGATGATGATCCAGTGATGCTCCAGATCAAGTGATGATCTAGACTTGATGAAGATGACTTGACAATGAAGATGACTTGAAGATGAAGATGACTTGATGATGATCCAGATGATACAAAGAAGAAGACTTGTGCTGATAAATTATGTCGAGAGAATACCTTCCTACTTAAGAGGGAGTGGTGATGTATTTGTAACTTTGAAATGTATTCAATTGTATATCTTATGTATTGTACCCTGATGTTTATTCCAGGAAGCATCTGTAATTTAATTGAGTCATGTCATGCATCGATGTTCTGATCAGGAGATTCAATAATGTAAACAAGTCATGTAAATTCATTCAGGTTAACCCTCCATTGTAAGTCAGGGAAATAGTCCCCACAATTGTGTCAAGGTTAACCCTCCTTGTTCATCGGAGGGAAAAGTCCCTACAGTTGTGGGGCACTAGGGTTATTAGAATCTCCTAGAGATTTTATCCCTAATAAGTAATTGTTAAGTGGGGCCGACATGTTGAAGTGGACATTAAGTGAACAAAAGAATATAAATAGAGAGTGATCCTCTCTATTTATTACACACACACTCACTCACTGGGGTGCATGAGTGAGAGAGAGAGAACAACTGTTGGATATCATCTTTTCTATATTTGGTTTTTATTGTTTCCATTGGTTCTCATTCTATCTTTGAGGAAGTTGCAGGGTTTTCTCCTTTATGGCTTTCCCTAGGAAAATTCTTTGTGTCTCTTGTCTCTTGTGATTTTTGCTGTGCATGTTATTCTCTCAAATAAGATCCTAAGATCATATTGGTTAAATGATAAAAATCTAACAGAAATCCATCTGGCCGTCGTGGTCCTACATCGGCATATACATAACAGAGTGTCACTATGTGTCGTCACACCAAAAACATGTCTTTTGATTTCATATATCAAAAAACACAAAAAATTTAAATAATTCAAAAATTAAAAGTGGGTTTGGGATTCATTTCCTAAGTCTTCATAAGCCGCTCTGAGTGGTAGGGGCATGTCTGGATCATCGTGGAAGTCAATCCATACATAGGGATAGTCATCTATGGAGATGAGCTATCTCCATCACCATGGAAAGAACTATGCTATCTCCACCTCCCATTCTGAGCATGACGTTAGCCCATCATCGCTGAGCTAGATCTCGGATTCCATGTGGAGAAATGTATACTCTAGGGCTTACCCCTAGCACCCGCTCAAAGAAGAATGTGCTGAGTATAATGCCAAACCCAAAGTTCTGCACCCTACCCATATTGCAGTCATTGAGCTATTGTTTCATGTTGCTCAGAAGTGTAGTACTCTAGTCATATATTGTAGGCCACATACACTCTACCCCATAGAACATCATTGGCCATGAGGCCTGGTGGAGTGACGCCAAACCTGCAATCCTGCCTAAGGCCAAGAGTATGAATTTCAATCCCAGAATCTGAATCGAGTTTGTTGGGATTTGACTCCCAACCTTCTCTGTATCGGAAATATAGTACATAGTTATGTACTCATCTATGGTCATCCCTCCTCCTAGCCCATGAGATCGAAGGTTCACCACCTCCCCCTATCGGGACAAACCTATGATGAAATATATGTCCTCAACCTCAATCCTGAGAAACATCCCATCTATCTGAAAAGTTTCAGACTCTGGATCCCAGTAATCTACCAGCAGATGGAGTAGTCTTGGCTTTTCCATCAAGCTATCAAGACACAAAAACTTATATAAGCCACATCCCCATAATGCTTGTTGAGCCATGAGGTCAGCTTGAATAACTTCCTCAACATCACCATGTTCCCTCTCTCTCCAATCTAGTACCATACTGCACAAAAAACAAAATTTTTGATCATTATTTGCCCATCAAAACCTTGTTCGCTACCCTATATGCGACTGTCTACAAAATAGCTGTGTATGTACATGGTTTTCATGGCATTTCCATGTATGGATAGCCCTACACGCGAAAAAAATGGCTGATTTCTGCGTGGGCTGAAACGCCCAAGTTGGGATGGCCAAAAAGTTTAAATTGACCATGAAAATTTAAAATTTTTATATCGAAATGAAAGAGAGGGGAAAGGGAATTTACCTGGATCAAACATGGAGGGATTCCATTCGGCGATGCTCTCGGAATTCGATTTTGAAGTTCTCAACTCAAATACACTATGGTGGGTAAAAAATTCAAAATGGTATGAAAATTTTTAATTTTTCACTATTTTATAGAATTTTTTTTAAATTTTTACCCACTTTCTATAGTTTTTGACCGTTTGAACTAATTTGATGTTGTAGGAGCCCATTTTGAGTGTAGTTTAACCGTGTCTTGGACCCGTTCGTGCCTATTTTAGGTATTATTTCTAAATTGGCATATAGGTTAGGTTTTGACATCTGCTTGCATTTTGCATAACCTTATGACCATTTCATCTCTACCCTAGGTACAAACCCATTCTATATTGTCACAGAACCTTCTTGCTGCTTTTAGAAGTGACATGTTGTGAATGTTAGAGCTTTCCTATACATGGGTACCCTAGTTAGATCATGTTTTGCATTTTGTGCCCATGCCGACATTTCTCCTTTAGGGTGTGGGATTCCTTTGTATAGTACCGCCATGACTTTGAGCAAAAGCTTCATACTCCTCTTGAAATTTATGCCGGCCTTTCTCTCGGGAATCCCTTGTATATGTCAAGTTGTAATTACATTATCATGAGTTTTTGCTCCTGTATTGAGCCTTATGCCGGCTTCCCTGACTTTGATTATTATCCATATAGCCCGAGTTTGTCTCATGTCTAGCAAAGAAGAGCCTTTTTACATATCTTTTGCAGCTTGATCCCCCATTTTTTACCGGCAGGGAACTTTCCCCCGAGTGTCGTTATCCTACACATACTTCCTTGCATTGAGCATAGGTATGTTCCACTGCCTGGAACTAGTTTGCTTGTCCCCTGACACTCGTCTCCTCCTATATTTGTAACTATAAATCACTTTTATTCTTTTTCAATATTTTCAAAATATATGAAAAAGTCCACAAAAAATAAAAAACCAAAAATCCGAACAAGAAAATATGTTATCTTTGGCAGTAATCGAGTCATGTCACCTTCAAACAGAGCACTGTATATCACATCCGTTGGTTGGGTTATTAGTTTTACTTTAGGAGCTATACTTGCTACTCTGAGTTTATCTCCACCGACTGGTTAATATTCCAGTCCCTATGGAACCTCTGTCGATGCCTCCTATTTCATAGAGATGTCCCAGTTTTCATATCGAGTCCATGTTGCTTATATTCAGTCACCATTTGCCTTTATGCTCTTGTTTGAAGGAAGTTGAAGCCTGAGTCGGCCATTCCTCAATTTGTATTAAATTTGCATGTCGACCATTCCCGGTACTGTTACTGGTTTGTGCACATCTTGTTTGAGTTCTTCCACATTATACAGTGTTGCTGACTACCTTGTGTTGGTTGATGGTAGATGCCCTAATTCCCTCCTTCTAGTGGATTCCATCCCATCGACTTCAGATCATTTATTCTAGGATAGGATTCTAGAGTCATTTGAGTGCCTTGAGACTTAGAGTCATTAGTGGTAGGTTCTCTTGCCATCAACAGTTTTGGGAATACATCAATTTCCCCTGATCGATGGATTCTTCCAAGTGTTAGACCTCAACACATCTATTCACACTTGTTAGATTGCACTCTAGTACATTGATTCCCATTTTCATTATCGATGGGTGATATCGCATCTGTTAACGGTATACATCAATGACCAATAATCAGACAATGGACTACTATGTTCGACCTAGACACTTCTATTCACATAGTAGGACATGTACTTGTAGCAGTTTGTGTAGAATACTTTCCAGATTGGTGGCATTCCACATATGTTACCTCCTTGATTGTGCCAATGTTCATAAGATTTCAACTCTTGTGATTTGATTCTAGTGTATGTTAGATATCTTCAACTATTATGGAGATCTTGATCCATCGTATATATTCAACTTCTATGGAGATCTTGATCCATTGTATATATTCATTATGGAGATTCTGATCTATCATATATTGTACGTGGAAATGACCACACATGTCACATTTTGTATATCAATCCTATTCATGGCCGTTGTACTCTTATGTATCCAGGAGTGCTATATGTATTTGTAGTCATATGGAGAGATTGATTATTGTACTATACTGATGGATGGCTGGTTCTTCCACCTGGTTCTTCATCACTCCACTTCTGGGATGGATTTTATAATGTATTTCAACCATCATGTTACTCCTATGACCTCACACATTAGGGGGCATATGTTATAGCTGATTTTACCACACATGGTTGATTACATATTTATGGCCTTTCCCATCCCCTTGCAGAATCTTTAGACCCCATGGACTGATATTATACTTTGATGTTTCCAATTTCATCCCTAAAAACACCTGTTTATTGATGTACGCGACTTTTAATCCCATAATCGTGTGTACATGTGACTTTTGACCTAAAACTCATGTACATCGGGATGTGTGCATAAATACAAATATTTTGGAGTTTTCCTTCATGTGTGTCTGAACCACTTGAATCTTGTCCTTCCATATTCCTCGAGATCACTCGAATTTGACCCTCCATTAACCCTTTGGAGTGCTATATAAGGATCCCCTTGGATACATTGAAGAGGAGGAATTGAAGAGCAACGAAACTATAGTTCATTGTTGCCATAGCTTGCATATACTTGAGTTTGCATCCCTTCGTCCCTTTGGAGCACTTTGTGTTCTTCCCAAGCTCACCTTTGCTTGTGATCTTGATATCAAGAGATGGAGGATTGAGGTGGTGGAGGCCCAGGTGGAGGACTCAGTTTCTCCGGTTCGCAGATATGCCGACAGAGGTTGTCACTTGTGTAATCTCTAATTTGATTAATAGAAATATATTTTCCTATCCAATAATGTGTATTTGAATGAGTATTGAATCCATGGACATGTTTAATTTCTTATACATTGTTGATTATATATGCTAGAGTAGGTCTAACACCATATTATATAGCATGCTTGTCTTGTTTGCTGTTGTTGAGAGCAAATTTCTAGTGCAAGTGGGATTGGAAAAAGCTCAACGGGGATCTACTTCAACCGTCCAGAATAAGGTATGATTTGAGATCCTTTAGTGTTAGATGTTTGGTTTCTCTTGCATATTGGGAAGGGATTGATTTCTCATGTCTAGCTATCTGTAGTGGTACACTCCAAGCCATAGGAAGTTTCTCTCTGTAACAATAATTTTCTTTTCGATTTGATCCAAAATATGTCTCACCACCCATACATGAACCAAGATCCTTAACAGTGATCCAGATATTACCCACAAATAATATGGAAGTGCATTAATCTTCCATTTCTTCTCCCATGCAGTCACCTTGGAGTGATTTGCACTCCATCTCAGGAATCTCTCCCTCTAATTCATTTCTATTCTTATGCAGACAACTTGAGACTTCTATATCTTGAATAATACTCATGTCACAAATTTTAGAATCTCTGTTTGAAGAAAAACAAAAAAAACTCATAAAGCTTGAACATGCAGATGCCTTTGATGAATCTTCACCTTTTGTTCCTTCTTCTTCTTCTTCTTTGCTCAGAGAGGTGGAACAACTTGGTTCCTTTATGGATGGTTTTATACTATTGAAATAGTTCTCATCAACATTATTGGGCCAGAATCCATATTTGAAATAAATATATTCTTTGAAATACATGTCTGCATAAATATCCTTACCCAAAGCTAGATACTCCTGGTAGCAATGAGGCATGTTTTCACATGCTTCTATCATCTTTGCCAAGTATTTCTTAACCATTAGACAATCATATCTGATCTATTCTATATATGATGTATAATGGAAGTCATCGTCCTCAAATATTTGTAGGCCTCCATCAACATCGAGGGTTTCTTCTTCCTATTGCTCATAGTCTTCTTCTATCACTGGTAGGAGCCTCATAACTGCAACTTGAATGCGTGATTTGCAATATTTCTTCACTAAGAGATTAATTTCCACAGGAGTGGAGGAAAGTGATCTAGTACCACTATAATATACCATATCTAAATAAGACATGAATATAATCTATTACTGCTGATATTATCAAAATATGAATATAAATTAACAAGTTGATTGAGAACTTTCTTTGACTATGAAAGATATAGGCAATAATGATTTTTTTTGAGAGTGGCAGAGAATTAATAGAAGAAACTAAAGGAAAAGTTTGGAGACTAATATTTCAGATCCCTAATAACCTATATGTTGGGCCCTTTTAGGTTTTGAGCATCAGCTATGCTAAAGTCTACTCCCAGGATTCTGGGTGTCCCAACCAATGCAAACTGAGATTGAACAATCAATTCCAAGAAAAAAAGGCTTATGGAAGGTTTAGGTGAGTTTTAAGTCACTTATTAGGAATAAAATATTATTTGAACAGGTTCAAGACAATTTGAAAGAGTTTGATGGTGTTGGGGTAAAAACTAGGAATTTGGCCTAGAGATTGCCTACACAAAGGAGGCTTACAAAGGAATAATAAAATTTAATGAAATACATTTTCTGAGTTATATTGGGTTTTTTGGTGAATTTATGACCTGATAAAACTTACATAATCAAAATTGAGCTTACAGAACAAACATGACATTAAAAATGGTAAAACTAGTCAATTTTGACTAACTAATGAGCAGGGGTAAGAAAATAAAGATAAAATATGCTATGTTCTTGATCATATCTGCAAATAATTATGATAGCATGTTCATCAGACTAAATAATGCATCGGTAAATTTATATGTCACTATCATAGTCATATCATTATTACCAGTGCCTAAAATCATACAAAAGGCTCATTACATGAGCATTGGAACGTATCCCTCACACAATTTTGGCATTATAAGTTTCTTGAGAAGAAATATTATTGTATATCAGAGATAATAATATTATAAGGATATGGAGAATACCATAAATATATTGGAGGACCTGATCTCCCTCAATGGTGCCAAATACTGAATAATGGAGGCTTGAAACCATCACCCAACACCGATCTAAGAGCAAAGTGAAGTCTCCTTCACTGGATCTTGAATTCTAAGGCCAAATGACTGAAATTTGAGCTTGAACTTGGTCTTAAATGGCTGATGCTTGGCTCTTTGTGGTTGCACTAAAGAATGTAAGAGAAGATAGAAGAGAAGAGGAAGGATTAAGGAGCATCACCCAAGGTGGCTGAGGCACATCACTCAGACTAGAAGCTTAGCTTCACTCAACATCAAAACATTAATGATCAAAACTATGAAATGGATTTGGATGCATTCTTTTATATACTTGAATTACTTGTTGAGAAAATCATCCACTTTTATTGAGCAAGTTACCCACTTGCAAACCCTAACCCTAATCGTTGAATGCCCCCTCCTTGAGGAAAATATCAAGTCTAGAATTAAGATGTTGTTTCCCTGCTTGCATCACTCAAAATAAAGTGGAAATTCACCCCCCTTGAGAAAATGTTTCCTTATTTATGATTGATGATGTTTCCTTGCTTGCACCCTTTCACCAAAATGGAAACTGGGCTCTCCTTGACCAAATTTTTTCTTCTTTATGACTAATTGCTTTTCCTGTACTTTCCTTCTTTTAAAACTACCATGCTTTTGATGGTTTCCATCTTTTTTATGACAGGTTTCTTTTACTGCAATTTCTATCTTTTTGGCTTGAGTTCTTTTTAGCATTTTCTTGGTTTTCTCTAGGTTGTCATTTCTGAATGCCAACTCATGGTCCACTTGGATCGATGCAACCTCCTTTTCACCTATGACAATTACAACTCATTTCCACATTAATTATTTTTCATAATAATTAATTTCATACAAAATCAAAATTGGAATTTCAATTTATTACATGCCGCCATAGTATTAATTAATTAAAAATTCCTAGGCATAATTGATTAATTCAATTTTTAACCCCTATGCACTTGACACGGTCAACACTTTTAATGTCCTTCCAGGAATGGACATTACAATTTCACACACACACACACACACACACACACACACACACACACACACACACACACACACACACACACATGTTGCATTACAAAACAACCGTGGGTGGATTGTGTCATGAATCAACGTATCCAAGATATTGGTCAGTTAACGTCCTATTTATATTGTATAACTAGAGTTGACTTTGCACCACAATTACTTAATCAAGTGCACCTGCATTACTTTATTCAACACCAACGTCTTCTATAGATTTCCAACCCTTGACTAGCTTTTGGGGAATGAGTTTAGATATGTTTCTCATTTTTAGAACTTTTTTATAATTGAAATTTGCTTCCATCAATTCTAACACATTCAACAAGATATTAAAATTATAAAATTAAAAGTACATAGGGGAAGCATAGGCCAATTCTTGTAGTTGGAACACAGAAGAAAGCAACCTCCTGGCACCATTTGTTATTGGAATAAGGAGCTTTGAAAACAACTTTTGTCTTCATTGTTGTTAGGGTTTTTGAGCTCATGAAGGGAAATATACCCCACATGCAAGCGACCATATGGTGTGCTCGAGAAACTAATTTACCATGGGCACTAGAGCTGCTTTCCCTCCTTGTCGCCTACTGTGTCCATAACTATTTTTCTAGGGTTTTGGGTGTGTATTTTGCGAGCAACTAGCCGAATAATAGGAATGAAACATAACAGAGATAAATAAAAAACAATTTTGGATTTTTTTATAATATTTTGGATAAATCGCTGAAAATTTATGTTTACGAGAAGAGATCAAGAAAATTATTTGATACCATAGTTAATTCATTTCACTCCCCAAGGGGTGATCGTAGTTCCTACGCTGACAAGTGGAGAAATATATTTATTGTTATTGGGTAGAACGACTTTGCAAGCACCTAAATTCCAATTAGCACTACAAGGAAAATACCAAGTAGCAGAGGTTATAGCAGATGCTCCTCTAAAGAGAGCCCAAATATATGTTTATAGCGGAGGCGAGCGGGCAAAGGTTTTAGCAGGTGTTTTTTTTCTTTCTTTTTTCTTTCTAGTGTTTTATACATATCAAATGTACTAGTGTGTAACTAACACGAACACACTGGTGCAGACATAAACCATGTGGCACCATGGTCAAAATCATCATCAAGCTAAAAAAATTCTAAAAGTTTACATTGAATTGGTGTGTTTATATTACTCTAGTGCATCATTCTGCAACCGATTTGAAAGTACCAAAGTAGGGTAAACTGATAGTGGAGGACATTGCATTAGATTTTTTTTCATTTTCGGTGTTGTAGTTCTAAATAATAGCACTGTGGTGTTCAAGAATAGGGTGCATTGTATTAGGGTTAAAAAATATCAAATAAAAAATCCATGGATTAGATTACTTTTTATTTTTAACTTACAATTCTAGTGCGGTCGTTCTCACTAATCGCCCCGGGGTTTTCATGTTTTGTGTATACCGTGAAAATGTAAAACAAAAAAAATTATGGAATTTAAAAAAAACACATATTAGATTTATTTTTTATTTTTTATTTCCATTATTGATGCGATTTCTCTAAATAAACACACCTGGTCGGTAGAGTTTCAAGCACACCATGATAGGGTTAAATAAAATAAATCCAAATTAAAAAAACCATGTATTACATTAATTTTTAATTTTTAATTTTCATTTGTGGAATAGTAGTGCTCACTAACGGCATTGGGGTGTTTAGGTTTATGGTGCATTGTAATAGGGTTAAATACAACAATACCAAATTGAAAAAACCATTTTTACCATCTCTGTAGTGATTTTGACCCCCCAAGCACTGGTGCCACACCTTTCGCACTCAAACGTCTTGCCATCGGTGCTCCATGTGGTGGCATTGCTCACTTTCATTGCTTGCTTGGTGGATTTTGATTTTTTCCAAATGGTGGGAAAATTTTGAAATTTGGTGTACATTGCAACCATGCCTCTTCGACACACAAGTGACTAGGTAAACTATTTGCTACCTCCTAATTTGAATTTTTAGCAGATTAAAAATTAAAATGAGCTTTATTTGCCCTTATTTAAAAAAAAATCAAGAAACTTACATTATGCATTCAAGTCGTTTGGATTGCATTGCTACATGGTGCAGCCTCTAAATTTACAATGTGAACCGTGAATGGTGCACTCTAATGTTCATAAGTCGTCGCTAAACTAAATTATAAAAAAATCACCACGTTAACTAGTGTGCATTTTACACATGAACGCACCGAGAACGTTTAATAGGTGCACTGTGATCCTGATAATTTTTTTATTAAAATCACAAAGAGTTGCTCCTACAATGAACTTTATAAATATTTTTCCATAGTTTACGGTGCAATTACATGTCCACAATGCACCAGTGTCTCCTATTGATGGACACACCGCCACACTAAATCTATTTCTTTTAAATCACCATGTTAACCAGTGCACTTTGTTAACATGTCCGCACCAATAATTTAGTGTGTTGGCATGTAACATGTGCACCATTATGCTAAAAAAATTAATTCTAAAACTCAAAAATAGGTGCCCCTATTATGATGCACCTTAGACAAGTTTGAGCACTGTTGACGATGCACAAATGTGTCAGTTTCACATTGGTGCTTTCTATTGATGGAAGCACCCATTTTAATATTTACAAAATATTATCAGTGCATATTAAAAGAACACATGCATCAATGTGTTGAATGTAAAAACACACCGCTTTTGTTTTAAAAATAAATAGGCACACAATGCATTAGGGTGCATGTAGTGCACCATTCACAATGCTTCTATCATTGTAATGCGTCGATTATCCATATGATTTAAATTTAAATTTATTTTATTTACATAATTGGTCCATTTGTTTTATTGTAGCACACTATTTGCAGTGCTCTTCTGTTACAAGAGCACTGGTGACGGTGCATTATTGTAATTTAGGTGCATTGCTTGTCAAATTCATTTATTTTGAGAAAAAAATATTATTCGATGTTAATAAATAACATGCTCATTTAATTAAATATTAAATGTGTTTTATGTCTATTTGCGATACTAATTGATGTTATATGTGAATCAGAGATGTCAACGATGAGAGGTCGATCAACAATAGTAGGCATGAGTTGACCAATACAACTTTGTGTGCAAGTGTGAGGCCATAGAGGAAGAGGTATTTGTAACCTCACCTCATTACTGATCAAACACAAGACCTCTTGATGGTTGTCATCCTCCCAAAGTTCTATCATGAGGATACATCCCTCAAGGACTACTTAGCTTTGTTAACATAATTGATCCATTTTTGGGATCACCGCAGATAGGCCTTTCACATTGGTCCTGATTAGTGGTTCCAGCTCACAAAGGAGGAAATACTTCATCACTGAGATATCCTAGAGAGGGGAATATTTTCCCTAGTTCCCTAATGTTCTAGCTCATGTTGCAGCAGAGATTCAACTTGCTTACTCTTAGAGATATATGTGTGACCACGTCATTGATCTTGTTGATTTTCAAGTGTGTGATAGACAACTAAATATTTTTTCTTTCTATAGGTTAATGTGGGTTCTTTAGTGGGGAGACCTAGATGCACTAGGTGGTCCACCATTTTTTGTGGCAATTTTGTTTTGCTTTGGATCGAATTCATGCATAGATTAATGGGAGCGGATACTTTCCTTTTGGTTCACATCTCTTTTATTTATTTTTTGAGAGGTTTCCCACCACGAGGCCTTCATTTGATCATGACCCTCCTAGGTTGATGACCAACATGCATATGCACATGTGGGGACAGATGGTGCCCAAGAGAGGGTAACTCGAGTAATCATGTAGGATCACATAAAAGGTGCTAGAGATTCTTGCCAACAACGAGGACCATACATTGGACCTTATGCCATATCCCTACATGGTTTTGGAATAGAAATCATACCCCAACTTATTTTTCACCTAGGTTGAGCCAGCAGATGATAGAGGTAATATTAGCATTATGTTTAAATTAATCTAGTTGCATTTTATCTTCTTAATGCAAATGAAATATATGCTAACTTGTTTAATGAAATTGTATAATTATTGTTGTGTACTATATATGTTCCAAACATTAGCATGTTTGATTGGGAGAGGTGTCCACCCGTTCAAAATGATGAGGATATGAAGGACCCTGAGGTGCTTGTGTTGCTTAGACTTGGCCTACAATGCAATCCATATGATAGGTTTTGAAAATATGTAGCAAACAGGATGTCCACATTGTTGGTTTGATGGGGATTCCATCCTGTACGGGCGCAAAATATAATCCAATACATTGAGCTTGCAGAGTTATGGGGGATGCTTCCTCATGATTAGAGTTCTTTGATGTAGTATGCCATCAGTGCATCCATCCTTCTAGATGTTTGTAGGTCGAAGGAACATCCTACATATAATGAGACCAATGATCATCCACCTCCTCCTCACTATGATGAGGGAACATCGACACCTCATGATCCACCTCCTCCTCCTTCTCACCATAATGACCGACCACTATTTACTCCTCCACACCCAGTCGACTCACCACCATCTTTGTTCCATAATAGGTTAACTGACCAACATCTACTCCTCATCGACCGGACCATCCAACATCTCCTACTCCACTCACCTTGGCTCTAACTAGGATGGTTGCAGTGAGTGAGATTCATTTTCATGAAGATATCTTTGCTCCTCTCCAATCTACTTTTTTTGCTGGTAGAGAACCAATACCTCTGCCTCTGTCTCTGTCTCTGCCTCTACCTCTGTTGAAAGAGGTAGAGATGCCTCTGATTCCAAAGGTGGACCAACTATCTCATAACATTCATTAGACTCTAGATGTATATTTGGAATGTATCATGCATTTTATATTGATGTTTACACACACACTTTTTCATGTTGATGTTGATGTTTATTTATGTGTATGTTAGATGGTGTTTTTTAGATAATGCAACTTGTGTTTTGTTAGACGTAAATATTATATTTGTGTGTTAGATGATGTTTAAATATGTTAAATGCATATGTTAGATGATGATTGGTAATGTTTACATGTGTATGTTAGGTGATTTTTGATGTGTATGTTAGATTATGTTAGTTATTTTTTATGTGTGTGTAATATGTTGCTTATGTTTGATAGGTGATGGTAGATGTGTATGTTGGATCATGTTTGTCATACATGTGTGATGGTTATGCTAGATGGAGTTTATCTTTAGTAGGTGGTTATGATGATGCCAATGATGCTACATTACATGATGTTAGGTGATGGTGGTGGTGGCCATTGATTTGATTATCACATTGCAATATTTTTTGTTGTTATGTATATATGGACTTATTTTTTATGAACTCGTTGGGATGTCAAAATATTTGATGATATGTATCTTCATGTGTATGATGTATTTTTTTTTATGTCATTGAGTGTGATTCATGTGTATGATACAATTTTATTCATTTATTTATGTCGATGTCTTTTATATTAGCTATAATTATAATTACAAATTGTGCACAATTTTATAATTGCAAGCTACAATCTCAACTATAATTAAAATTTACAATTATTATTACGATTTCACAACTACAAATTACAATTTCAATTACAATAAGAAATTACTAGTTAGATTTACAAATTGCAAGTTACAAAATGGACAATTACAACTACAAATTTACAATCGCAAATTTCAACTACAAATATGCAATTGCCTTTTCAAATTAATTTAAGTAATATTTTTTATTAAATTGTTAAATGTGGGCCATGTGAAAATGATATTATGTTCTTTCTTCACCTCCTATTTATCACAAATTTACAAAATTAGTCATCCCAATCTTTTGTTTTTTGTTAAATTGTTGAGTAGTTTCATAATGGAGGTTATGAGTCCCATTGGTTCTAATTTTGGCAGTATTAAATTTTTTTCTTTATGCACATAACATTGGAAAAATAATTTTGATCATTAAATTTAGGATTTATAAAATTCTTGTAGCATCCATGTTTCTTTTATTAATCATGTCACTATTCTCCAGCTATTTTAAATGACAATTTAAATTGATTCCTATGTAGTGTAGTAGTGTTATATCCACCACATAAAACAAGTGAAAGTACCAACTTTAAGAAAAAGTAAAATTAGTAAGATTAAGTATTTTGTTTTGCAAAAAAACAAATCAAATTTTTGTTTCTTAGTTTAGTAGATTTGAGGTGATACACAATGTATTGACCATTAGAGGGAAGTTATCCAATTGGAAAATTGAGTACCTCCTCTTTAAGAAAAATAGATTTAGTAACATTAAATCTTTTGTTTTCTAAAAAAACTAATATTAGATTTCCACTTTTCAGCAAGGTTTTGGTTGGAATTTGGGGCTATTTTAAAACGAAATATGAATTTAGAATTCAATTAGGATTTGAAGAATTCCCTTAAAATTTAAAATTCCTATCGGATTCCTTCAACTCTGTCAGAAAAATTTGAAATTGTCAAACCTTTAAGCTACACATTTTATTTGACCCAACATTAATTTTTAAAATTAACGATCAACCTGAAAATATTTTGCTCGATACAAAGGGAAATGTGAAAATATTTGATTTCGGCCTCAACGCACTTCTAGAGCAATTAAAGGTATGTATCCAATTATGATGGCATCATTTATTTTGATGCAAAAGTTTTGAGAATGGTATCTTTTTGCAACATGTGTAACACTGGCCTTTTAGGCAGATCGGTTGCTGCATACGACTTGTGGAAGCCCCAATTACGTGGCACCTAAGGTAACAACTTATCCGTGAGTTTATACTTTGAATCTGACATAATCCGAGTTGCAATTAGTTAAATGTAATTTGGGTTGTGTTTATACAGGGGATTTCTAACAGAGGATATGATGATGCTACCACCGATGTTTGGTCTTGTGGTGTCATCCTCTTTCTTCTCTTGAAGGGTTGGCTTCCCTTCGAGGACAGAAATCTTGCAATCCTCTATAAGAAGTTACTAACTAATAACTAACTTTTTTTTTAAAGAAATGGTTGGGTGTTTTTTTATTATATAGAAAATAATGTGGATACAAAATACATATAGGAGTGCTCCCATAACAGGACATCATCCATTTCACCTTGTTCATCCTTCTCTAGCTTGTAGCTATCATGAAAATTGCCTATACTGTGGAAGTTATATCTTCTTACAAATTTCCCAAGCAATAAAATGCAGAAACAAAACATTACAAAAAAAATCATATTTTAAGGGATCTAAACATTTTCCCGAATGACACTATCCTTTTCTAAGAAACTACAACGCAAACCAACCCCTTTATTGGCCATGCTATCCACTTGTTGATTTTGACCTTTCAAAACATGAAGGTAGGAAATTGTTTTGAATTCCTTGACTAGACAGTAGAGGGTGCGATGCATCTTTGAGGATGGAATATTCCGATCTCTATAGATATTTCTTGCTTCCCTAATGAAAATTAGGGAATCTCCTATAAATCTCATTTCCTCAATCCCCATTTATCTAGCCAGCTCCAAAACTTTGATTAATGCGTTCCATTCTGCACCATTGTTCATTGCTCTCCCAATGCCCCTTGCATACTCTTTTTTCTTGTTCCCTTTGGAGTCAAAGATTACCCCACCTGTGCCTGCTATCCATGGATTTCCTTTCGAGGCACCATCAAAGAACAAAGAGTTGCTTCCTATATTTGTCCACCAATTTTGTAGTTCATCATTGCTCATCCTTATCTTCCAGCTCAGAAGTCTCGACTTCTTTGAGGGGTTGAACCAAGAACGTGGGGAAGGATTCCAAAGGAGGTCGACCATCCAATATCTTTCTTCAACCGTAAGAGGTTCCTTTTTTACACTTTTCATTCCTCTTATGGATAAAGTGTCCACCCATAGGTCCTTTGCCGAGGCAGAAACTTTATTAATGCATGATCTTATTCCTTCGAAGATTTCCTTGTCCCTTGCGGTCCAAATTTTCTAGGAAATAAATCTTGGGAGAGCTTCCCATGCTATAGAAAAGTCCAATTTTTTATTGAAAGAGCCCTAATAGTAATATTTCCAGCTGAAGAATAGATCATTCCATTTCATTGGCAGCGTAATATTCATATTTAATTCTTTGAGCACCTTACTCCAGACTTTATGCGTGAATTTACACTCTATGAAAACATGCTCCGAGATTTCGTCCTCCTCTTTACACAGGATGCAACATAGTGGCCCTACGATCTCTCTCTTCCTCAAATTCTAGGCTGTGAGTGTTTTAAGGTGGGCAAGGATCCAAAAGAATACGTTGATCTTTGGTGACCCATCGCTGCTCCAAACTTTATTCTACCTGTTATTTTTTATTATCCTATTCTTACTTTTATATATCATACGGTAGTGTTCCTTCACCATATATTCTCCCGTTTTTCCCCATCTGCGATTGTATGCAATGTTTTTATGCATTGGAACTTTCCCATGCATGAGCGTGAGGAGCACTCTATAATCATCTTGAAGGTGAATTTGGGGTTCAATATTCTTCCACCCTTTTGACCTACCATTTCCTGTCCATACTGAAATATCGTATAGCGTGTTGTAGTTGTTGCATACACACCATCCCTTCAACTCGTTTAGCTCATGACAGAAGTTTGCTGCGAATTTCGATCCTAGCCTATCCTGCCATATTTTAATATGTTTCCCATTACTTGCAATCCAATAGATGTCTTCTTGGATTATATATGCTGACTTTTTGTAGAGCTCCCAGATTGGAGACCCAACTTTGCTCATGCTTATGCTCTCAATGCATCTTCTTCTATTGCCAGTCATATATTTTTTTCTGCAGGGCCTTTTTCCACCATGCATTTTCTCCAGTGAAAACTCTCCATAATACTTTTGCGTCGAGAGCCAAATTCATGTCTTGGGGATCTCTAACTCCCGCTCCACCATATTGCTTTGGGATGCACACGGTGTCCCAATTTATCAAATTGAATTTTTTTGTGTTAGCCGCCTTGCCTCCTTGCCAGAGGAATTTCTGAATCTCTCCATTGATTTCTTGTATTATTTGTTTAGGTGCTAATGAAATTGAGCAGACATAAATCAGGTATGTAGAGAGGATAGATTTGATAAGTACTAACTTTCCTGTTGGGTTGAGCCAACTAGTTCCCTAAGCATTGATTTTTATTTATTTTTATTTTGTCAATCAGACCATGCTAGTCTACCTTCTTTTTTTCCCTATGAATATGGGAATTCCCAAGTAACTGAAAGAGTTCCAGACTGTGAGTCCTTCAAATACAAGGATTCATGATATCTTTGCATGGTTCCAGGAAGGCAATTCCAACCATAAGATTTTGATTTAGAATCATTTATCTTACCATCCGATTCTTTAAGGAAAGTGGAGAGCACTCTTTTGAACCTTTCTGCTATGATCATGGACACGGCTCCAAGTAGAATGGTGTCATCAATGAATTTCGCATGATTTGCAGATATAACTCCTCTTGCAATTTTGAACCCTTTAAGATCCCCATTGTCTTGCTGTTGCTGTAGCTTTCTACTCATAGAGTCAGCTACTGGAAGGTAAATATATGGGGACAGTAGGAAACCTTTCCTGATTCCCCTGGTGGATTGAAAGAACTTGGTTGGTCTATCATTTAGCAACAGCGCAATCTAGGGACTACTGATGGAATCCTTAATCCATCTAATGAACCTCGTGGAGAAACCAAACTTTGACATGATTTCAAATAAAAATAAGTGATTTACTCGATCAAATGCATTAGCCATATCGAGTTTTATAGCCATACCTTGCTTCTTGCATACCATGTTGGTGTGGATTGCTTCCTGAACAATTATGATGTTGTCAAGGATTTGACGCCCAACAACAAATCCTCCCTGTGTGTCTGAGATTAACCTTCCCACTATTTTATTCATTCTTGTATTCGAGAGAAACAAATCCAAGAACAAATCCTCCCTGTGTATATGAGATTAACTAATAACTAACTAAATGAAGGACAAAATTACAAATAGTTTTAAATATTTTATTTGATCATAAAATCTCATTCATTGTGTACTCTAGATCTACAAAAGTGAGTTCAACTGTTCAAATTGGCTATCTACAGGCGCTCGCAAATTGGTTAAACAAATACTTGATCCCAATACAAATATGGTAAGTGAAAATCATCCTTTGGTTGTTTTTTTAACTCCAAATTACCAAAAGAAAAAGTTGTATTGTGGTTAATTACATCGAAGGTGTTATTTAAGGGGCATGTTCCTCTATCTGCCGATGCCTATGATGGTCTGGATTTATGTGTAAACGAAATGAAAGAATAGATACAGAATCATAATCACAGACATTTTTCAAAGATAAAAAAGATACAGTAAACACATAATGTATTAAATGGCAAAAATTGAACATACTGTAATGGCGGTGACTATCTTTGAGAAGAGATGTGACTGTTATGCTCATCCGTTCAAATATGAATACAAAATGAGGCCAAAGGGGCCTATTTATGGTAAGAATGAGGAAGAGAACCCCAAAATTCCAAAACATAACCCTAGAAGATGAACCATCATAAATTTTGCGGCCCCAAGGTGGTAAGTTGAACAAAAAACTTCCCGGGGTCAAACTTTTGCATACGATATCTGATTTGGGCGCTCGATGGAAATATCTATTCGAGATTTATATCCAATGACAGAAAATATTGAGTCCAGAATGGACTCAAATTTTCCTAGCCATTCGATGCCAAAAAACGTAGTTTAGGGCCTCAAAACAGCTCCGAAAGTTTGGGACCTGAAAAACCGTAGAAAAATAACTAGGAAACTGCCACAATGGACAATTGTTTTGAGCTAGTGGAATAGGTGGGTGGCCATCGATATCCATCTGGATCATGTGAGGAACCTTTATGAGGAACCTCCCAGAGTCCACCAACTCTGTAAAACTCCGTAATGTATCCATGGTGATAGACTCCTTAAAATTGTAATGCTCATTCTGTAAAGATCCGGGTTGTTTTCCATTATTAGGTCTCCCTTAGTACCTACGATAGTTTCTTCTCCCCCTACTTCCAATATTATACTCCTGTAATTAGGGCTATCAACATACTCGTTAAAGCCTTCAAGTTCCAAATCTAATCTTGTGTGTTGCAGTCATGTATGCCCACACTCTTGAAAATCCATATTATTCATGTGTTCTGCACTATTTCTAGCTCCAGTGCCACCTGATTCTTCTGATCTAAAACTATCGTGCACAACCCCATCCATCCCATGTTCCAGACTAGGACGTATTTAGGACGCCATGGCAGGGACAAAGGGGTTTTCTAAATACGCAATATTGGCTCTACATAAAGGACATTTGTGACCTTAGCCAAACATCAATGCAGTTAATATGGAATGCATGGCAACATTTGGGAAGAATCCTGAGAGCCTCATTCTCCTGAAACTCAACCAGACAAAATCCACACTCGATTATATCTATGAGCTTCTCTACTTTAATGAATATTCACAGAGGAATGGATTTGATCACAGCTTCATCCAGGCCATATGATTGAGTAATTATCTGCCATCCTTCTGGGTCTTGGAATCCTTCCAGTGAATAAGCATTTACTTGTATATTCTGTTTAGATTCCAAAATCCTACGTCTCCTCCTGAAAAAAGGTTTCCATCAAGAAGCTTTGCAATACTTGGAAAAAATCTTATAGTAACTTACTGCTAGTAAAGCACTGCCTAGAACTACAACAATGGTTATTAGGGAAGGATTGATGGTGGTGGTGGTGTATTTGTGCTTGGTGGGTCCTTTACTTATGGCTTCACCTGGTGAGGCTCCCCATCCAAACTCATATCTACCTGCTGAAATTTCCCTTAGAGGGGATTGCTCCGGAGGAAAATTCATGGCGAATTTCTTTAACAGATCTACTTCAAATCTATAAATTTGTTGAAAATACATAGATGTAATTAGTTACCATGTTCATGGAGAATGAAGGATAACAAAACCACTACAAAATCATAAATAACGCCACTACAAATTCAGAGTGAATTGATGTAACAAGACAAAATTGATGAGAAAACTGCAAATCACCTCAAAGAAAGCATATTCATGGTGTGTTAAGCTCTGGAAAATGATAGAATAGCCTACCCATTAGGAAAATACACTCCATGGGTATAATTTTCATGAGTTTTTGAGCTGGTTAACATAAAACCAACACATTCCAAACTTCGAAATCAAACTGACATTGAATCACATACGCCTAGCCACGGGACTACCAAATGTTATGGCTTTCTTCTTTCATGTTTTTTATTATAAAATCCCTAGATTAGAAAGCAACTCGAACCTATAATTTACAAATTGTAGTGACAACAGAGATTTTTTAGAAGTTATTTTGTGCTTGTTTGAATACTTTGGTTGTCAAAATATAAGAAAAGCAACAACTGGAAGATTAAACGTTGGAAAGGTCATCGAAAAGAACATGTAAACGTGCCTTGGATATTTGTCCCACCATATTTATAAAATATTTATTGTAAAATAATCGAATTTTGTTAAAATTGAACATGGCCCATATTTCTTTAAATTATAAAAAAAATTGTTAATGGTTTTATCCAGTTATAGTTTTTATTTCAATTTTCACAAATATTGGAATTGAACATTGCCCATATTGTTCAATAAAGATGTTAAATTCAAACTATAAAGCATCAAAGAGATTGAAAATATTATATTAAAAAATATACATGTCAAATGCCATTGGACACTTTATGTTTTACATTTTGTTGTGAAAACATTTTAAAAAGATATAGACTCACTTTTTTATGGTTTTATTTTTTCTCCATTTTATTGTAGTATTATTAAATCTTATGTTCTTAAGATACATACTTTTCTTAAGATACATACCCACTTTTTATTTATTTTTTTGGGTGTGTCTTCATTTCATATTCCTTGAGGTATTAATATTGAAGATTTGTGTGAAAACTTTTTTGAATGACTTGGTGTAGTTTTTTCTATTTTATTTGATGATATATGTTTTTTCTTTTCTTTTATAATAGTTTAAAATAAAATAAATGAATACATAATTTTGTGTATATTACAAAAATATGTGGATTAATGCTACATGATTCATAGGATTGTGAATGCTACATGGTTGAAGGGTTGTGAATGCTACATTATTTATATGATTGTGAATGTTATATGACATTAATGTTGAAGGGTAGTATGACTAGACTTTGTGTTTTATCTAAGTTGTGATACATGGTATACACATAATTGTACCATTATAATGTGCAGTTTTAGGTATTGTTAGGATTATATTTGGATGTTAAAAATACTGTCACACAATTTGGTTCTTAAGTTCTAAGAGTAACTTATTAGAAATGAATGTTAATATCTAGCATTGAATTTTCCTCTGTGCCTGTTTCCACCTATATTAATTAATGAATATCATCCATCTCAGCGTTAAATAACTCATATGCCATGTCTTTATTTAATGTTGGTCTGTTTGTGGCATACAGACTATGCATTTGACCAATGCAATGCAATCAAAATCTCGCAGTAGTGACCCTGACCTCACACAGAGAGGGCAATTCAGCAGAAGAGAAGTTAAACGTTTAAACTATACTATGAACACGGTATTTTCAGCTTTTCCATACCAGTATAAATCCATGCTAAATCAAGATTTCTTTTGCATAGAGAACTTGTTTTTTATAATTCCAAATCAAAATTATTTGAGCAAACATAGATTGTTTTTATTAGTTTATTAAATATGTGGGTTCTTAGATAATTGAAATTTTGTTTCAAGAAGAAAAGAGAGGATTTATATTTTAATTTTTTCAAAACCTAATTGAAATTTTGTTTCAAGAAAAAGATAGGGGATTTATATTTTGATTTTTTCAAGGATAATAATAAATGAGAGTTAAAATCTTAAAGTATAATTGATGTTATTTGGATCTCCTTTATTTTATAAATGTATTTTTATAAGTGAAAAAGACTAAACCAAATGAAGTTATGATGGGGATACTAGGGCTACAAACCAACCTTCTTCTTTTCAAGCATAACGGGGAAACCACCCTTCATGTGCGCAGTCAATTTGTGAATGAGGTTTCGATTTCCCATAGACGAATATTCAACCAGGAGCTGCAATATGAACATAGAAACCATAGTTGCCGCAACATATTTCATATGAATAAATGCATATATTTTTCCAGATAGACTTGTGCGACACCTCGGAAGGATGTGAATTTGAAGGGATTCTGCAGGATAAAATTCGCATCTTTGTTCAACCTTCTTTTTGGTTTGAATTTGAGCTAGCCGGTACCCCAGATGGTGTCCCTACAACCCATGGTGTATGGGTAGTAATTCACTCAAGTTCCTATATGCACGATAGTCACATTAGGAAGAACGTCGTTGTGGAGAGCATGCTTGGAGTCCAAGAGGATAGGCGGATAAAGTCTTATCGATTCACAAATTGATGCGTGTAGGTAATGCATGCTCTGTAGATCCTCGTATGAAAATACCCAGGCCTTTTCGTCATGTTTGGCTTCGGGTTTGACGGCCGTGAGAAATGCAATTTATTTGCGTATTGCTTCCAATATGCCTACAAAATGTTTACATGTACCATAAGCTAGATATTTACATATGGCGATTTTAATACGAACTAAACATACAAACTTTAACACAATGAATTTCTATTTACCTGTGAATAATGAATTTCTGTTTACCCATGATTCATCTTTCCAGAATATTTCTGCTACACTCCCCGACACCTATAGAAGCCTTAAATTCTTCATTAGAATCCAGGAAGGTAGAGAAGAGTTGGGATGTTTGTTCAAGCAAATCCATATGAGATTTAGGGACTTCATCATCATTATACTATGTTCCAGGAGAGAAGCTTCAGTATCAACAAGTTACAACCTCCTCATTTGAATACCATCAAATGCATCATCTTCATGATAATCAACAAGCACCATTCTATTTCCCTACACAGTAATTATGTATCCAATCATCAACACTTATAGAATATTGTTGCAATAAATCATCAATAATGATAATTTATGTCCAACTCCAAAGTCGATGGGAGAAGAGCTCTCAACAACATCTCTTAGCCAACTTTCATAGTTTGTCATACATATTTGTATCATTCCAACGGTCTATTCCCAGAGTTTCCATGGGAAAATTGGAGGTCATGCATATAATCTGAAACACAACTGTCTAGGTCCACTAGACACTCGGTTTGTACATGTGAAGACCCAAACTCAGTGAGCTAGAAAGACATTGCATTGGAAAACACGTGGGTGATTTTAAGGTTGGTTGGGATTTAAAAAATCAATGGGCCAGGTCGTTGCCATGGTTTTGAAAAAAGTTTTATCCGGCAATGATCACTACTAATGGAGCTAACAGAGGTTGCAGAACTTGAAAAAGAAAGAAAAACTTATGCGAATTTGAAGGTTGAAGAAAGGTTTATGGGAGTCTAATGAGCGGTCATATATATATTATTTATTTTGCAAAGAAATGTAACAATAAGAAAATGACTTTGTGTTCGTTGGATTTTAATTTTCAGTTTCATATATCAAAGCTTATGACTTAGAGGGCCTCCACATTCCATCGTGATGGTTTTGGGATCCGCTAGGAGTAAAGGGAACCATGCCTTTGCCTTTACATGTAGTGAAGAGAAAAGGTAAAAAGAAATTCAATGGAATTGTTACGTCTATCAGAACTTGTGCCCCTTGAGTTACAATATGTGGGCGAAAGGGGGTTGGCTTCTGCATCCATTACGTCATGAAAATTAAGAAACAAGCTACTAATGGACATCATGACTATATACTATCGATATTCAATACGAAGATTGACTTGGGATATTAAAAACTTTAAACAAAATATTTTCTTCACCTGTTAACCTTATTTTTCCATTCAATGATCTTCAATACATGAGATTATAAGAGGACCCACACGAATGGTCGATAGGAAAAATGGTGTCACTTGTGCAAATTATGATGTGCAGAAATTATAATTTCTCTCATAGTTCAAGTTTCAATTTCAAAGGTATAGTCTCTCCACATCCAGGTTGGGTCTTAGTTTCAAAGGTATAGTTCCTCCATGTCCAGGGGTTTTGAGGTTCTCTAAAGCTACCTAAAACTTGGAAAACTCCTATAACTATGCCCCTTGTTTTTTTGGACTTTTTTTCTTTGTAAGATTCCATTGGCATTCAAAGGAACGAAAAGAAAACATTGACTTGTTCACCAAATGCTTTGAAATTTAAAAACTTTATGTACAAAATCCTTTTGGAGGAGACTTATTTTCACTTATGTGGCGATTTATAAGTTTGATGTAACTTGTTTTCACTTATTTTCCTAGACTTTCTTTCATCACATAAACTTATATTATCTACACACAACTTTATCTCATTTTTTAAACATATTGAAGTTCTCTTCGGTGTCTCATTTTCCCCTCTTTGGGGATATGCTAGTTAAATTGTTGTTACATAATTTAGTAGATTTCAGGTGATCCATAATGAATACTTATCCAATTTGTTTAATATTAATGATCTAAACCAAAATGAAAAATTGAGTAATGTGATACTTAAACAAAGTAAACATGGAAAATTAGGTAATGTGATACTTGAAAGTAAGTATGGAAAAGTAAGACTCAAATTTTCAATTTCAAGATTAAAAAACATAGTATTCACAACCAAATGTGGTAATCTTTAATTTTATGGTAAGAGAGAAATACAATTTAAAAGAAAGCTCCAGTTAATGTAATTAAGTATAAAATTCTAAAAAAAAAGAATGCATAATTCTTAAAAAAATGATTTCAACTTAAAAGTTGTGTTCTATTTTCAAGTAAATTAGAGAATGAGAGTGAACTAAATTTGATATTGTTAAATTAAGGTAAGTTTGATTATATTTGATAAAAAATAGGAATAAGTTTTTGCAATTGAATTGCAAAATTTAATACATAAAGAATATGCATAAATTTAACCTTACTCTGAATTGGAAAGTAAATATGTATTGCCTTTTTTTACCACGTTTATTCCTATAGTTACAAAGTGTAGCAATTTTTTGAGATTTTATAAAATTTGAGATACCTATTAAATACCATGTAGTATAATATAGGTAAAAAAAATAATGTTTTTTTCTTGTTTTATTGTCTAAATTTAACCATTTACAAGCATCACTATTAAATAAAAAAATAACTGTATTTTATCATTATATGTCATTACAAAAAAGTAAAATTGGTTCAAATAAACTTAATGAAATTCTATCAATATTATTAATTTCAAAAGTAATGTTTTTTTTGCAAGCAAGAAGATTATATTATAAAGAATCCTCCTATACAAAAAAGTGAGCACTTTTAGGGCCGAGAGTGCCTAATATATCAACATGACTGTTTAAACAGATTCATCACAAAAAATGAAGTTCCCCTTATCTAACCCTTCCACTAACTTTTCCTCCTTTTTTCCCCATTACAGTAAGTTATATCAGTGTCTGTCATATACTTTCACAAAAACAAGTTACATAACTGTGATCCATATTACTACAACCACAACCATAAACAAAAACTAAAAACATAACAAAGCTAAAAACTAACTTCATCCTGGACTAGAAAAGACACAGCAGATGAAAACACCTAAACCTTGAAGAAGTCCCAGAACCCATCACTTTGGATCCATGGGGCTACTCCAGTGATTCATGGTTCATGAGTGAAGACCACTAAGCTTGGATTCCTCCGTTGCTGCAAGCAGAAACCTTGGACTGTGAATAGGGCATGGACTCCAAACACACGCCACAGACGAGGCTTCCTCCACAACAACATTATCCGGTATGATTCCAAACTTCATGGAAATACTATCAATATTTCTATGCATCAAGAGGTTGTCATGGTAGTGATCCTTCGAGGATTTAATAGGTTTATCATCACCTGGTGCTTTGTTTTCCATGTCCGTCAGGATGTGAGCTAAATCTCCTTCGTAACCCAATGGGTAGTTATCA
Source organism: Pseudotsuga menziesii (assembly GCA_001517045.1). Taxonomy (NCBI): domain Eukaryota; kingdom Viridiplantae; phylum Streptophyta; class Pinopsida; order Pinales; family Pinaceae; genus Pseudotsuga; species Pseudotsuga menziesii. The sequence goes on from LPNX011110729.1 coordinate 420,132, forward strand.
TCCAGTCATAGGAAGAGAGACACCCAACCGTGGTACTGGTATCACTAACCCATTCTTCGACCTTGGACTTGATGGTTTTCATATCCATGGCCTGCAACCGGTTCCACAGGTCTTGTTCCACCTTTTCAATTTCCTCCCGAATTATTGAAGGTATACGCTCTAGGAAGAAGCGAGCAACTTTCTCGGATATCTGCATTTCTGATTCTAAATTCCCCCATTTACTCCTTTCCTACCCTCCCCCGCACCTATCTCTTGGGAGCCATCAAGAAAAGGGCTTGGTGCTTCAACTGATATCCTACCCACTCTTTCTTTCTCACAACAAACCACCTCAGGAAGAGAAGACGTGGAATGTAGGGAGGGAAATCATAGGTCAAATATATAGCTACAGTACTCATAATAATCTGGTTAACCATACTAAATTCTCTCTACTTGCTATTTATTGACAAGGTATGCCACCTGATCTATCTCCTTTCCTCAGTAGTTCCCTGTACCTTTCCTAGCAGAATCCAGACCTGGCTGCAATCTTTCCTCATTAATGGCACTAGATGGGAGATCCTGGGTACTCATATCTTGGTGAGATGAGGAGGTACTAATGTCTAACCATGATGATGGGGGATAATGATTCCTGGAGATGGATGAGGGAGACACATGTAACTCAAACGAGTGACTCAACACTTGTCTCGTGCATCCCATAATTTCTCGAGCCAACTTAAGGTCTTAGGCCGCAAAGTGTGAGATTTGAAACTTCCACTCGATACCCCCTTCCTCAGGAAACTGACATTCCACAATCCATTCTCCACCCCTTTCACTGATGTTTGCGATCAAGTGTACCACCTTATTCCCGTCCCATTTGATGTGGGTAAAGTACCAAGTGTGGTGCCCTCTAATGAGATTAGCTAGCCACTCCACACAATACTTCATATTCCAGCTATCTACCACTTTGAAAATGGTCTGTCCATCTTGTATCCTTTTGGCCATCTGGACGATGATATTAGAGTCTCCTGCGATTATCAGAGGTTCCCATTAACGACATAGGGAGAGATTGATGCCTTGAAGTAATCCTTCTAAATCCATTGCATTATTGGTGTCCTATAATAAATTCCCATGAAAGAGCCAGATAACCTTTCCATCACTGTTCTGGATAATGCCTTGATACCCAGCCGAACCCGGATTACCTTTGGTGCACCATTGAAATTCAACTTGTAGTGGCCGCTTGGAGGTGGGATCCAGGTATTCGGACTAGCTAGGAGAACTCTCTTTACCTTAAAATTTCCCCACCCTTATGGGGATAAATCCATTCCCTAACCATTCAAGATCTGTTTTCCCTGTCATCCATCTCCCAATCTTTCTCATTCCACTGGGTAATTTTAATAGTCTCTTGAAAATGTTTATTAACTTGGTTCTAAACTGTTTGATTTTTTTTTCTTCTTAAAAAAAATTTCCATTTATTTCCTTCCAAATTTCCCACATCAAAGTTCCAGGGAACATAAGACTAATTTTACGAATAACCAAGTTTTTGTAAGCCTCCTTATTCCACACTTTTATCGTTTGGTGAGGTTGGCCTATCACACGATCAATCCTTCTAAAAATTGCAGCTCCTGAGTCTCATAAGGAAGAAGTAATAGAGCATGAGCCTAGGAGATGATTTATAGTTTCCTCCTCATGTTCACATAAAGAACACCAAAATGGACCATTCATGTCTATTTTCATTAAATTTCTCCTATAAGGATTCGTCTATGGGAGACCAACCAGATAAAGTTAACAATTTTGGGCTAAGGGTTAAAGTTCTAAATTGCATTCCAAATATCCCTATGCTCGATTTATTCTTGGATGAACGTAAAATTATAATCTTCTTATGTGTTATATGTTCCTTTAGATTGATATCCCCACCTCAATTTATTTGGTTCTCCTTGTATATGAATGCAACGTTCTTGAAGGGTCTCCATAATCTTGTGGGTGTATTCAACTAGGAATATTTGATTCCACAACTCCTATGGTTTTCCTTCATAGAATTCTTCGTTGTCTTGCGTTTCTCTCCAGAATTGATGGATTTTAGTTAGCCCCAGTTCCTTGGCTCTAGTCCATCTAGTTTGGATATCAATCTATGAAGTGATCTTTGACATCTGCTGCCAAGAATCGTTCAAAAAATAAGCATCATGTCCTTCCCTTATTTCCCAAAAGCTATGATCTTGGATTATCCCTCTGTTCATATAAGCATAATTCCATACATGGGATCCTTGCATGCCTTTGTTAAACCTTATAAGATCTTGTTTTGGTTTCCTTGAGCATACTTGCCATGCCATAATTTTTCCCATGGTTCTTCTTTATGTGACACCCAATGCCACAAATTTTCGCTCCTAAGACTTAACTATTTTTCTCTGTGTCTCTCAGTCCTAGTCCACCTTGATCCTTTGATTTACATACAGTCTCCCAACTCACCTGAGCCCATCTGTGATTTCCCTAATTGCCTCCCCATAAGAAGTTTCTTTGAATTGCAATAATTATTTTTAGAACCGATTTTGGATCAGCCATGGTATAAAAGAGGTATATGGGCATAGATTGAAGAACTACTTTCACTAAAACCACCCTGTTATCCAAGTTGAGATTTCTAAAATTCTAGTTATCCAATTTCTTTCTCATTCATTCCTGATCACCCCTTTCCTTATCGCCCCTTCAGTAAGCGAAGCACCAAGATATTTGGATGGAAGGGAGCTTTTATGGAATCCTAGGATACACAAAATATTCTACTGATTGATACTTGAGGTTGTTAAAAAACAAGACTTGGGACTTTGTATTATTTACCTCCAGCCCATAAGCCCTTGAAAAGGATCTCAGGAATTTCTTCAAATCCCGTGCCTCATGAACCGATGAGTACCCCATAAGCATTGTATCATCCATAAATTGTTGATGGGATATGGTTTCAGAACTAGTATGAAGTTTCAGACCCCTGAGCTCCCTATTAGCAATGTTACCTTTGATGACCCTGCTCATCCCTTCCGCCGTGAGGATAAACATAAAGGGGGATAGAAGATCCCCTTGTCTGATACCTCTTGAATGTTTAAAGGTCTAGGTGAGGGCTCCATTCAATAGAATAGAGAAAAAAGAAATAGAAGTGATATTCATTATCCGTTGAACCCACTCCCGGTGGAAACCATAAGCCTCAAGCATTTCTTTCATAAACTGCTAACTTCATTTGTCATAGGATTTTGAGATATCAAGATTTAACAACATGCCTAGTTTTTTTGTAACTTTCGTCCATAATCTGGTGTCCTTCCACAAACCTTGATTGTTCTTGGGATACCAAATCCGAGAGGATAGGATTTAATCTATATTCCAACAACTTTGTTATAATTTTGTAAATAACATTGTACAGATCTATAGGTTTGAACTTACCAGGAGAGTCAGCCCCATCCTCCTTGGGGATGAGAGTTGGAAAGGTGGAATTGAAAGCTCTTAGAACGCCTTTATACCTTCCAGAATCCTCCACAGTTTTGCAAACTTCGTCTTTGATAAAATACAATAAATGGTGGAAGAAATTGGTTGTGAAACCATCAAGGCCTCAAGCTTTTCCATCCACCATGTGGTTTACATCCTCCTCCACTTCCTAGAGTTCCACAGGTTTCAATATGAATTTGTTTTGGTTTGCCATAACCTGTTTTGGGATATGTCCAGTAATCTTTCTAATGTCTTTATACCTGTCTAACCTATCTTCCTTCATGATAGTTACAAAGTAATAAACTAGTCCTGTTTCCATGTCTTCCCTTGTCTTGACGTACTTCGCATTATCTCTTTTTAACTTCATTATTTTTTCCCTTTGACAGTTCTGGACCACTCTGTGATGAAAGAATTTTTTATTTCTCTCCCCCTCCTGCAACCATTGGTTCCTATATTTTTGTTTCCAGTAGGTTTCCTCTTGTTGTTCTCAAGCACTAAGTTGGTCCAGGAGGACTTGCTCTCTGAGTTTCAAATCATCAGTGTACCCGTTGTCCATACCTTCCCTTTGAAGCTCTTCTAGTTTGACCTTGAGAAGTTTATTTTCATGGAATATGTCCCCAAATTCCTCCTTATTCTAGGTACAGGTTTTTGCCTTTAACTCCCTTAGCTTTTGTTGGAATTGGTACATCAGAGTTCCCTTGATGGGTTCCAACTCTTCCCACTATTTAACAACAAGTTCCTTGAAATTCATGTGTTGAAGCCATAATTGTTCAAATCGAAAAGGGCGCCTAATGGGTGGGCCCCCATCCTCCCAAACCAAACTAATGGGCCAATGATTAGAGCCTGCAGAGGGAAGGACATGAGTGCTCGCTTCCATGTCTCCGTTAATAATTTCATCAGATAGAATGAATCAGTCTAACCAAGAAGCCACATGATGTTCCCCTCCTTGTCTGTTATTCCATGTATACCATCTGTTCCAGTTTCTATGTCAACCAACCTTCCCTCATGTATGCAGTCTTTGAAAGAAATATTGGTTGCTTCCAAAGTTTATCTTCCTCCCTTCTTCTCCTGCAGGGATGTAATCAAATTGAAATCGGTTTTCCATTTCTTGTGCTTCCTTATCCAAGAGAAATAAGAAAGTTGGTTTCTGAGTTATAATACTTGGCACATAGACGTTAGTGAGTATCCCTTTTACCTCAGAATTGAAAATTTGGAAGTCCGCAGAGATAGAGAACCAAGTTGCCCTAAAATTATTGAGGTGAAGGGCCTCAATTTTCCATAGAATAGATATACCTCCTATCATCCCTCTTGCATAAATAACTATCCCTAGAATTCCACGCCATTTTTTACTTCTAATTGCATGCATTTTATCCGAGCTGCATTTGGTTAATTGAAGAAATAACACATCATGTTTCTCCTTTCTTAACTTATTTCGAAGGGTCTTCACTTTCCTGGGATTATTGACCCCTCAGATATTCCAAGTTATTATCTTCATTGGTTGTTTCTATTAACTTTCATGAAGGCCACTTTTATCATCAGATACTGGCTCGACTCAATCAACCTTGTTCCAATCTCTGCTATTCTCTTCCTATTTGTCTTTCTCCCACGTTTTCTTCCATCCTCGGGTTGTTTTTGCCTACTTTCTTTCAATGGATCCTTACTAATGCCTAGTTGTGGGGAGGCCTTGGTTTCAAGGATTTCCTACTGTAGAAGTTCTAACTTCCTTATGGAGACATACCCTTGTCCTTTATTACTACATTCTTTCTCTATTTCATCCATATGTAGTTCTCCTAAGTCCATATCCTCCGCTTCTTGCAACATTTCTTCTTCCATATCTTCCATTAACTCTTTTGTCTGCATACTTTCTGACTTAGATGGGGATTTATGCCCTTACTCAGTGTGAGGTATATGGTTATCCTTATTGAGTTATTCCTCCTTGGAGTCCATCATGGTCAAGGTCTCAAACCTATTCTCAGATTGCTTCTTTTTCTCACTCCCCCGCTTTGGTTGAGACGGGTTGGTGGCCCTTTTATCCTTTTGTTTTTCCTTCCTCTACTAAGTGGGTATTATCATGGATTTAAGGGTTGGGCAGTCCCTACTCAGGTGTTCATACTCATGGAACTGCCTGCATCAGAATGGGACTTGTTTGTAATCCAGGGCTTGAACCCAGTCTTCATCTTCCCATGTTAAATTTCTTTCCTCTGGGATTTCTTATGAGAGGTTCATGTAGACACAAATACTAGGATAAGTAGTATACTTTTGGAGCTTTGTCTATTCAGATACCTTCACAAACTTCCCTAGGGTATTCCTGATAGCCTCCAAAATTTCTGGTTCACAATAGTCACACGACAGTGAACAGAGTCTAATCCAGATGAGGGCTATACTCATATCCTCTATTTTAGGGTTAAACCTCTCCTTCCAAGGCCGAAGGAATAAACCCACTGAACAAAAGAAATAAGCCCCTCCCCTTAAAGATCCAAACCTGAACCTCTTGATTAAAGAAAATGATGGTAAAGAAACCCTTCGCTCCTAGATGTAGATCATAGTGCCCTTTCGGGTTCCATGATCCCTTCATCCAGTGTAGTAGATCCTTCTCCTTTGGAAAAATTCCAATGAGTTTGCCTATAAGGGATTTTTCCTTCCATTGCTACACCCGATTCCTCAGCTTCTCATAAGTGATTTGCTGAGATGGGTTTTCTGCAGATCGGGGTAAGCAACCCCCCTCATCTTCTTTCTATCTATCTCCTTCATATTTTCCCTGGATAACTCTGGATACAGTTGATTTGTGGCATTACCTTGGGTGTCTCTAAGAGGGGTACGAGAAAGGGAGGGGGACTCTCCCCCTCCAAATTACACCATCCCTAAAAAACCAAGCACATCATCCTGAGATCAGACCTGACGAATTCTCGATCTGGCGCACAACCCTCCATAAGCTCCCAATCCATCGTCTCCACTAGAATGCGGTTCCAAACCACTCCATTGTTCAACATAAAGAATTCATCAATTTGAAAAGTAATGTTAGAGAAAGATTTGAACATTAAATTAATTATAATAAGTTTTAATAAAATATAAAACACCTTAAAATTATAAATACTTAAAGAGTTTTGATTGTTCACTAAATATTTAATATGAATTTAATATTCTGAAATTGAATTGTGATGGATGCCTATATAACATTAGGTTTGGCTATGTTTACAGTAGAGGTTTAATTAGTGGACTTGTCACTTATTATACCCGCAGGGAGTGTATATTGTAATCGATCACAATTCAAGCTGCGTTGACTTTGTATTAGTTGGTCCATATGAAAAAGATTAAAATCTCTATTACAAAGTTAAACTTTGGAATATGAAAAATAGCAATTTTTAAATTTATTAAAATTGTATTTATTTATGTTGCTATTGGTTAAGCAAGATGATGTCATCCTCGAAGTTTGTTATCTGGATTTGAGTCGACACCTGGTAACAATGACATGACTTCATCTATGTCATTTGTGTGTCATTGGGACATTATAGTCCTTAGCTTGTACATGGCAGCGACGAATACCTGAACGAAAAGACATTACCGGTAACGTTAAGGCAGCAAAATGATTCTGAAAGCTTCATCATTTTGTAATAGTCGGACAAACCTGCGCAATTCAAGTAAGAGGGCTGCCTCGGGGGATCTTATTGCGATACACGGTTGTCCCGCTCAGAAAAACGATGAGTATAAGCAAAACGCTGACAGTGGATATGGCGAATCCCCATTGCCAGCCCTTGTTGTCTTGCACCCACACTACAAACGTGACTGCTAACAGCGAACCCACACACATGCTGAAGAGAAACCAATTGAAGAAAGTAGATCTGAGCCTCCTCTCCTTGGTCTCGTTCTCATCAAACTGCTCTGCACCGTGAACTGGCAAGGAGCCCTTGAGTCCCCCAACGCCGAGGGCTACAAGGTACAAACCTATAAACAACATTCCAGCTTCTAAGCCATGGGTCTGCTTGCAAACCCCAGCTTGTATCTCTTTCAAGTCGCAGGCCTCAGGCTTTAGAGAAGGGTAGTGAGCTTGTACTGTCAATAACACCATGCCCTAAAAGGAAAAATATCAAAACCATAAGGTCAGCGGAAGGCAGGTGGTCTCTCTCTCTATATATGTATAAACATTAAGCCCGGAGTCATCATATAGAAAAAAAAGCAAAAAAAATACTCACAACAATCTCTATGCCTGTAAATGCAATGACCGTTACAAAAGTAGGCATGAATGCATCAGATATATATCCTCCCAAGAGAGGCAGCAAGAACGAAGTCCCCATGAAATTTGTTACTGTGTGGGCAGATTTAGCCAGTGAAAAATGCATGTACTGGTTGAAATACAAATGCCAGATTCTCGAAGACCTCTGCAACTGCATTAATTTTTTTCCATTGATCTTTGAGTCAATTCTGAGGAATACATAACGAAAAATTCAAGAATTCAAAGAAGCAAATCATTTATCTGCACGCAAGCTCTGAAAAGTCTTAACAAATTACTCACCCAAAACAAAAACAGCAGCAAGCAGTCCGCCATGTCTGGACTTGTCCACGGACTGTTTCTTCCAATCGGCATATCCTTCCAATTTGCGCAATCCACCTCGTTCGATTTCCTGCAGATATGACTCGGCCATTACAAGAAATCATGGACTTAATCTCCCCAAATTCAAGCACAAACATCCATATGAAACTCTGCAAATATATATAAAATTATTCAAGAAATTCAAAACGGGCATACCATTTCAATTCAGAACCCAAAGAGCTCTTCAAACAGGCAGAGAACACGGATTTAAGCCTGAACGTCTGCAATTCTCAGCGAAACAACATAGCCATTGAATCCGATGGTGAATATAGATAGGGGGTTTCTTTCCAAAGCAAGTTCTGGCAGGCAAGATTAATTCACAAGGGAATGAGAATCCACAGACCGGCTACGTTTATGGTGTATGCCCGCCATCTCGTCTGCAGCCGCAGCCACAGGCAGGGGTGCTTTTACCTTGTGTTTAAATTTGGACAACGTCTCTTTCTCGCTTCCAATTTGTATGAAGAAATACAATATTGGGATCTTTTCCGTTACTGGTTTTCAATAGTGAAACATAAATATGATATTATAATTATTAAAGCAATCAAGTAGCAAATATCCCCACCCACCCAAACTTACTGCCTGAATCCTCAATCCTCAACATATTTTCAGCATTCTGGTAGCCTGGAATCTCGATAGTAACGCCGGTCTTGTTGCGTTGTCCTTCCTTAAAAACCTGCATCAATATGAAATTCAACAGATATAAGTTACATCTTATTTAGATCATCTCCTTCGATCTCTGCAATCAGTTAAAGATCCAAACTGGCGTGGAAGCATGGCGATTGTTTCTGCTTTCAAATCGCATCTCAACGATCTTTCATATGCTGGCTTCTACCTCTAATATGTATTCTTTACTGCTGCTAGTTGTCAATCTCCCTTTGTCATGTATTTAATGCTTTGTCATTTAATATCGATCTGGTGAACTGCATAGACGTGGAAAATAAAAATATCCAAGTGGAAAACTTCCTCCTCAAATCATGCGCGAAGTCTTGGAATTCACAAAAGTTTTACTCAACATATCCTTTTGCTAAAACTAGAGAATGACTGTTGTAAATTACTGTAAATTTACTCTGACATCTTCTTTATCGTTGATCCTTCAGGTATCTAGAGCTGAATTAAACTATTTGCTATTCCAGCGTTGTTCACTAGATGGTCCACTGTTGCATGAAATCACTGTATCAACTACTCATAATGAAACATACATTTTTGTACAATAAATCATTATTGTACAGACTTCCACAATTATTACATTAGTCTGTGGAATTTCCAGCCTTCCACAACATACGAGATATACACAGGAGACTACAAGAAGAATATATAATTTTAGTTAGACTAAAATAGGAGATATACACAGGGGACTACAAGAAGAATATCTTAGGATCGAGAAAGGGCTCTTACATGAACCATATAGATTGATAGTCTTGTCTATGAATTTCTTACAGTCTTCCTCTTTGGACACATCTGCAGCAATCACATGAACGTTTTTAGCACCCAGAGACCGTGATTTCTGGGCAACAGCTTTCAGACATTCTTCCCTCCTGGCAACAAGCATCAGATTCGCTCCTTTCTTGGCATACAGATAGGCCATTTGCTGCAATAAGCAATCGAAATACCATTAGCACAACTACAACAGAACACACAAAAACACATAAAAATAATACAGCAATGCATTCTTTATTTATACACCTCTCCAATTCCAGAAGATGCACCAGTGATGAGAACCGTTTTCCCTCGCATATTCTCGCAAAAAATGAGGTGATAAAACCAAAATAACATCCGCATGAGTGCCAAAGGGGGAAAGACCACTGATAGGAAGGCTATTGCTGTGGGAGGCAACGCCAAGTTAAGCATGCACTGCAACAAATCCATTCTTGCTTTCGACTGAAGCTAAAACTAAAAATTCGACTGAAGCCAAAACTATTTTTTGTCGTGTGAAAAGTGATCGATTGAAGCTAGAACTATGACCGTCTCTCGCAATGAAAATCCTGCAAAACAAACTCAGCTTTTATGTAAAATTGCACAAAGTTATAGATGTGATAGGCCATGCATGGCCTCTATTATCTTCAGTACGCGTGTTGGGGAGGAATAAGCAGTGATGCACGTAGCTTACTTGGCAATTGTGGATACGCCACGTTTTCTCAAATTCCATCAATTGATATGGTTAATCAAACCAACTTTAAGTCTCGCTCATTGTATTCCTTTTCTGTCAAAACCATCGAGAGTTTTATTTTAAAGGGTGGCTCGACAGTATTAAATAGAAACTCTATTTAATTTATCTCTAATAAGAGGCACCATCAAAACTTAGTGGAATAACTTAGTATGACTTTTATTCACGTATCTTGTCCAAATTGGTTAGGCCGTCTTATCTCTTATATATTCTTAATTTTTAAAGGAATAACTTAATGTTTAAATGATTTGTACTAGTATTTTGGTTGATTTTTTAGTAAATTTTGGTGGAAATTATTGAAATGATAGATTTTGGTTGGTGAATTTGTATAATTTAAAGTGTTCTTAGGGATAGTTAAAGTTCGTGTATCCATTTTTAAGTCAAAATTGCATTAGCTTACTAGGCGTTTAAATGTCAATTTAACTAAGAAATCCCTAACATAGTAAGGTCAATAATGTAGTCTAAGTTTTCAATATTTTTTTAAAGTATATTTACTATTTTCTTTTGTTTGGAATTAAAAAAATTAAGAGTCATTTATATGTGAGAGGGAAAATGTAGAATATAGATGTTATGAAATATTTGAAGGTATTCAATTTATTTATGAATTCAAAAATACATATGAAAACTTTTCATTTTGTATTTTACCAAAAAAATTGACCAAAACTCTTTAGAAAATCCAAAACCTAGAATAAATACAATGGTATTGAATTTATTTATGAATTAAAAAACACATAAAAAACACTTTCCATTTTGGATTTTACCAAAAAAATCTAACTAAAACACATTAGAAAATTCAAAACCCAAAATAAATACAATTCTGAACAATAAATTAAATTTTTTAATTTATTGTAACAAAAAAAGTTATAAAATTTTTATTAAATTAAAATTTAAAATATAATTTTTAAATTAAAAATAAATCTAACATATATATATTAAATTAAAATGATTAAAATGATTAAAGTTATAAATATTTGAATTATTTTGAATGATTACATACTTGGCACGTTGCAGGGTGCATAGACTTGACATGGCTGTCTAGCTTGGGTGGTTGGGAGGAATGAATGTTACCCTCCCCACCAAGGTTCTACTCTTGTAAGCGACATGATGCTCTTCTGGAGCCCTTTGTAATAAATGTTGTGAATGATGAGCTGATCATACCTCCATGGAGTAGCCCTCTAACAAATGGTGAACCACATTTTAAAAAAATAGACTTGACGTAGATATTTTATTAAATTAAATTTTAAATGGTTTAGAAATTAGTTTTTAATATTAAAAACAAATATAAGAAGTTTTTTTTAATGATTAAGGGTGCATAGTGTGAATTTTTTTTAGTTAAAATGATGTTTACGTTTTAATTATAGAGGAGATGTCTAAAATTTGATTGTTTAGATTGGATGGTAAAAATTTTGTTTAGAATCTAATAATTTTTTTGGTAAAATTTGAATGCAATTATGTTTTAGTTATAATTTTGATAGCGGTTTATATCTTAGAATTGTGCTCGATTAGAGTTTATGTTTTTCCTAGATTGCACTAAGATGAAAGTGTATTGTCCATATTGATTTTATGACCGTCTTTCTAAATTAAAATAAACAATTATAAAAAAAATAATATAAAAAACAACTAGTAGCTAACTCGTAGATGATACAATGATAACACTTACAATTCATACAAATTTGCATAGAGAACAAGTAACTTGTTGATAACACACTAGTTTACACTTGGCATCGACGCTTATGGTGATCACGTGACTGAAGTTTGACAGCTCTAATATTTGCTTAGCTTTGGCCAAATCTGTCACTTCCTGGTCAGATCCTTTTCCGTTTTCCCCATTCAAGTCTGTAGTTTCGTGGCCGGATTTGTTGGCTCCCTTTATTCTCGCGGTGGTTTGGCTCATAATATCTCTGTGCTTTCTTCAAGAATGGGTGTGGGCTGCTGCAGCAGTATCTTTACTGTGAGTAATGGATATGGGCTGTAGTGCTTCTGCGAAGTAGAGCGGAGTTAATACGACGGCTCTTTACATGCGTCAAGAAATCCAATCTCATCAAGGCGCCATTTGGACAATGAAGTTCAACTTGGATGGCCATTATCTTGCTAGTGCTGGACAGGACCGCATTATTTATGTGTGGCAGGTGACAGAATCAGAATGTAGATTAGATGCATCTGCCGAAAAACCAAATGGTACTGTCTCTAGTACCAATGCTAGAGTCAATGGTTCACCAAAGTTACTTCCCTTGCATATTGAAAGCCTTGTGGATAAAAAGAAAAGAGGAAAGGTCACTTCTGGTAGAAAGAGCTCGACCATGGACTGTGCTTTGCTTCTGGCTGTTGGAGAGTATGTTCTTGCTTTCAGAAAAGCCACTGTGTTCTTTGGAAAGTCATTTGGATGATGTCTTGCACCTTACATTTATGTAAGTTCTATTAAAAGGTTAGTCAATATATTATAATCCCCTACTTATTTTTGCAATTCTCTCTAATTTGAAGTTCACATTACAGCTGTGTCATTTTTTTTTTGGGTATTTGAGATCAGTTACTCATTGTATCATATGGCATGCTATCTTTGTGTAAGCTCCATGCTGAGGACAAAATCTCATTTCTTTGTTGCATGATATCTAACTGGCCATCTCAGGAATGTTGAGAATGAAACGAGAACTTCCAGAAGGTAACTAAGAGTCTTCCATCGATTTTTCGGTGTTAGCATTCTTTTTTTTAAAGAAAACCCTTAAGGCTAAAAGCTTTCTTACTTCACTAATTTGATCTGCAGGTGCTATACCATATGGAAAGCGTTCGCTTATCTTGCAATTCTATACCAGAACAGAGGAGAAAAGGGTTTAATGCCATACGCTTAAGTGTTTAGGGATAAGGTTCTGTACAGAGATGAACAATTATCTCCATGCCTGAGGTTTATAGTAATTACAAGAAACGCTTATAGTAATTACTATATACTACTGTTCTTAACATTAATTTTTCAAAACATTCAAAAGACATAAACCGTAATGATATTGAATGAATTTTGATTTAAATTAACTATTTAGAGAGCCATCTAATCAAATCCTATGCAGGCATCCTTTCTCGATCACTTCGGCTCCAAGTGACAATTATGTCAGCCTTCACATTCACACATTGGGAGGTTGGACACGAGAACTAAAATGAGTTTTCTCAGAGGTGATATTCTAATTTATTTTTATCTGATGTTATTTCGAAGAATTAAAGAAAGGTGTTCCAATGTAAATTTTATAGAAATGGACCCTAAAAACTGTGGAGATGTTTAATCTTTTGTTTTCCATAAATGCAGTTGAGCCACTCCCTTAGATTTAAGGGCCCATAATTTTCACTAAAATGAGTTATTGTGAGTTATTGCTGACTACATTAATTTTAATTTTGATTCAGGCATGCGAGCCTCCGGTGGGTGAAAAAAGCGGGCTTCTCAGGGCAGACGAGGCAATGAAAAAATGGTACATATAGATAGCACTAATATTCAAATCAAATGAAGGTCTACAGGGATCTGTGAATTCTTATGTATTGACTTCTGGCTTATTGGAACAGGCTACCAAAACTACTTGTGGATGGGCCTTATGGAGCTCCTGCACAGGATTACAGAAAATATGACATTCTACTACTGGTGGGCTTGGGTATTGGAGCAACTCCTTTCATCGGAATATTGAAAGATATGCTCAACAACATCAAGCAGGAAGAGGAATTCCCTGCAAGAATCAATCATTTGCAGAATTTGTTACATTGTAATTCTTTCCTATTAGAAACCTGTATGTTTCAGTAATATTGATATAGTTGTGTCATTCGCTCAGGATTCGAACCCTGATTTAGCAGATCGACTAATCCAAACTATAGAGACCCTGTGAGTACAAGCACACATGATTCATCTTCACACAAGCCTGCGACGCCGACTGACCCTGGCAAGAAGAGGAAGCCTCTTCGCACAACTAATGCGTATTTCTATTGGGTTACGCGAGAGCAAGGTTCCTTTGATTGGTTCAAAGGAATCATGAATGAAGTGGCCGAGTTCGATCTCAAGGTAAATATCCTCATTAAAGAACCCAAATATGCATTTGTTTCACATCTGAATTTTCTATGGACATCTCTTCTAGGGCATCCCTAAGTGTCTTTGGTGCATTCTTTCCAAGTTGCATATAGTTGAGTTTTACCTCTTTGGTAAATGCAGTTTCAAAGAGTCATTTTTAATGGATCTTGATTGCTTGATTTTAAAATTATTGTTGATTCTTTAAATGCTTGATCTTACAGAGCAGTTAAATAGATATTACACAATTTCCTTTACATACCACAGACCGGTTAAATAGATATTACACAATTGCCTATAATTACAATCAAAGTAACTTTATTCTTTTTCATTTTAACAGCATGTTATCGAAATGCACAACTACTTGACCAGTGTGTACGAAGAAGGTGATGCACGATCTACACTTATCACCATGGTTCAAGCTCTAAATCATGCAAAGAATGGCATGGACGTTTTATCTGGAAAAAGGGTACGTTTTTCCCCAGAGTTAGCATTAGGGGTTTTGAATTGACTTTTGTCTGATTGAAAATGAGCTAGTGTCGGGGATAAATTGATCATAACTATTGGACATTTGATTTTACACATTAGAATAAAATACTATAGAATATTTTTATTGATTTTATTGGAAATATGTTTGGAATTTTCTTATAAAAGTTAGATTTACAGATTTGATGTCATTATTTAAAAATTATCTCAACTTGGTGTTATTCTGAAAACACTATTAATTTGGTGGGTATTAAAAAATAATCATTAATATAAAGAAAAGTGGAAAACTTTTTGTTAAATATTAATTTTTTCATACCTAATTAAATATTTTA
>LPNX011110729.1:435302-461321 GCA_001517045.1 Pseudotsuga menziesii
TCCAAGTTTGCAAAAAAAAACATGGTTAAAGTGTGGCATAATTAACTAATATCCATTATTCCTGACCACCTACAGGAGTATTTTACTGTGGAGCTCCAGTCCTGCCTAAAGAGATGAAACTGCTCTCCCAGGAATACAGCTAGAAGGGTATAACAAAATTCGATTTTTACGAGCATTTCTAAGCAAATGATTTTCATAAGCCACCACTACTGCCTAATTTTGAGAGATTTGTGAATCTCTGTGCATCAGCCTGACCATTCCCTATAATTTGTACCCCAATATGAAAATAGCCTTGGAGTAAAACAATTATAATCTTAATGCAGGCTTTGTAGCTTAAATTCTATTCTGTGTAACATGTACAGAGAATTAGTTTACTCTTGATGTAGCTACATCAGAGAAACATTCGTCGTAGCAGTACAGGAGCTTATAAAAATGAAAGCATAAAAATACAATACAGGAACGAAGGAATTTTAATGCAGATAACATGAAAAATAAAATCCATTACAAATATAAAACCATCATTTTGAATTTCGTATTCTCAAAAGAGAATAGTACATATGATTTTTTTTAAAAGCTCCATCGAAAAGAAAATTGATTTTTATGAAAAAAATAATGCTTACCATGAACTGTGATAGCTATGGGTTTCCCCATTTTTTCCAGCTATTGCTGATTTTGTTTCCAGCGGTTGCTCATTCTTTGTATACAGAAGCCCATTGTTTTTCGAAACTATGCTTAACTATGGCTACCATGACCTCGCAAGTCTTTGGGTTTTTTTATTGCCATTGTGCTCATTATCCCATTCCTGCGGTGATACTTTGAAAAGAATCCTGGGTTCAAATTTCATTGTACATATACACAATATATTCCCCTATCATTACGCACTCTTGATTATCAAATTCGTATGTGTTCCATACAAGATTTTTATGGATTGGCATCAAACCACATACTATTTATCTTCAAAGATTCTCCACATTCTCGCTTATTAAAAGCCTCTTACATTTTCATTTCGATCAGTTTGGTATTCAGAAGTAGCGCAATTCAAGTGAAGTCCTCAGAATAATGGCAATGGATAGCGGTAGTTGAAAACATCTGAAAAATGGTTGCAATAATGTCCATGGAGTTCTTCACATGTATTCAGGTAACAACGATGCAAGTTATGTCCAGAACTCTAACATACAGAAGTACATTTTCTGTGTATTGCAACCACTCTTTGGGGCGACCATTTACAAGTTCACATTCCCTCAACAGGTCTTGCTAAGAAATGGAAATGCCACCAGTCTCTTGTCTAGTCTTCCGGATGGATGTAAGCCCACATGCATATGGAAATGCCACAGGTCTTTGTCTGGTCTTCCGGGTGAAGGTAACCGCATGCATATGGAAGTGCCACCGGTCTCTTGCTTGGTCTTCTGGATGTTGGATGGACATAAGTCCACATGCATATGAAAATGCCACGTGTACCTAATATCCTCACATTCATATAATAATATATGAAAAACAACGACAATGTTGCCCTTATTTTAATCACAGTTTGATAACAAAGATAATGCCAACATTTGCCTAGAAAAATGCCAAGGTGCTTGGTTATGATAATGAGAAGAGATGGCCTAGCTTTATACCGAAATACCCTTCTACCCAGGGGGTTCAATCTTCCACCGTGAAATGGCACTAGTTATCTCCGAGCAGGAAATGAGGATTCCATGGGACAAAAGCTTTCTACTTTGCAATAAACAAAGTCATATGAAACCTTGTAAGCTAGAGTTTATTGCCACTGCCATTAAATTTCATGCTTGCTTATAAGTTTGTTTAAACCTTCGTTATTAAAATCAAATGTTATCTAATGGCCTTTTTTTTCTAACTATTGGATATCTACCACCACAACTTATTGTCTGCTCATTAATATTCGGTGGTTACAGACTCAGCGTACAACCAACTCTGCTCGGCGCATAATTAAACTTCCCTTGGTGAATAACAGAGGTATGCGACCACTGACTTAGGGCTTTAGACCAGTTCAGGTTTACTCATGCTCTTAGTTCTTCTTTGAGAAACTCGCCCTGGAGGCTAAGTCTAACTGGGGTATATTAGGTTTAATACATATATACATACGCCTTCCTTTATATCATAGGAAGAACCGGTGCAGAAAACACCTGAGACGTGGCCTCTATCAAACTACATGTCCTGTTAAAGAATTTGAATAATATGTTATAACTGAACTTATCTTTAAAATTAAGCTCAGTTGTCACTTAAGCTATACAGACGAGCGATGTTTGATCTCTGTCAAATAGACTTTTCATTTTATTTACTTAAGAATGTATGAATCGGACTGTGAACTTTTCCAGATGAATTAAATCTGGCATAATAGATTTAGCACTATGCTCATAATGATAGGACTATGGTTTCTATAGTTTAATTTTTCATATAAGCATTTTCTAAAAAGCCAGACAAAATCATTTTGTTTCTCTTATGAATATATGAGAGCTGTGTGAAAGATAACAAGATACTTGAATTCTTATGAGATTCCTCGTTTTTATGTACGAATAAATAAAAACATGTATTTTAAATTAATGTATTCTTGCAAGAGCTAATAATAAACATGACTCCTAGTTTTTATATAGGAATAATAAAAAACATGTATTTCAAATTAAAGTATCTCATAAGAGCGAATAATAGTACGTAAAATAAGAGCCATGCGAGTTTTCAACCATGCAATATTGGAAACAAAACTCAACATATTTTTTTCCTATAGACTACGCACCATAAATTTATTATAGGGGAGGTATTGATGTATAGTATACTATATCAAGAGGAATGGAATCTCATGTTTTTGCATGGAGGGTGGTTCGTGGCTTTCTCTGGCAAAGGTTAAGAAACCTGGCACTGATCAATGCTTAGCTCATTAAATTCACTCATCTATCAGTGTTGCCAGCTAACAATTTACACTAAAAGGGTTGTCACGTGACTAATCCTTGAAATATAGGATTTACAATCTTGATGACATATGGTTGTTCTTTGGCCTTGTTGTGCACACACATGAACCTAAGCCTCGCAATGAAGCTCATAACTGCAGCTTGGAAGGTTATGCATGAGATTTTTGGGATAGAGCATGTTTCATCCATGTCTGCAAGAGAAAACGAGAAAATTTCATCTGTAACTTCAACTTGCCGGCATGTCCATGAATGGGTAACTTTAATATTCCAGATTTTTGTTTCCTAATTCTAAAATTTCCTTTAAAAATGAGTTTCGATTGAGCATATTTAGCATATGTTCAAACATCTAATATGTAGAGTAGATTATGTAAAATTTGATCCCTAACAAAAAAAACTCTGCAAAAAATATTATGCAAATTAAATGGAAATATTTTGGACAACATTTTTTACTGGGCATTCAAAGAGGACCAGCCTGAATGGCATCAACGATATTTCCAGTGTACTAGGCATTCAAAGAGGGCCATCGTGAATGGCATCAATGATCTTTCTAATGTACTGCAGTTTTATTCTTCACCCAAAGCCATTGCTGAAGCATGGGAAACACATAAAAATATTACCAAACTACTTCTTGTTTATCATGAAGAAAGTGGAGGAGGGGATGAAAAATGAGACAGACTGTACCTATAACTCGACTAGACAGTGTTGACAAGCCAACCTATTGTGTCGTGCTTCTACATTTCTAGTTTATATTCGTGTATCGAAACAAAATTTTATATTCTCTATAATGACCTATTGACAGTAGAAAATTTGAGATAAATTATATAGTTATGCATTCATTATTGAAATTAGGTATCGACCACCATGGCTTTAAAACAAATATTGTGTAGAAAATTTGCAACCAAATCAATCTTCAAGATACAATATCCCTAAAAGATCGATGGGTGCCTTAGAACACTTAAATCCAGAGTATATCTATTTTATTGGAAGAGAGGGAGTGGTTGGTTTTAATTGGTTTTCTATCTTTAGATTAGATTAGATTAACATAAAATGTAAATTTGAAGACATTTAAAAGTTAATATCAGTGTTATTATTGATATAAGTAACATTATAATGAGATGTCTTATATAATATACAAATGTGAAAAAGTGTTTATTCACTATAATAAGAATGTATTAATTTTTTGATTAAAAGATTTGTGTTATTGCATCGATTTAAAGCTTTGGAAAATATCATATATCTTAAAAAATAATAATAAGAGAAAAATATCACACGTCTTAAAAAATAATACTCAGAGAAAGATTAGGTTTACTATGTAGGATGAGGTGGACTAAACTCTCTCCAACAAGAATATTTTAATTCCAAATGAGAAATAAGCTAGAGCGATTATCATGTTATATGCATTTCTATCAAGTAAAACACATGTCTTGGATTTGATAAAGTACGAAGGCTCAAGAATAGAAAAGAATATACGAGGGTAGAAACCAAAGCCACATAATTGATTTATAAGGATGAATAAGTCTAGCGAGTTTTACTAACCAAAATAAAAACAACGAACTGTGGAATGAAAATCTATTTATCTCTGAAATAAATTTAGAGTAGCACTAAAAATATTTTAATTTACTACATCCCACTATACATTAATCTTGTATGGCAAATCAATATATTTTGCGTAATTTCTTTTATCACGTATCAACAATGTGACCTCCACCTCAACTCCAGATTCAATGGTAATAATTGTGATCTATTGACATGATTCTTTACCTGAGCATGTTGCTATGGGGAAGCGAGGATGAATTGAGAAACATCGACAAAAAATTGAAGAGTACTATGTGGCAGAACGCTATGGTAACTAGATAAACTTCAATTCAAGGTATTCTCATTTCAACATTTGGGATCAGGCTGCCACCTTCTAATGCATTCTATCTGCTATTTCAGGGTACCAAACTCCATTTGAGAGAACAAAGGATATGGAAAGCTGTAATGGAAGATATTTTGGCACAGGGGACAGACAAAGCCGAACATGTACGTTTTCTTGATTCTCAGCAACATTCTGTTCAGTGTGTATGTTCCGATCAGTTTTCTGTTGTTGTAGATCGGGTAGATATGATACATTTGACTCATCAGGGGAGCATCGATTCCATGGAGCATCGTAATCTAATTATCATGATCATTTCAGTGGAGAAGCCCTAGTGCACATGTATGGTTTGTAAGCTTCGCATATATGTGTAACAGTTGAATCAACGATTGGGAATAGAGCGGAGTTCGATGAACAGACAATGCATGGCACATATTAGATGAGGGATTAACGACCAGGATGAAAGCGAAGGTTGCAAAGTCCAGTAATAAATGGTGCAGATCATAGCGGGGAATGACAGATCCAAAGTCCGATGCATATTTTGAAATTCCGTTGAGCCCCACGTGTTGAAAAATGTGTGGAAGCGGAAATCAAAAGGAAGGTACAATTTGCACTTTTTGTGATTTTTCGTTGGGACTTTAGGTCACGTCGAAGAGTCATATGGCGTTTAACATTTTAATCTAAAGCTATTTCCGTTGGGCTCTAACCTAAATAAAAAGTGCTTAATCAGCTAATAGAGAAGTTCCGCTAATTTTAATAGAAATGCTATATTTCTTCCTAAGAGTGCTCATAGACATTTCTTATAACAATGTAAAGAGTTTAATTCAATATTTAATCTTAGTTCTGGTGAGTTGCAAAACAACACAAAAGCACATTGATTCTTTTCTAATAGATGAACATTAAATACTTTTCACTATAAAAACTAGATATTTAAAATTTTAACATATAAACAACCTCACTTAGTGGTAAAGTTCTCTGATATACTATATACCTGGTATTCCTTTTCATAATCTTCTAAGCTCTTTGTAAGATCCTCTACTTTCTTCTTTAGATCAGCTGCTCCATCATCAGCTCTTTGAACATCAACATCTCTTTCTTTGATAGAGTTTTCAATGTCTTGAATATTTTTATACAGCTATATCAAAGAAGAAAAACAAACACATTGACAACATTGCATCATTCTCTGCCTGATAAAATCTGAGCAAATAGAAGGGAAGATAAGTGTGGAACAAATTAACAAGAAAGAAGAGAGAGAAAACATGTATAGCATATCAACAAGAAAATCAAAAGATAGAATAAACCTGAACGGATGAGGAGCTATTTCCCTCAAGTAGTTTGTAAAGAAAATAGGAGGAATTAGAGAATGTAACTTTCTCAAAAATAAAAAATAGAAAGGAAGTATTCAGTACTCAAATTAAAAGATACTCAAAATGATTGCTTATGACCATTGAAGACGGATAAAAGTCAAACAATTTGGGATCCTATAAGTAGAATATACAATAGTTGACTGGTGACTTTTATAGTAGGTGGTGAGTTTGAAAAGGTGCTATAGTTAGACAAAAAAAAAAATTGTCGGAGTTTTATGGATAAGTATCTCTATTTTTATATGCGTGCTTTGCAGCTAATACATCTTTTTCACTTGTTCCTTTCAAAAGAATAATAATAACAAAAAAAAGAAGGTCCTCTAGGTGAGTTCAAACTGACTGAATGTGAAAATTGAGCCCATCATCAATCAAAGATAAAAGGAGTATTTTTTCTTTTACCTTTGTGGCAGCATTTTGCTCAGCCTTGAGAGTTTCTTTCTGATTAGTGAGTGTAGAAGTTTCTTTGACAAGCACATTAGAGAGTTTGTCTACCTTTTTAGATAGAACTTTTATTTCTCCACCCATTTGCTTTTCCTTTTCTGCAGTTAAATTTGAAATTGATTTTTCCTTCTCATCTATTTCCATTTGCAATTGTTCCATATTGCTCTTAAGTTCTAGAATATTTGATTTCATTTGCTCAACCCCGCCCATAGCATCCTCCTTCAATTTCTCTGCTTGTACAAATTCATAAGCAATACAAAACCTCTTAAGTCGATCAAGTTCAGCATTGCCATTGGCCCATTGCATATTCTGAGCCCGCTCTTTCCTCAACTTCTCTAGAGCAGGTAGAATCTCTTGAGCCAACACATTATCTATCTCATTCACTTTGGTCTGCTTCTTTTCAAGAGTTTTCAGAGCAGCTTCCTTTTTCATTTCATACATTCTTGTCCCTGCTGCCTCCTCAAGCATTGACAAGATCTCGGGAGGCTTCATGTTGAGAAATTTAGTAATACGCCCTTACATAATGAGAAAATGTGGATTTTTTACATTGAGCTGGACAGAATGGAAAAGGTTCTGGACACGTGACGGCTGTGCAAGGTGACCATTAATTAAGTTTTTATTTCTGCCACCAACGACAATCTGCAAAAACAGTGAGGATCAAATCATACAATGTACAAGAACATTAGAGTTGCCCAAATGTAGAGTCAGAAAAAGTAAAAATGTATTCTGTCATGCACAAATGTAAGGCACACACATTATAGCATCCAACAGAAGTGCACTTAAAGTTTTATCGGACCACATAAACATCAAAGGCCTTTGGTGACAAATACTGTAACATCCGATGCAAACTATTAAAAACTTTTGTGATGAATATTGCTGAAGCCTTTGGTTCAAAACCTAGATATGGTTTTCTTAAACTCATAGTTACCAAGTTCAAAAGTTGGGTAGGTCCAAAATTAAATTCAAAGGTTCGTTCCTTCTATTACTTTTGAAACAGTGTTTTAAATTAGTTATTTTCAAAGTAAAATTATTCATACAACTAAGTCTTCAAATTGAATTACTTATGCACATTTTTTTCACTCTGTGCAGACCATTGCAGAAACATATGGAGATTGGTTTTTCAATAGAAGTGTTGAGAAGTATATTGACTGTCCGTATCAGTGTGATTCCACTTGCAACAACAACTTTTAGGCTTGAATCATATCGTTGGAAACTCTTTTTTCTAATGTTCCTATTTACCAATAAAATAATATAATTCTAATTTTGGACCGTCAATAGTATTGGTGATATGCGATGGTGTTTATCGAGTTTCTTTTTTTTTAAGTTTTCAATGAATCTATTATTTATCCCACAAATTTGAAAATGCATTGTTAAAATATTATGAGAAAAAAATAGTTTCTAAATTTTGTATTAAATTTAATGGTTTGAAAAATAAAAGAATTATTCCTTTGGTCATCCAGCAGCATTGTTTGGCATTTCGCATTTCGGAAAAGTTTTTATTTTTCACTATCTTTCTTTTTTCTGAATTATCTTCTTGGTGTTCGGCGTTTCGTTAAATGACTTTTTTTTTTGCCATTCCACTTGTTCCCGGATTCCCGAATTCCGAACTTATAATTTGGGTTTTCTTTTCCGAAAAGGTCTTATGTAGTTTGCCGCAAAAGTCTCACTTGTTTTTCGCTATTCGGGAAAACTGGATGACAAGTTGCTTTTTCTAAAAATCTGAATTCTGAATGAGTCATCTGTACCAAAGGTGACATTTGTCAAACTCTCACTAAAACATGATAGACATATCGTTTTTTCAAACTAATTTAAACATTTTAAGAGTTTAAATTTTTTTCACATTTAAAATGTTTTCAATAATAATTTTACTTTTTAATTATGAATATATTTTCTTTTATAAATGATTTCACTTAAAATGATAAAATAGATCCAAGTATTATCGAGCGAGAATTGTGAGGATCGGAGGCTGCTCGGAGCTCACGTTCTCGCTTTTACAAACACTCGACGCACAATAACAAAAAAAAACAAATCACGAACTCCTAAATGCGAACAAGCGAACAGACTTGTTCGGAGTTCGTGCTCGAGCTTTTACAAAGACCCGACATAATGCAAAAAACAAATATCGCAAACCACGAACAAGCGAACCCGCAAACAAAAGGTTGGGCCCACAATACTTTCGCTCGGAGTTCCAAAACATAAGAACCCGCAGAGCTTACAACAATCAACAAGTTATTCCCCGAAGTTTTTCAAACTCTCACTAAAACATGATAGAAATATCGCTTTTTCAAACTAATTTAAACATTTTGAGTTTAAATTTTTTTCACATTTAAAATCTTTTCAATAATAATTTTACTTTTTAATTATGAATATATTTTCTTTTATAAATGATTTCACTTAAAATGATAAATATATTTAATGCATTTTCTTTTATAAATGATTTCACTTAAAATGATAAATTAAAACATAAAATATTGAGAATATTAATGATTATTTGGATTTAGAAATGTAGAGTATTTACCACACAAACAATATTAATAACAAAATATTGATAAAAGCTTTATCTATAACAAAAAGCCCTTACATAATTTAAGTTTAAATATTATGGATTTATTTAACTATGCATAGAATGGATCTAACTGCAAGGATACTTTGACCTCCCTTCTTAACCCTACACCAACTCTTAGGTTAGATTTGAAGTGCTATTTTAAAACTCTCAAGATATTAAGATTGCAATGTTTTATCTCAGATTTTAAATAGATCCTATATAGTTATACTACTATTACTATTTTATTATGTAGCTTATTATCAATGCTTTCTTTCTTTTCTAATAGTTTTTTTTTCCATTTGTTTTCTTATATAATAGCATTAATCTTAATTTTGATTTGTTATGATTTTAGAGGGATTATTTAGAGAAATCAAAGTTAGAAAAAAAAAATTCAAAGTTACATCAATTATGAATATTATTTTATAAATACATTTTTTAAAATAAGGTTTTGAATTAAAATAATAAATATATATTATAGGTATCAACTTTAAATATATTTAGATATATAATATATTTTTCTAATTTCAACATAAACATTTTACAAACTTTAAAACACTTATAAATTTTACAAATAAATTTTACTAATTTATTTGTTTATTTATTGATTTATTGATTTTTATTTTTTAAAACATTATTTTCATATTACAAAATCATATTTGAAAAGTAAATTGAATGATATTGAGTAATAAAACATATTTATTATTTTGTAATTTAGTAAAATGTACCTAGTCAAAATTATTTAACATCAACTTCCCAAGATTAGTTTATATATTTAATTTATGGACTTAAATTTTAACTTTTAAATTTTAAAAGATTAATTTTAAAAATTATTATTCAAAATTTAATTAATTCTATACTATCTATATTTACTAAAAATACCAACACAATTATATACTAACTATATTGATTAATTTTAAATTTTAAAAGATTAATTTAACAAAAACATAATTAATTCTATATTAATTGTATTTACTAAAAGAACAATTTATATATAAACATCACTTATTCTTTTTCATAAACTTATTTTTAGTATATATATATAAACCCCTCGATTGTAGATGGTGTGAATCCTATGTATATTTTCCCATTTATAATACTTCAATTTGTGAAAATTCCTCAACCAAAAAGCATGAATTCTAATTTTAATATCTTTTTTCTTAGAAAAAATTATAATATAATGGTCTCCTTGCAAAATTCAAGAAAGGCTTTCATAAAATGCTTTTCTCATAACAATAGAATGCTCCCATTTGGTTATTAGTAATATTCTATTTCCTTTACTGTTCTATACATCTAATGTTACTTTTCCTAGATTTATGGGTTTATTAATGTCAATTTATTAATGTGTTTTTTAATTATTTTGGATTATATATTTATTAATGTGTTTTTTAATTATTTTGGATTATATATTCATTAATGTGTAATCCCTTTACCATTTAAAATGTTAACCTATTATTATTTTCTTCAAACTTTTCAGAAGAGATTAAGCAATCTCCTTTTTACTTAAGACTTGACAGTAAGCCTCTTTGCTACATCTAGTGTTATTATTACTTTTTCCAAACTTTTCTTAAGCGGCAGGTACTAAGTGACTTTGTTACTTATTCCACTTGTTTTAGTTAAAAGATTCTATCTTTTATGTTTTGTAATGTAAATTAGTTTGCTTTGAATCAACTTGTCACCTCTCAAAAATGAAAGCATCATGAAGTTGTTAAGCTTTGATTAGAGTTATTCTTCTATAATCTATTTTACAAAGTCTTTAAAATTTTATAAAAGTTTTTAAAAATTCACAATCCACATAATATTGCTTTCAAAAATTACAACTATTTAAGTTTTAAATCTTTGTTTAAATGAAAACTCACAATTTAATATGCATTTGAAAACAATATGTTTAATAACATGACACGTGAGTAGTGAAACTACATATATTACTTCATTTTTATAGTTTTATAAATATTGAATTTATATTGTATACCTTATTTACCTAATTTAAGGATATAAATATTTTTTTATTAATAAGTTGATAATAAAGTTATTTTTATTAGATAAAATAGTAAAAGAATTAAAAATATAATGAAAAGAATGACATATGAAGGAAATAATAAATAAATAGCTTATAATATGACGTGTCAAAATCTAGGAAAAAGTATTTTTGAGGTTTTCTCTTCTTCCTTATCGTAACATTTTGGAATCTAATAGATTGGATAGAGTTTACCTTTGCATTCAAAGAAGGGTATTTTGAAAAAACCTCGAAGGGGGATTTTAAACCCTAAATATATGAAGGCTTGTACCCACATTCTTTTAAAATCTTAGAATCACCCACAAGAGGAGTTAGTGTAGCAGGGTTAGCGTTTTTCCCTTTTCTTCCAAAGATGGAGAGTATTTTGAAATCCTAGAGAAATTGGAATCTATTAGATTATTTTTCAAAAGGTTTTCCCCTTTAAGCCCCTATTCCAAAGAAATATCCACAAGAGAAACAAATTCAAAATCCCATCCTAAGTTCCTTGTAGTTTTACTCTCAACTAGAATTGGTATTGAACAAAGGTTTTTTTTATCAAAGGATAAACGGTGGTTTAAATATTTTCCATTGAAAGATATAAATTTAGTTCTTTATTGAAACATCCTCATAAACATCATTTAGATGATCTGAATTCTATTTGTAAGTAAATTTTAAATATGGAGAAAGAGTTTGGTAAAAGGAATAAATTAATTGAGAAATCTAGAGTTACAAAAGAAATTCAATATTTTGGTGTTGTTGGATTTTTTGACGGAGCTACCAAAGACGGACTATGTGCAACAGGAGTAGTTTTAATAGTAAACAACTCTCACAAATTTAACTTCAAACTACATTGTGGAATAGGAACAAATATGGAGGCATAGTTGTTATCCCTTTGGTGTCTGTGCAAGGTTGCTTTTATTTTTGGTATTGCGACTCTTCTGGTTTATGGAGACTCCAGGGTCATAATTAAATGGGCGAGAGGTGAATTTAATCTTAAAGTGATCCCATTAATGCCTTGGTGTAACAGGATTCGTAATGATTTGAAGAAATTTTTTCATACCAATTTTCTTCATATATAGTGAACATAATCAACTGGCCGATAAACTTTCAAAATCTGCTTTGGAAGGAAAATAAGGGATTCTATTATGGGAAGAATCCATGGAGAATATACAATCAGATTTTGGTTCCATTAACATCTTTGAAATTACTAAAGCTCAGGATTTTGGTGTTTTAGGATTTGTATGTTTTTTTGCATTGGGATGGTTGGCATTTAAATATGTCATTAAATATGTATACTTGAACATCAACGTTTTTGATCACTTGGATAGACTCAGTAACTTTAGATATTTCAGATCTCAGATAGTTTAGTTTGAACAGTCAATTTTTACAGACTGTATTTGAAAGTTTTGTACTTTTTTATTGGATCACCATCTTATATGAGACTATTCAAATATTGGAGCCAAGATCGATAAGGAAGGACTCCTTTCACACAAGTTAGGGAGAGTATAGCCTTTATAACTTATAGCCATCATATCGCACCGATGAGGTGTCATTGCTCAATAATATTGATGTTGAAGTAAGAAGAAAGGAGAGCCTATTGCATTTAAAAAAAATTATTTCCAACTTGAATAACATAATAATTGGCTTTTCAACATCACATCACACCTCCAACAAATAAGATGAAAGATAAATAGTTAAAAAGAAAAATATAAAATCGTTTATTTTAAAATTATAAACTTAAACCTAAAGATAGATTTTTAATTTTAACAATTAATTCAAAGTAAAAAAAAGTTGACCTTCAAGTGATTACAATAAATCTTTCCTTCCACATGTATAATAAATAAGATGAATTTTTTCTTTTTAAGTTTAATTATCATAATCTTGATTTTATCCATCTTAATGTTGAGTTTATAAAAATTGTAAAATAATTGAAAAGGTTGAGTTTCTTATTCATGAAGGGATTTACGAGTTTAAATATAAAAATAATAAGGTATTAAATGAAGGATGACAATAAGTCTATGTTAATTTCAACATATCCATCTTCTTTTAAACATTTCTTGATTTTATTAACATAGATACCAAAACAGATGCTATAAATAGGGTATCTTTGTTTAATGCATTAAATATTACAATTATTGTACACTTCTTCACTAATTATTAGATTTAAACTTTATATCAGGATTTAAGAAGTATGACATTAGTCAAGAAAATAATGATGTTATTATGGCCAAATTTTGTTGTCAAAATCATATGAGGACTCCATTAAATTGTTACTAGAATGGAGAGATCACCTAGTCGTTACAGGATGCATACTCTTCTTGATATCAAGTTTATTATGCATCGAATTGTCAAAAAAACATAGCCTGGAAAGTGCATGTGTTCTTATGGGGCTAAATTCCAAACACTAATCAAGGTTGACTAGATGAATGGATTTGACTATATTTTCTTGTATAAACCCAATAAAGAGTTTTCCTAGGATAGATTATAATATGGGTGTAGATTAGGGTCAAGACCCTATGTACACTCTTCCCTTCAATATGCAAAGAGATTGGTCATGAATATCCCTAGTGTCATGCTAAAGAATTAATCATTCCAGAGGAGTCGATGAATATGGCTAAATAACTACATTTAGCAAAACCTTAATGTGATTGCATTGTAGAGTTTAAAAGTGGTTTTGTGATTAGTAAAGGAATTAATATTTTGTAAATTAATAGAATGGAATCTAATGATATAGCGTGATAGTGTTACTTAAAAAATAAATAGAATGCATTTACACATTATAGATGTCTTTTTTAAGTGTAATTAATTTGTAAATGAACTATACATGTCAAATTAATATTAAAATTTGTTTATTACGTACTAGTAAATATTAACATAATTAGTATAAAATGATTGTCTCCATATTGTTAGAAATTCTTAATAAATATCTACACACATGATACTTCCTCACCTATATTTTTTCAATATCGACATGCCATAAGAATGGTGCCACAATAATTCTAATATTTTATACTAAATATGCAATGAAATATAATTACCTTCAAGTAAAATAAATTTCTTTTTCAATTAGTCATTCCATACAATCACAAATTACTTGATAAACAAACACATTTTGCATCAGATTAATTGTTAGCTAACCAAAATTGTTTAAAAACATTCAGTAATCAACTTTCCATTTCCACCATCATGACATGGAAAATAAACAATATGATTAGAGAATTAAAGATAACAATAATAAAATGATATATCAACAATATAAATGATGAAATGAAAATGTAAATATCACTCTCTGTTGCCATCACCTTGATTATATTCCTTTCTTGGCATGATAGCAATGTTTTTCTCAAAATATGTTTAGATATAGGGTTCTCCTTCAACCCTTGACATTTTGAAGAACCACATACTACTGGGGTGTCATAAAAGAGATCCAGCTCACAACGAATTACAAGCGATGACCGGGGATTGTGGCTGGAACATGGCCTGTTACAATTGGCAGGGTAAAGGGGTTTCCCATTTTCATCTACCAACTACTTGCGGTATCTTTCTCCTGATAAGAGATTACCACATTTTGCAATTGGTGGAAAATATCAGGCATCCAAATTCAATCCTGAATTGGGATCCTACAAAATATAATACATTGTTATTCATATTCACATGGATAAGTAACATAAATTCAATTATATAATCAATATATAAATAAAATACAAACTTACTGTAGGTGGAAAGGGAGAACTCATTGAACTTTGAACAATATGCAATGATATAGAATTTGAAGAATTGACCATTTGATGTTATAACATTTTCTCCTTGCATTTGAGCCAAATCAACAATCAATACATGTTTACAGTTCTAAAATAAATTTTGAGAACCATATCACAATCTAACTTCCAATATAGTTTCAGAATCATTTTGTAAGAATAAGGTGACTTTAAGCAACATATGTATACTATTAAGTATTGTAATTGGTGTGGTTGAATCCTAAAAGAATATTTGAGAGGAATATATCATTTTAAGGTGAAACAAAAATTCATAGGGTTTTTTAATTAAACTAATGCACCATAATAATACAACTGCACCGATGTGTCCTAAGTAACTGTATGCACCGATGCGGGTAAACCATGGATGCACCGTGTTGGAGTATTTTCAAAAAAGATTGGAACAAAAAATATCCACTATATTTGATAATGGATAGTTATTTATACAATTTTCAATATTGTTGACCTCAGTGCGTTAAGCATATAAAGGCACACCAATGCAACCTTATTTTTAATATGAAATGCAATATAATATTTCTATTTATTTTTTATTTTATGCAAATAGGGTGCATCATGAAAGTGTAACACATTGGTGTGTTCATATCTATCTAGTGCACTGATATTCTATATTTTTCTTAGAGATATATCTTTACGTTGTGTTTCTTGTTATGATGCACCTGTGCGCCTGTGTAATTAGCGCATTGACGTCTGGGAAAAAAAATCGCATGAAATTATTTTCCCGTAAAATGAAAAAGAAGAAGGAATTTCAATTTCAAAAACTAATTCTATAAGGTATTTAAAAAAAGTAATCACTATTTCATTATTTTGCAAAAATTTCAAGGGGAGAGTTTTAGAAGAGAGACTCATTGGGAAGGAGTTTGGAGCAACCATATTATTTTGAATATTGAAATTTGTAAGGTATGGTGAATCAAACAAAACCCTGCATAATAGAAATTTCAAGTATGTAAATTATTACTAATGATCACAATGCATGATTTATTTATTTTCCTATTTAGATTTTAAATAAATTAAAAAAAACATAGTTACATTCAACAATGGAACCCTTGTTTTCTTGTTACTTCCTTACATTTTACATGGCTGCAAAATTTTACATTAGGGTTTAAATCCCTTTATTGTTTCACAATTAGTATTTTTTGAAACATCCCACTCTCCTAATATGACCAATGGGAGGGGACATTAACCAACTACAAGATTCCAAATTTCTTCCATAACCATGATTACAAATTCATAACAATACAATTATGTGTGCATATGTATAAATAAATATACACAATGGAAATAATCTCTATCCACACGCATCTAACATGAAATTTCTAGCATAATCATTACATGCATCAAATAAAAACATTGCACATTGGAACATAAAATAATACTTATCTTTATCCAATGTAAATCCAAGTATCTGGATGTGTAAGAGTGATTTTATACCCAACCATAGGCACTATGTCCAACATATACTCTTTCTACTGAGAGGCCACCCCCAAGCTGGGCTATGAGGCCAACATGACAAAGGAAACACTTACAAGCTTCTCTATCTCAGCCCAAAACCTATTCTACACTCTATGATTAGTTAAACACTCACATAGAGCTCTACAAGGATCCCATTCAACCCTCATCTTTGGATCCCACAATGCCTACCCCACACAAAACCCTTCTTGGCTCAGGAATCCCCTTACCTAATCCAAGGTTCTCTTGGGCGACCCATCTTGCCAAGTGCTTCCAATGTGTGCATAGAAGGAGGCCAAACTAGGTATGTTATTGGAGAACGACTTGTAGGCTCAATTCATGGCTTCTCAAGCATATATGAGCAACATAGCTAAATTGGTAATGGTTCCCAGCTTTCCCAACATCTATGCTTACCTACAACCATCTATTTCCCTTCCAAATCTGTAGTGTTGTCTCTAAATTTGAATTTATGGTTTATTCATACTCTAGTAGTGGTTTGGAACAATAATGGAGAGCTCTATGTAGTGTATATTTGCATGAAAGAATGAGAGAATTATCATTGAATCCAAGATATATGAGATAATGGGGAAAATAAAACTGACATGGATTTTGACAATAGAAGAAAGGACTCGTAGAAGCTACAGATTGACTTCTGACACATGACATACTTGACATAAAAGTGCATTCAACCTTATTTTGCAATAAGTACATGAATTTATTTTTCCCATGAACCTCACACATGAATTCAATGATTGTTCAATAGTAAAAAAGGAGGTAACTGGCTTATTCAAATTACCTAACAGAATTTGGTAGAGTTCTACGGTCGACACTTGGTAACAAAGGATTAGTTTCCCATAGGCCCCCTTTCCCCTTCCACTATGGTGGAATCATATCCCCTTTGGTGTTCTTTACAAAACCATGTTGGACTATTTTATTATTTATGCAACAAAATATTTACATATATTTCGAGTTAGCATGACAAGCCAACCATATGGTACTACTGAAAATATATACATCATACATGCATATCTATTCTCTAGTTGGGCCTTGGTTGATAGCCATTCACTAGTTGGGCCTTGGTCGATAACAATTCACCGGTCGGGCCTTGGACTTGAGCTTCGAACTAGGAATATGTAGTAGCATATTTACATCATTTACATAATTTTGGTTAAAATCATCCAAGTCAAAATCGAGGCTTTTACATTTTTTATTTTAGGGATTTTTTATTTAATGGGTTTATAGTTTTATATATAAGGATTTGGGTGCGATGGGACCATTTCTTGGATTGAATGAAACCTTATCGGCCCTGCCATTTTTTTAATTAAAAGAAAAACTTACGCAGTTTTCAGTGTGGTCGAGTTGTTGAAATGCACCTGTACGTTTATAGTAATAGCACACTGGTAATGTCGGGTCTATCATTTTTTAATTTCTTTCTTAAACACACACACATTTTTTGGTGTGGTCGAGTTGTTATAACACACCCATGTTTTTATTATTATCAAAACACATTTTTTTGATAACTGATGCTTTATAATAAATAAATCACATTGAGAATACATAAATGATTTATTTTACTTTGTTTTGGTTAACGATGTGTTCAAGTATGATGCACCAATACATTCAAGTATAAGAAGCATCAATGCGTTTTGTATACTGAAACACATCGAAGTGGCAGACTACTTTTTATTTTATTTTGAACATATGTAATTTATTTGCATACTATACTTAATAGCTTCTCTATTTAAAGGTCCAAGTTGTTTATTGATATAAAATGCATGGTAAGAGTTCAATGAACAACAATTCTAGTCAAAATGATGGGAGCACATCCAAAATTGTGAAGAAGGCAAGTTCTTTGTAATTTCTGTATTAAATTAATATGTTTGAATTACTTGTAAATTTTAACTAATATGTATTGGTTAATGTGTGACATGCAGAGCCAAAGAATAAGGAAGTTAAATAAGATTCTTTGCACTCTAAGTGCAGAAGACCATAAAACCTTTATGGAAAAGTTGTATAGGGATGAATCAGGTAAATAAAAAATAAAACAATATGGATTTTTTTCTTAATTTTTGAGTAATACTGCACTTAAGAATATTTGTTAATACATTTCAAACAATCTAATTCACATACGTTGAATGTTATTTAGAGACTGACAACAATAGAAGGGAATGTTATCATATGAAAAAACAAATTATGGAAGATGTAAATGATGATGAATTAGTCCTTAGCTCATACGGAGTGGTGTTGGAATTTAATGAAAGTGGAAAAAACTTTTATAAAACTATGAGGGATATAGTGGAAAGAATGTTTTGATGTTCTTTCCACTTATAACTTGCAAAAATCAATCCAATGATTTCAAGAATAAGGTTATATCTAAACTATCCATAGAAATGGTCAATGAGACCTGCCAGATTTGCAATAGAAAAAACATACAACAACAACAAAGAATAATTCAAAAAGTAATATTTCTAAACATGTGTTTATACAATATGTATCTATTACTGCAAAACATTCCTTTATTAATACTAATTATGCTATATTTATTTTTCATATTAGCATAAAAATAGTTTAATGTCATTTTATATTTTCAGGAATATTATGAAAATCCTAAAGGACGAATGAGGTGATGTCCAAAATATGCTAGTAGGGACATCCAAAAAAGTGTACAAGGAGATGGGCAAGGAAATGGACAAAATTGCATCACAGGAGGAGCCATCTCAGCATCAATGTTCTTCAAATGTATGAAATCATTGAAATTTTCTATTATGTACATCTGATTAATTAATTTAGCATTAGATATTAATTTTCAATTGTTTTATTGTAGAAAAGAAAATGAAATGGAACCTATTCAATACACAAGAAAATACAAAAAGGAAAAAAGAGGTTGATAGCAAAGTTTGTGAGTAGCTGTGATTTCCTTATAACGAATTAAGATTTTAGATTGGTTGTGATTTTTATATTTTTATTTTTTATTTTTACATCGGCCCTCCTTGGATGTCTTCAAACATGTCTCAACATAAAAAGAAGACCCATTTGAAGAATTGATTAACATTTGATTAAGGGGCATGAATATATGTTAGCATATCAAAATTTATTTGTGTAATTTGTAAGTATCTATGTTGTTTTACTTCTCTCATTTTATAAGTAATAGAACAAAAAAATCCTTTTATATTAAATATATTATTTGTTATAGGGTATAAAACTTGAAGCAAAGTATGGAGTGGAACCAACATAATAGTTGTTGAGAGAAGGCATGCGGTTTGGTTTTGAAAAAATGTGTATAATTCAAGACTTGATTCTTTCTATGGTACGTTGCTTTTCAATTTAGATTCATGTATATTATCTATTTTAATTTTCATTATTCCTAGCAAAGTATTTACACTCAGTACACTTTACTTTTATGTTTGTAGATGGAATATGAAGAAGAGGAAAACAATCGAGGCAATCAACAAAAAATTCGACCAAATAACTCAAGTCATGCAAGTGGCTCGAGGACTGACAACAATTCCAACAAAGAATAATGATCCATACATTTTTTATGTTAGTGCAAACTATTGTATATGTTGAAATAATTGTCTGTGAAAATTATACATTTTGTATATGTACTAGACATTGTGTCCTAATTGAAAGACAACGGATTACCAATAAGTGTAACAATTACATGCATGTTGACATTTTCATTATTGTGGACTTTATGTTGTCCCATTTTGTATGACAAAGGGCCTCTTACTGATATATGATTATATAAAGTTTTTTCTTCTATTGCATTCTCCAATATTGTTGTGAAATGTTACATCGCCTATATAGATGATTAGATATTACAATAGATGTGAAAATGTATGGTATAACAAATTTGTCCAAACATCATATCCAAATGCAATAATTAAAATTCAAATGAATACTACTATAAAAGTCTTTCAATTTCTGATGAATAATGGAATTAAACAAAATAAAATATAGATATTCCAGTGTGATGTCAGTAGTCATTGTTCAATAAACATAAAATAATCTCTGGTGCTTTCAATTGGTTCAATTGCACCTATGCATGGAAGATAATGTAGCATAGTGAGTTTAAAACAATAGAGACCTCGTGCAACATAATAATCGTTGCATGCCCCAATTTTTTTGTTATTATTACACCATGGCACAGTATTGTATATTAACCGCATCGTTAAATTTTAAAAATATGGCGACAATCAACATCTCAGTCAACTTTACCGAGCGTTTACCTTCACTTATCGCACCAATGCTTTGTAAAAGTTAATTTGCAACGGTGCTTTTTTATAGTTCCTAAGAATTGGTGCGTTTTAATACTTTGTAAGCACCACTACTATTTTGCGTATATTATTATAAAGCACCGATTTTATTAAAAAATTGATTAAAATTTTTGGTGTGCACCAGTGTTATATGTATTATCAAGTACTATTGCATATAATGCTTTCGATTTTTTGTGCGCACCGGTGCACATGTTTATTTTAAAAGCATCGATGTGTTTTTCAATTGTTAGCACTTGTGGGGTTGTTTGAATAAATCACACCAATGGAAAAACCTTTGCTAAAGCCTCCATCCATTGAGTTTTTTTAGCTATAATATGTTTTCATAAAAACATTCGCTAAAACATCCAATACAATTGGCGAAGGTTGTAGCAGAGTTTTTTTTTGACATTCTTGGCCAATGTTGTAACACTAAAATTCTCTGCTACATGATCTTTTCCTTTAAGTGTAGGATGCTTAAGCAAGAACTTGTGGAAGTAGGGGCTACTTGTACCCATGAGTTAGTGATGGGATAAATGAGAAAACACTTATAGGTGGGAAGTTAAGATCATTTAGATTGGGTGAGATACATATAATTGAGAACATTATTAAGATTGTGAACCAAAAAATTACCAAACTAAAAAACATTCAATGAAGTTAAGAGTTGCACCCTCACCTTTTGTACAATTAAAAGATATTCTGCAAACCTTGCAATAGCAAGTTGTTCACTAGAACCTAGAGTGGTTGCCAATTTATTTAAGGAATGATAAAACCTTTTCAACATCATCTGCATCAACACCTACCTATCACAAAAAACAAGAATACCAACTGCAAAAACAAGAATTCCAAGTAAATGATAAAATTGGAGGCAAAGGAAGAAATATGCATCAATAAGATTATAATAGCATCGTTTTTTTCACTTGTACCCATGGTTAAATAGATCATTTGTTGTGAATCAACTGCAGTATTGAGAGCTAGATAGTTTTAGTTCTAGTTCTTTCGAATCACTCCTGTCTGTGGTTTAGCACAAACTTAATGCTCAACCCCACAATTTTGTGTCAATATTGGCCTTTCACTTTCCCATTGAATAAACATACTGGAGAGGGGTCAAGCGAATGATCAAGGGATGATCCACCACTCCACAACCATCACCTTAGCTAGTATCCATCGCCATATGTAGGTGGTGGTCACAACAACCTCTTTTGTTCTATCAATGCAGTAATGAGCCATACCATCCACCTACTTCACTAGCTAAACATTGCATCTACTTCACTAGCTAAACATTAATGGCCAGCGTCATGATAATGCATTAACGTTGGTATGATAGTGCATTGCCACTGCATCCAATACATAATTTTCTATGGTATAAACTTATGGCTATCCATATAACTAAAATTTGGTGCATATTAATGCAAAAGTTTGGAAATATAATCTAAATGCACGATATTGGTCCATGTAGTAGGCATAAACACTTTATGAACCTTGTGAAATATTCATTTCATGAAAATTGAGGTTTGTTAATACATTTGGGCATGTATGGTATGAATCGATTACTTTGAGTCCCTGCCAAGGGAAACGATAACTAATAATATAGTTATATTGAAATATGGATTTATATATGAATATTTTTATGAAAGATAATTATTTATAATAATAATAATAACAACAAAAATAACAACAATAATCTATGTGTTAGAATAATCCTTCGGGATTATTGTAAATAAATAATAAATAGGAATATGATTAGATAGGAAGCCAAACAGGCTGAGCGGAAGGTGAAACCCAACCGCCAGGTGCTTTGTATAAATATAGGCATTTGCATTGGAAATGTAAATCAATCGGGAGTTATTACCAACAAGTGGTATCAGAGCAGGGCTGTCTGCCATAACTCCTGCTGCATTTCTGCCCATTCCTGGCATTCTGCTTGTCATTCCATTGCCAGACTGCTCCATCAGTCTGCCAGTCGAGTCGCATGCAGTGTATGCGTTACTCCTCCATCTCCCTGCGTTTATTCTCTGCTAAACCCTAATTTTTGTGGGCTCTCTTCTGGTGGGCTGCAACCTGCTACACAGGTCTGCGATCTCGTCCTTCGAGGAGTTCCCGAATTTGTGCCTCTACATTTCTTGCATATGCTCCTCCTCCAATGTGTTTATCATGGAACTTTTTAATGCTCAGACGAGCAGAAGGTGCAAGCTCAGAAAGGAACCGAATTTAATTTGGATCCCAACGTACAAAGCCTGGTGCCCACGATCTTGCCTCCAGTGTTAAGTCGGAACCCTAATTTGTGCTTAAATAAGCATTCTAAGAACAGTTAACCCTCAAGAAAAACACTCTGCTCCAATGGCATTTGGGTATGTCTGTATCTCATAGCAATCTCTACAGCTGTTCGAAATTCACAAATCATTCACGCTTGCGTACAAATACCCAACCAGTACCGTCATCGATCAACAAATTAATTAGCATTGAGGCTCACGGACGAAAAAAAAAAAGGCCTTTGTTTCTGGTTTAATACCGTAACCTAATTTTGATTTCCTGGTTCTCCATCGATCTCCGTGACTAACGCCTCTGATAAAACCTGATCTTGGGTGACTCATTTTGAGAATGTGGAGCGTATCGATGGTTTGATTAAGTTGATGCTGCGATTTCTGAAGACTGTCCACGACCTGTGCTGTGTTAAGGAGCTGTGAAATACTGTGACCCATTTACTGTTGAAGACTGCGTGGAGATTTCTCTAGTGGTGTGGTCAGTTTTGAGAGTGCTGGAGACTTACAATGCTTTTCGAACTTCTCGTGGTGATTGCCCTCTCTATGAACTGTAGCTGCGTGAGGAGCTGAGAAGAGCGTGGAGCTCTCTCTTGATGGTGACAGCAAAGATTGCCCTTTCATTGTATTTCTTCGTTGAGCGTGGAATGTGTATTAAAGATTGCTAAAGCCTGAGTGTGCTGCTGAAGGCTACGCCACTTTGAAGACTGATATTGCGTTGGCATTGAAGACTGCGTGGAGAAGACCTGCCTCATATTCTCAAAGACTGCGATATAGCATTACCATCGTGGAAGATTGCTGGAGCTGAAGACCTCTCCTCCAATAATTACAACATGGAACTAGACCAGAAGCATACAGCGCAAACCCTAGACTCTCCATGAGGGAAACCCTAATTTTTTTCTGAGAGAAGCTGCCTGCGTTCTGGCTGAGGCTGCGATTTCTGTCCTTGGTGGAGATGCGGGGTATCGATCAAGCGTGGAGAATGCTGGTGTTATTGCTGAAGACTGGTGTTTGAAGACTGGGCTGTTGAGTATATATGCTGCATTTGAAATTTATTTTGTTTGGAATCACATGAGTGCGAAATATATATTGCATTAAAGACTGATAAACTGTTGCGTTGGAGACTGATGCGTGTTGAAGACTGCCCTCATTCACCTTGGAGACCTGCGTGGAGAATGCTGTGCGTGGAGCTGTGCCATCATATATAAGTATCTGATATATATCTGCGTGGAGCTGTGCCATCATATATAAGTATCTGATATATATCTGCGTTGAGATATAAGTATCTGGTTTGACAGTGTCTGGTTTGAGATATAAGTATCTGGTTTGAGATATAAGTATCTGGTTTGACAGTGTCGATTCAAGTTTTTTTCAGCAGAGTGAAGACCGGTGGAGACCGTTGGAGACTCAAGTTTTTTTTCTCCAGAGCAGAATGTTATGCTGTGTATTTGACTTAAGCTATATATATTGAACAGTGCATAATACCTATCAGCATATCACATCTGCGACCAAGTTGAAGAGCTGCCTGAGTGGAGCTGCATGGAGCTGAATGTGAATATTGTTGCTGCGATCCACACAATTGCTGCTGCTAATCACTTGATTTTGCAGGAGTATATAGTCTAATGCTTGATTTTTTGTGCACTTATATCCTTTGCACACTAATATATTAGCTTCCGGTGCCTCCACATATTGTATAAAAAGGAATGTTGTTGTATATTTGAAGCTTGTGATTGATATATTTTGTATACTGAAGAAGCTTGTGTATGCTCACTTGAAGTTGAGATTGTAAATCACCTTGGCAGAGACTGTAGACCTGCAAGGTTCTTATTTTTTCTATTTCTCTTTGTCATATCAAGTTTATTATTGTAAATTACACTAACAGTCGTAAAAGATGCACTCTTTGGCATCTAGTATTGGTGCTACCCTAGCTGGAAAAGACCAATCCAAAGACCCTTCCAAGGGAGATTGCAGCAAGAGAGGCAGAGGGGGAAGAAACAACTCCAGAAAAAGATCAAAGTGCAAGCGTTGCGGAAAGACTAGGCACACATCAGATCAGTGTTGGGCTTCGTGGGACTCCATCAAAGACAAGCACAACCAAAAGAAAGATGATAATAAACATCAAGATGCTAGTAAATCTTCTGATTCTGCTCATTGTATTGTTGCACATTGTAATCTTGGATTTAATGAAATGACTTCTCTTTCATCTTACAAAGATTGTTGGCTGCTTGATACTGGTGCAACATCACACATGACATTTAGAAAATATTGTTGGCTTCTTGATACTGGTGCAACATCACACATGACATTTAGAAAAGATTGTTTTGAAGAACTTAATGAAACAATAGATGGCATAGTTTACTTTGCAGATAAGTCAAGTATTAAACCAAAAGGAATGGGCACCATTCGACTGAAGATGCCTGGATTCCCTGATTTCTTGTTGAAGAATGTCCTTTATCTTCTAGAGTTGCAGAGAAGCCTGCTGTCCTTGGTGGAGATATGACAGCAAGGCCATTCCATCCACATGTTTGATGGAATCGTTGAAATAAGAAAGTCCTCTGACAACCAAGTCATCATGACTGGATATGAAGATGGAAAGTTGCTGAAGCTCAAGGGTTCATCCGCAAGATTTCAGAACTATGCCTACCTCTCTCAGCATGGAGAAGGTAATATGTCATCTAGCTCATTGTGGCATGCAAGATTTGTTCATCTAAATTATATCAGTCTTCGCTTGTTGAAAAAGAATGGTGTATTTGGCTTGCCCACCATTCCTAAAGAGAAGGAAAAATGTGATGCATGTATATTAGGGAAACATAGTAAGCTGCCATTCCATGAATCTAATTTCAAAGCAAGTAGGAAATTAGAACTATTGCATTCTGATTTGTGTGGCCCAATGCCAACTCCTTCAGCAAATGGGAACAAGTACTTTATGACATTTTTTGATGACTACTCATGAATGTGCTGGATTTACTGTTTAAAGACAAAGTCAAAAGCATTTCAAACATTCAACTACTTTCATGCATTAATTGAAAAACAAGCACAATAAAAAATTGGTACCCTTCGTACTGATAATGGGAAAGAATACACTTCAAATGCTTTTGAAGCTTATCTTCGCCAACATGGAATTGCACATCAGACTACCGTTCCCTACAATCCTCAACAAA
>LPNX011110729.1:462767-490618 GCA_001517045.1 Pseudotsuga menziesii
AGCTGTTTCATGGAGATCACTCAAACAGTCAGTTCCAGCAGATTCAACAATAGAAGCAGAATATGTGGCTGCAGCTGAAGCAACGAAAGAAGTAGTATGGCTCAGGAAGATACTTGAAGATTTGCAAGAAAAACAAGAGAACTCCACTCCATTGTTGGTCGACAATACTTCTGCAATCAAGCTGGCTAAGAATCCTAGATTCCATGATCGAACCAAACACATCAACACAAAGTATCATTTGATTCGACATCATGTAGAGGCCAAGACATTCCATCTTCAACATTGTTCCACAAATGATCAAGTTGCAGACATCTTCACCAAAGCGCTTGGACGAGAAAAGTTTGAAATATTCAGAAACATGCTCGGACTTACGAACACCCCTTCGGATTAAGAGGGGGATTGTTAGAATAATCCTTCGGGATTATTGTAAATAAATAATAAATAGGAATATGATTAGATAGGAAGCCAAACAGGCTGAGCGGAAGGTGAAACCCAACCGCCAGGTGCTTTGTATAAATATAGGCATTTGCATTGGAAATGTAAATCAATCGGGAGTTATTACCAACACTATGTTTGAGGACATGACCTAACAAGATATCAATTTGATGTACGAGACCTCCTTGTTTGTGGGATACGGGCCTTCCTTTGCACAACTATTCGATTGTTAAAATTTATGGAGATGTGCATACCATACCCCCATTTGGATTTGAACCCACAACCTCTTAGGAGGAAATAATTGTTCTTACCATAGATCTCTAATAAGCACTGAGTCATTTTTTAATCTAGATATTTTTTAGTATATTAAAATAGATCTATTTAATCGCGTATATATATATATTATAGAGAGGGATTAAAAAAAACTTAGGTGTAAACCTCTTGGTGATTAAAATATTTGGGGTTAAGATGGATTTACACTTGTTATTATTGTTATTTTTTTCCTTTTTTTTTGTTTATGATTACCATTACAGCCTAAGTGGGCCTAATGGATAAGAACTTGTGTTTCCTCCTATGAGGTCACATGTTTAAATCCAAAGGAAGGTACAGTATGTACAACTATGTAGACTTTAACAATTAAATTGTTGCATGGAGGAGGGGAGGGGGAGATGGGGGCTTGTCCCACAAACAAAGGGGTGTAACCTCCTCCAAATAACCTAAGTGCATCCATGTATCCAAAAATATATCATTGTATACAATAATGAGTATGACTTATATATACACTCACACCTATTTCCCATGTAAACCTAAAATATGGCCAACCTAAAATTTACATATTACCCCATATACATTACCCACATATATACCCCCATTACGATTATTACATGCCACCCCCCATTCAAAAGTATATTTAATCACATTATGAAACTTTGACTACATATATTTCGATATTATATCTTTCCAATCCTTTAAGGGATCAAGCTAATATTGAAACAAAAGACCCCCTTTTCCATGATAAATGTGATAAGAATATGATATAAATTCTAGACATGATTAGAGTTCCACCATGATCCATGTTCTATGCATGGTAGAATGATTCCCCTAGATGGTTTCCCCAATTAGGTATCAACCCAAATCATCAAAAATTTGATCATAGTTTCATATCAATGAAAACTTTGGCTCCTTACCAATGGATTTTGACCACTAAAAGGAAGTTTTCTACACAATTATACAATTTCCCCTTTAAGTCCCATACAATTCCATAATCCCAAGAAAATTTATAAAAAAATGGAAATATTACTTGTTTGAAGGTGTGTATACAAACCATCAAATCTGATACCAAATGTTATGATCTCAATACTCAAATACAATGATAAACTAAGATACACACAATGCACACCAAATATGAGAGTAGAGCATAGTTCCTAATGAGATAATAGAGATTAGTTGCACAATAACTCCAAGTTATGCAATAAAAGAGCCTCTTCAAAATAATTCAAGCACATCAATATATACAAATAATGTTCATGTATAAAATAATGAATATAGTGACACACACACACACCTATTACAAATTTAGGCCCACTATATGGTTGACTAACCATTTACATATACAATTATTCCATATACATTATCCACATATTTGTCTAGTACAAATTATACAAACCCATTAGGGTCATTACAGAAAGGAGGGTTTTGGGTGTGTATAAATTTAAACATCTCTTGTAGGTTTGTCATCCATCTGCTCCTTCTTGAATGCCCCTTCTTCAATGATCTATGTGGTGAGGAAATGACTAAGCTAATGCATTTGTAGCTTCCCTATTTCTTTAGATACTTGATATCACACAACAACACCAAGTCTCCTTGTGCTTAAATATTGGTTTTGGTGTTGCGTTCATGGCATGCATTTAATCAACATTTAATTTGACCATTGGATGATACAACACAAGGAACCAATCGCCCTCAATCTAGACCCAATTTTTTAGTTACTTTTAGAGTGTTGCATGTTTGAAATTGCACATGGTTATAGGGTCATAAAAACACAACAAACTCACAAACAACATGAGATATTATGTTGTAAAATCATCAAAGGGAAACATACATGAAGCAAGGGGAAAGATCAATTATTTCTCAACTCAATCACCCATATATAGTGAGCACCTAGGTCCTT
Organism: Pseudotsuga menziesii; assembly: GCA_001517045.1. Classification (NCBI taxonomy): domain Eukaryota; kingdom Viridiplantae; phylum Streptophyta; class Pinopsida; order Pinales; family Pinaceae; genus Pseudotsuga; species Pseudotsuga menziesii. The sequence goes on from LPNX011110729.1 coordinate 465,373, forward strand.
TTTATACAATAGATTCTTGCATGCTCGTTGCCATTTATTTGTAGTTCATTAAGCCATAAGCCAATTAAATATGTCTTAAATAAACAAATGCTCCAAGATAAGATTAATTCAACTTGGGATTTATCAATGCATGATAAGATTAATATAAGTTTATTGAAGTAATTAGCAATTGGCTCTAGGCCAAGTGGTTGTGGGATGGAGTGCTATATGTCCCACCTAGGTTCTATTCCCCTAAGTGACATGCTGAGTTCATAATGAGAATATTATTGTAATGAATTTGAGCCCTGTTGTTGACATGGCCTTGTTCCCTGAATAATCTGGGGTTTACCATGGGTACCATACTCAAATGATAGGAAGTGCCCAAGGTTTTTCCCCGAGATAATTACCAAGAAAAAAATGAAGTAAGTGAATCCTTTCTTGTAACTCAAATTCTTTATTTTTTTAATTAAAAATATATTTATTGTATATATTTTATTATTATATGTGTATACATAATTAAATAATGTGCACACATAATTATTCACTAAATACCGCGTAGGATTGACATAGAGTTGATGGGAAACAAGGAAAAATTACATGTTAACCCCTCCCTTGTAAAGATAAATTCCTTCATCCCTAACGAGTATTGAATATGAATGAACTTGGATTCATTGAATGGATAAGTAAAAATATCTATAGCCATCTCTTCTGAATGGAAAAATCGCAACTCAAGACCCTAATCAAGAATGAGTTGTCGTATGTAGTGCATATGGACCTTAATGTGTTTGATGCATTGGCGTTCAGTGATATCACAAGCATTTTGGAATCCATTATGATTATTGCACCAAAGATTCATAGGTGAGTGTTGGGAAAAACCAATCTCCGTGAGTAATTGTCGAATCCAAAAATATTCTTAACCATCACTAACAATCCCTAGGTGCTTTGCATGTGTAGAAGAAAGAACAAAAGCATGATTCTTTTTTTTGGGATTACGTGACAGGAATTGAACCAAGATTGAAAGTATAGCCTAAAGTAGACTTATCATCATCAACATTACCTACCCAATTTGAATCTATAAAACCCACTAAGGAAGAGTAAACCATTTTAGTATACTCGGTGCGACATTGATAAGTATCATGAATGTAGAAAAGTATACACTTTTCTACCTTCCAATGACTCTCATGAATATCATACATGAAGTGAGATACTGGACTAGCAACAAAGGATATGTTTGGACCAAGTATGGGTCAACTACATATGATTTTTTATCCATTACCTATACAAAATAGGATTGACCTTGGCTGTGGAACACTTGGTAAAACGTTTGACACTTGGATGGAAAGGAGAAGGGGCATACTTGTAGTATTTATTGTGAAACTTGTGAAGTAGACTAAGAGCATACTTAGGTTGGGAAATGTTGAAGAAAGTATCTAAGACATTAACTTTATCACATGTCCAATGTGAAAGTGTCAGAAGTAGTCTCGGTTAAATATATTTTGTAATTCACTTTATTAATAATTTAAAAGTCTTATATTTAGTTGTTGAGTCTAATAAAGTGTATAAAAATACACTCGTGATTTAATTAATCTCAATAATACATCTCACTAAGAGATAAAGGTTTTGGTGGAGTAGGGTTTCAACTCAAATATAAAGGTAGGTCAATATATAAGGTTAATATGCATTCATTCAAAGAAACATTTTGTTGGAAGGTGACTTTGATCACCAGTTGAATAGGTTTAGGGCACCAGAGAGGAGCCAAAGTTAGGAAACATGTAGAAATCTATATGCAAGTCTACGCAGGAGAATCCATATATTTATACAAATTCCATACGAATAGATCTGTATTTTCATTCAAAACAGTTTGTACAGTTGTATGGTCAAGGTCATATAGTAGCCTAGATCAGGTAGTTGGAAATTTTCTCATTTTTCAACATGTAGATCGTCTCAATAGTCTTGGTTATGGAGCCTGATTATTGTTTCAGCCATGTTTGGATTCCCAAGCGAGCTATAGGAGGGCCTAGAGGGATTTTATCCCTATAAGGAAACGCTCCTTATGTATGAGGGAATTGTAATGCATCTGTGTATCATTGTGAAAGACGATACTATGAGAGAGTGAAGAGGAAGTTGCAACATATGTGCTGCAGGTTGTATCCCTTCATTTTGTTGGAAAATATTATATGAAGGACTAGCAATTTCTGTGTGGGTGTAGCCCATATTGGGTGAACCATGTATATTGGTGTCTCTCTTGTAATGTGTTTATTTATTTTATTTTTTCACCTTGTTTTATGCTATTGTTCTATAATCTTGTTTTTCTAAGAGATAGGTGTCCACATTTATTTTTGGGTGTCTATACAATTATTAGTTTTACAATTTGAGTAGTTTTAATTTTAAGCTCCAATTTGTTAATGAAAATATAAATTGAAGGAGTAATTACTTGTGTATTGTATTTATGCTTCCATTATTTACTTTCCAAATATACGTGTGATTGTTTCTATATGAAGAATTTATTTTATACAACTAAATAACAATCTTTGTTTGGTTGAAAACATAAGGACAATAATCACATAGGGTTTGAAATTTTAACATGGTATCAAATCTTCCCTAATTTACAGGATCTAAAGAGTTTATGGAAGTAGTTAAATTGTCGAAAATAACTATTAGAACCAATTACAAGAACTAGGACTGGTAGTTAGAGGGTTTCAAAGGTAATGCTTATCAAATTTGCTGCAAGTTTATGTGTTAGAGTTCAAATATGACATCATCTAGCTCTATTTCAAGGACATATTGGAAGCTTCCACAAATTTCTTAAATTGGAAAGTTAGGGTAAGTATCTTATTAGAAGAGAATGATCTCTAGGATATCTTTAATGATGTAGTGAATATGTCAATAGATCCGCACACTTTGGTAGTTCCCAACAAGAAGGAAGTGAAAGGAAAGAAAATGATCATGGATGTTATTAATGATAATTTGATCCCTTATATATCTAAGAAGAACACAAGCAAGGAGATGCTCAATGCCATGGTTAGCCTTTACCAGAGTGAGAAGATAAATAGGAAGATGATATTTCATAATAGACTTAGAATCTATAGAGATGACGAGATCAAACACAATCACTTGTTACTTAATGAATGCCATGTAGGTTCGTGATCAACTTGTAGCAGTTACAGAGAATGTTGAAGATAGAGAGATATTAAATAAGGAACTAAATGGGTTCCCATCTCAGTGGGAATAATTTGTCTAGGGTGTTTTTGCTTGGGAGATTCTTCCCTACTAGAAAAGACAATGTGACGATTGTATTTAGTAGGAGAATCAAATGGAGTCAAACTCTAGCAAGAAAGGAGGTGATATTGACCATTTATTATTTTATCAAACAAATAAGGGAAAAGGTAAATAACCCAACAAGGGCAAGGTAAAGAGTAAGGAGTCAACCTCTCAACCAAGGGATAAGTACTTGAGTAATAAAGTGCTTCATATGTCATAAGCACAAACATTATGCATCACGATGTCTAAAGAAGAAGAAGAGTAAAGGGAAGCAATAACAAAATTAGGTAGCCACCTAACTTGAAACTCAAATGAATAGGATTTCCTCCAAGTTTAAGAATGAATTCTTGATGGTATCTTGCCTTTCTACTAGCATGACTTCGAGGAATGCTTTGTACGTGGATAGTGGGGCATCTAGGAATATGAAACCAACTCATGATTTATTTCAAAGTATAAAAGAGAGTGTCGTAGTAGTTGAGTTCGAGCTTCGTAATGATACCAAGTTTCTAGTAGCAAGAGTTGGTACCATTCCTTTCTAACTCCTTTCATGTAACTCTTTAGAACTTGACAGTGTGTTGTTTTTTCTAGGTCTCAAGAACAATTTTCTTTTAGGTTTAGTTATGGAAGATAAGGGATTTGTAATGGAGTTGAAGAACCAACAAGTCCTTATTATACCAAAGGATTCTATATTAGAATTAAATAAAGTGATAGGTTGGATAAGGTAACTTATACAAGTTATAGGGTGAACCTATCCAATCCTTGGTTCATAAAATATATAAGTTGTGTGAGTTATGGAAAAAACAAATGGAGCACCTACAACATAGTGAAATGCCTATTATGGGGTATTAAGTAATAGGCCTTCTATAGTTCAACATTGAGCAGTAGGGAGTATGTAGAGGGTGCATTCTTGGTAAGCATGCAAAGGCTACTTTATCAAGCAACGATCATATGCTAATTATGGGCATCTTGGACCTAGTGCATTTGAAGGTATGGAGACCAATGTCAATATCATCAATCACATGAAGCATGTACTATGTTTCCTTCATTGATTATTTCTCTCGCAAAACTTGGATCTGCTTCCTAAATACCAAATATGAGGTCATTAATAGGGTTAAAGAGATAAAATCTCTATTTGAAAACCAAATAGGAAAAAAGATCAAAATTTGAGATCATACAATGGGGGTGAATATACCTCCAATGAGTTTGAGTGTTTCTACAAGATCCAATAATCAAGAGGGAGTTCATTGTTGTGTACAACCCACAACAGAACATGGTTTGAAAGAAAGAACTATAACACCCCTCTCCTAATAGGGGTGTTAAAAATCTTAATCAATTTAACTTATTTCATTGCATAACATGATTTATGTTTGCTTGTAAAATAAATTAGGAGGCAATATTTTTATATTTTACAATTTCCATTCTATTTTCCAACATCAATATATTTTGATACAATTGCAAATCTAATTTAAAAATTAATTATTCTACTTCCGTAATTCAATTGAAACAAAATTAAACAAGGAATACTGGAGTGGATTACCTCAACTATTGAAGTAGCCATCCAATGAAATCCTCCATTTCAATAGTCCAGTCCAATATTCCCAAACTGGGATTTACCTCCCAATCAACTAGGAACAACCTGTTTGCCCCCCTAGTTTCAAGAGACTATAGGTTTCCTATCCCTTTAGTCTCTTGGCCCTCCAAGCCCAAAGCTCCTAAAACATTATTGAAACTAGTATCTAGTCCAAAAATATTAGTGTTCAAAGCTCACTTCCATTATTTTGTCATACTCTAGTCTCTTATCCATCCCCCTATTCCCATTTTCCATAATTTTTTCTAAACAAAAACAATAGACCCCCCTCTCATCTTCCCAAAATCCTCCTTAATCACTTCCCACCGCTTGTTCCCTTAGGAGGAGTGATGCTCTCTTAAATCTTTTCAACCTACATAAATATTTTGAATCATATCTTATAAAATCAAACCAAATTAGTATTCAAATGAAATGCAGCTAAAATCAAACCAAATTAATATAAAAAATAAATTCACTTTTCATTTATACATGAACATAGGCTGGTTTTGGATTAAAAGGCTAATTAACCCAAAATGCGTGAATACAAATAATCACAATTTAATAGAAAATCTATTTTTTAATAATACTAGTGTATGTGCGCAAGGTATGTAGGTGTAGCTAGTACATATGTAGCATGTGCATGTACTAACAATAATAGTTCACACATCTTTTGTATAGATCCAATATGCTCTCATCCAAACATGCAATCAAGAGTAGCCACAATCTCTAACATTCTCGTTAACATGTTCACAATAATACAATTCAAGATACACAACATATTGATATCAACACACATGAATACATAAAGAGATTTAATACACATGAATAAAACAAGAGATTTAACACACACAAGTAACCAGGTTGTCATAAGTAACTCCCAACAATATATCTAAACTACTTTGAACCATCCTTCCTACCTAACCTGCTTTATTCTCCCACATCATACCCTTTCATCCATTGGAATATTCTAAGGGATCAACTATATTGACCTAACCCTAGATAGAACATGTAAACAAAGCTTGTCAATTATATTGACCAAGCTTCCCTAACAAGTGACTAGTAGTCGTCAACACTCAACTCGGGGAGCATGGCTCAACACTGCCCTCCCATGACTCCAAGTTTCATAGGATATGCAGTGGGAAATACCTCCACCCATTATGATAGAACAAGGGTTAAAACCTTACACTGGCATATTGTTCCACTGTTGTTTTTCTTAGATCTTTGTCATTGAATAATCAATTTGGCCAATTGTGTTTCATGTAAATCCACCACTTACTCACACATAATAGCAATGTATTTGAAACCAATAATACTCTCAAATAAATGCTTTACTATGATACCATTACTCTTTCAAAATCTACACCATCTGCATCTCCTCAATATCATAACTATTAGTTACCATACATATGATCTTACGTAACCTTATAATAGTTTAATTGTGATTGTCATGTCATCAACTGATGAGCAATGCAAATAAGTTGATATACATATCATGTGCATGCTACTCCTTGTTTCATCGCTAAAAATATTATAAATTGCTATTCACATATCACATATATCTATCTAACTTAGCATGCTAGAAGGTCATCATACTACTTTAGTCCTTTGCGACATAATCAATAAACACTATACACAACTTCCTTATATTAACAGGTCCAAAATCTACATATAGATAGTTTTCTTAGTCTAGGCGAGGTTAACAAATAGTAAGGAAAGAGATACAACATAGCTCAAAATATAGTTTAGTTTTCTAAGTAAAAATGGCGCATTACATACACCCACCCTTTAAGAAAATTTGTCCCAAATTTATAGTCAAAATACCATGTGCATGTTATAATAATTAAAGAAGCATTCAACTCAATCTTACTGGAGAATCTCAATATACAATTAGAATGCTTAAAAGTTATAGTCAAGTGTCATTAATCTCAACGCCATACATTCTTACCCTTTAATAAGACACATAAAGTGACATTATCCAAACATGTTTACACATCACACAATTGAGTTGTCATCACGAGCATATACTTATTCAACTTATCATGAAGTAATTATTGATAAATAAAATGCTTGGAATTGGTAATTTGTTATGCCCTATAGTTCACTGATAAATTGCCACGAATATTTAGAGTTTTCCTATCTCACTTAGGAGCAAAAGGGTCAATGTCATTAAGTGATAAGGCCATGAGTCATTAGTACCTTAGCACCATTAAACAACATTGAATTCACGAAGACCAATAGTATGTATTATGAACATTTACTATATTAGGAGAACTACACAAATTTATAAGGTTTTCATGACCAACTTTCTTAAAATACCATCCATTGTTATTTTTTTAATCTAACACCATGCTAAGGGTGTCTGATACTTATTAGTCCCTGCCCTCGGGCTGGCAGGGACTTTGTGATCCATCTTGCCGTCAATTTAATTAGCTTACACGTAAACCAATACAGTTATACATATTTTATCCAAAGTTTCCTCCCAAAAATAAATTGCAACTTGTTTTATATTTTTTTTTATTGAAAGTTTTCATACAAAACTAAACTAACAACTTGTTTTATATTATTTTGACCAATCTAGTGATTTGAGGCCTTATTTGGCCTCAAATCGAGGTCATCAATGCTAAAACTATGCTGAAAATCTATAATTGTGTGCGACTCTCAATCAAATATTATGATTTTGAACTAATGTGAGTGTTATTTAACATTAGTTGACAAGCATTAACTGTTTGTACTTTACTTATCCCCATTTTTCTAATTTTCTTTCTCTGCCATGGTCATATGTTGCAGGTTATTGTGTTTGGATGTGGTTGTTGGGTCTTGCATGATGGACACGTGTGCAAGCCATGCAGAACCCAATGGTTGACATACTTCAGCTCAATGGTCCTTTGGTCAGGTGGAACTAAGGTTGCTAAGTTGCTAACAGGGTTGGTACATGGTGAAGACTTCAATCAACTGTTGTTGCAGAGGGTGCACACCAATTTGAATCCTTTCTAGATACTTGTTACAACTGCTAATAATGAGATTAAGTGAATTCATGGTGATGCAATGGCAAGGGATCCACATTTTCTGGGCTGCTTTCACTCATTCGTTTCATGGCAAGGGATCCACATTTTCTGGGCTATTTTCACTCATTCGTTTCACAATTCCTGCAAATACAATTTGGTGGAGATCAGGACAAGAAGGCAAAGCCAACATTATTGCAAAAGTGTAAGGACATTCTGGAAAAACTTGTATTGTGAGTCTCTCATTTTCTCCCTGCTCTACTCTTCCATCTGGTGAACGCTAGTATCTAAAGGGAATCAATGCGGGGCAGTTGGCAAGCGCTGGAATTAAATTCAAGTCGTTTTCCAAGCTTCCTAGTAAGATCCAGTTGGAGAAATATTCCAGTATGCTCTACCTTCTGCAGATCATTGTGGCTCATCCTTTCTTGCAATTATTGAGTTTCACCTGCTTCGCTTTAGATTTTGTCATGTTTTAATTTTTGTCAAATTGTCAATAGTATGAAGAATATATAAACTGAGAACATTGAAGGGCATGGACAAATATTTATCATTACTCACTCTGTTTTTAGACACTAAAAACCCTCAAGGACTGAAAATAGAAAGAAATATAAAAAATCTAATCAAGTTTAACCATAAAAATAAATTTAGCCGATCACGATTCTACACGATTCTATTAATGTTGATGACTCTGAATACCAATGTTTCCATATGGGACAGATGGGAATCTAATGGCATCCCATTTGTTATACAATGGTGAAGATCAAGTACAGAGTAAGCTAAAAATTGATAAAGATTTTGACATAAATAGAAGGGAAGGGAAACAATCAGAATACTCGGATTGTGCCACGAGATTTTCTTGCCTCCTTGAATTTTTTGTTGATGAAGAAGGAACTCCTAGATATTGGCAAGTTTTCCTAGCTTAAAATTGCATCTCTGTTCTTATCTCAGAGATTCGTCCTGTATTTATAAGAATTCGAGGCACTATCGGCATCCGACAGACACAATCTTCGACTAAGAAGCCACGGGAGGGAGATTTCTAGGAGATTTAATCCTTGGAATTCTCACGCGACTGGGCACCTATATTTTCGCATCAACCTGGCAAAGCAATAGCAAAATTTGACCAATCCACCCCACCTTTTTACACTTGACCAGCTATTAACGCAGTAAAATGCATTAGTTTCAATTTGACAGTTTTATTCCGCAACATGTTCATAATTGATGTTCAGCATGGTCGATCGCACCTAGGATTGTGCAACTAAGTAGCCATTTTTGTACTTAACTTTTAAAGATTTTCTTTGAATATGATAAGGCCATGTTTATCCCCGCTCTTGAAGAGCCTCAATCCTTGTCGACACATAACCCACATCTCCTTGATAAAGGAGGTCTATGGAGTAAAAATTAAGAAGGATATATACTTTTCGCTCATAAATTTCTTTATTGTTTAAGGGTTGGAACAACCTGGCATATGGAAATTGCAATTTGAAATTGAACTGATTTACATAAACATTTTTTTTAGAGTTTCTGTCTAAATAAACTTAGTTTATACCATTGCAACAATAACATTAAACATTTGCATGAATCTTATTAAACTTTTATAGATTGCTTCATGCAACGACGGTGGTATTCTCGATTTTAAAAACGATACCAAACAAATCATTCCTTATTCATTCATATTTCTATGTTCTGTTGACTCTGCAATGACCATTATCTATATATTAAATTCATGAAATAAGTTAATAATGGCAATATGGAATATCATACTCATTCTCATGTTATTTTCTGATAACAAGAGGATTCACAGTTTCACTTATGAGACAATCACTTTTAGAAGAAAATTGGTATCATCATGATTCTCCATTTTTTCTTCATAGACTGCACTCTGTTCAGATTCTGACCATGGAGCTCAATGATTTGTGTATTATTCCAGATGACTATACAATCTAAAATATAAATTTTACAGCTGGGTAGAGGACTCTCACAGTATTTGCAGGCAGGGACAAAGGTCTTACGCACCAATGTATGTGGATGCATTGTCTGCACTTCCTTCGAAGCATGGTATGGAAAAAAATTAACCTGCCACCCATTCCCATAGTCGCGCTAAAGACTAAATTACTCAAACTAAAATCGACCAGGTTATCCTATGGGCTGTAGCAGCAGTTGTGCATGTATTATGGGCAATGTAAAGCAACATTGATTGTTGTTTTATAAATGATAGCTTAGTATAAGGTGCTTATGCCACAAGTGGCATTTAAATCTTCACTCCAACTTAGGGCAGTGTTTTGTATTAGGTTTGGTTTTGTGCAGTTAAAGTATTGAATCACACTGGTCTCATACTAAGCTTCTATTTGTTCATACTGCATAAGCATATGAAATATGGAGAAACAGTATCCCATCTTTCCCTTATTATTAGTTACTATTGATATAAGGACACAGTAATAAAGGTCATGTAGTGTACTTTATCAACCCGAAAGCTTAAGCTTACTCAGATAAGAACCACTCGTTCACTCGTTCATAGTTATGGGAATGATTGGACTCCATTAAACATGATAGATTTTAAAGTTAACCTTTCATATTAACTTCCTAAGCATCTATTCTCCTTGTAATCATGGGCAATGTAAAGTAGCATGCATGCGTTCCTAATGCCACATTGATGTGCTTCTGTCACAAGTGGCACTTAAATCTTCAGGCCAACTTAGAATTTCATGAGTCTGACCACCCTGCCTATTTTGGTGCAAATTTTAATGTTCATCCATCTTACTACTTGATAAATGAAATTAACCCTTCTTATCCTGAATTCATTTCATTTCCAAGGGACCACTTCATGGTCGACTGCAACGATGTCAGTTGGCTTCCTTCCAACTAGACTATGTCCTCTTGGTAGGATAAAATTGTGTTTTGACTGAATTTACATTGATAATCATAAGACATAGGTTGAAAGCAGTAATATTCATGGCGCCCAGAGTGAACTAAGCATGATTAAGAAAGATTACATGTCATATCCTCACCCTACCATTCAATTTAATGCTAATAACTTCATATCATTTTATATAATAGTTTACTTTGGTGGTGCCTAGAGTTAAATAAGAAATATTACAAGTCATATACTCATCCTGCCATTCCATTTAATGCCAATAACTTTGCATTATTTTATATAATAGTTTATTCATCTTGTCATTTCATTTGATGCCAAGAACTTCAGTCTCTGATGTTACAATTATTTTCAACTATGAGATATTTTATTCATCTTGTCATTTCATTTAATGCCAAGAAATTCAGTCTAGTTACCTCCGTTCAGGCTTAAGCTACCAGCCAAAATCGATTTCAATCTGGCTAGGTGGTAGATGTTACAATTATTTTCAACTATGAGATAGTTTACCTTTTTTTCTTCTGATGCATATAATAGTTTATTCATCTTGTCATTTCATTTAATGCATGCAAGAACTTCAGTCTCGTTACCTCCGTCCACGCTCACACTAGCAACCAAAATCGATTTCGATCAGGCTAGGTGGCACATGTTACAATTATTTTCGACTATGAGATAGTTTACCTTTTTTTGTCTTATGCATGGATTGAACTACATAATTTTCTAGGATATGGCATATGCATGTATTAAACCATTCATATTTTTTTAGCTTGTTTATCACAGTATATACATGATACTGCTACAAACCTTAGATCTTGTTTTATGATAGTATATTTGCAGAATAGTCTCGGAGCATATAATTGATGCTATATTTAGGTTCATTTTTTGTTCTTTTCATAACAAACTAATATTAGGTTTGGTTTACTGCAATATACAAAACTTGTAGATTTAAAGGAACAAAAATATTAATTAAAGTATTGAATTGAGATAATTAATTGCTTTGTAAATGGGATGATTAAATACCTCAATGTAGCCCATCGGATGGAATTGCTGTCAACCATTGATATCACAATGATCGCTTTAGTTTTTCTTTTATCGTCGGTTGGACCGAATTCAGTGAGTGTGAATGACCAACTCTTGTATCGACTATAGTGGCAAAGAATCCTGGATCAAGTGCTCAATTAGAGGGATCAATTGCATTAACTCCTGGCTCGATAACGGGGATCGGCTATTGGTGGCTCCTCCATAATAATCATATGGAAACATTCAAAGAAATAACAATAACTTAGATTCAAGACATGTATGATGCATTCAATTCTCCACTTTAGATCAGCTCTTTGGTGAGTGTCATCAAATATTTTCAGATCTATGCAATGATGGGAACATGGTAATCTTTCCTTTCTAGGTTCATATGGTGCTTAATTCACTCCTATCCTTATCGTTGTTTTCTTTGTTATTGGTCCTGGCTAGGATGCCACTTCCATTAATGTTGGTGCTTCTTTGACTGAGTCAAAATCAACTGCCTATGTTGTTGGGATTTTATATAGAAATGACAGTGATGCTAGGCAAGGTGCTGGCTATCTAATTGGAAGGTATGCTACTGGCCTAGGAACTGGATATTCAATGCATTAAAGGGATGTCACTGGGTGAGGTGATGACTCTGGAAAAGGTTCTACGACGTTCTTAAAATAGGGTAGGATGTCAATGATAAACAAATCAAACTTCACCTCTAAGAGGTCAAAGGCGAGGTTAATTTATTAAGTCATCTCATTTTACTTTTGAAACTAATAAAACAATGATATTGAATCTGAATGGTGATAAGCAATGAAATTTAATTTAGACAAAAGGAACAGTCTTTCAAGAGTTAAACATAACTGTCTTGAATTTTAATAAAAAATTTGCACCTAAAAATCAAACATTTGGTCACACTCCCCTACATACATGGAACAATACTTTTGGTTTATGTGTCAATATATAGTGTCTTGTCCTCGACAAAACCATCACAACATTACTGTAACTCAATTTCATTCACTACTGTAATTCAATTTAAAAAAAAATTGTGAACACAATCTGATGGAGCATGGTTGACTAGGTTGAAGACAACTACAACTATTGCATATTATTCAAATTCCATTGGCAGGGATTTGCTGCCTTTAGCAGCTCTCCTTGTTAAAGTCATTATCAATCAAGGATTTTATCATTAAACAAGGTCTTACTCTTAGCATCATAAAAGCATTTGCTACCTCAAAGTCATCTAAGTCACGTGACCATACCTTGTATTGTACATCATTAACATGTAAATTACATTATATATAAATGAGGCTAGGATATATATAACAACATCACGCACTATAACCACATTACAAGATGCCAATATGAACCTAAATACATTCTTATGCAATGATAATTTTCACAAGATGTTGTTAGGAACACAAGTACATCCCCTTTATTTCATAACAACATCTTTATCATCACATATGGTATTTTAAAGTAGCATAAATTTCATTTCTTAAATGACAATAGGTTGCTTCAATCCTACAATAGAAGTTTTAAAATCGTTACTTTATATATATATATATATGAAAGAGGACATGCTCTTTATTTAAGGACACTGGGTTAAATGATAGGTCTTTAAAAAACATAATTTAAGTATTATGGAATGATTTCTATATCTTCATTAATAGTATTCAAGTTTGACTCAACTTATTGTCCACCTTATGTTAGATTTTATCATTCAAGCTAGTATTATGATCTTAGGATCTTTAACTGAGAGAATAACATGCACATCAATAAAACATAATAGACAAGAGACACAAATAATTTTCCTCGGGGAAATCATAAAGGAGAAAACCCCGCAACTTCCTCAGAGATAGAATCAACACCAAAAGTAAAACCCAAAAACATAAAGATGATCTCCCGACAACAATAGTCTCTCTCTTGTCCCAGCAACTTCTCTCTCACTCATGCGCCCCAGTGAGTGAGTGTGGGTGTGATAAATAGAGAGGCTCACTCTCTATTTATATTCTTTCGTTCACTTAATTTCTACTCCAACATGTTGACCTCACTTAACAATTACTTACTAGAGCTGACATCTCTAGGAGAGTCTAATAACCCTAGTGCCCCTCCGATCAACAAGGAGGGTTAACCTTAACACAATGGTGGGGACTATTGCCCTGACTTACAATAACTCACCTAGGGTATAATTCTCTAGGATAGTCTAATAACCTTAGGGACCCACAACTATGGGGACTTTAACTCTTGATCAATAGGAGGGGTACCCACAATGACTTGACATGACTTGTTCACATTATATAAACTCCTGATTGGAACATCGGGGCATGACATGACTAAATTACATTATGAACACTTCTCAGAATAAACATCGGGGTAAAATATGTAAGATATACAAGTGAATACATTCTGAAGTTACAATTACATCAACACTCCCTCTTAGCTAGGAAGGTATTCTCTCGACACAATTTATCAGCAAAAGTCTTCTTCTCTGTATCATCCGGAACATCATCGAGTCCTCGTCATCTTCAAGTCATCTTCATATTCAAGTCATATTTCATCTTCAAGTTATCTTTATCTAGATTTGGATCATCAGTCAATCTGGATCATCATCACTAGATCTAGATCATCACTCGATCTGGATCATCTCTACTGGATCAACATCAATGGATTTGGATCATCACTCGATCTGGATCATCATCACTGTATCTAGATCATCATTGGATTTGGATCATCTCTGTTGGATCAATATAATTGGATCTGGATCATCACTCGATCTAGATCATCATCACTGGATCTGGATCATCACTGCTGGATAAAAATCACTGGATCTGGGTCATCATCATAGGTGTTATCTCATGATTCTTCTCGTCACAAGAAGTTCTACATAGCCATCCCCTTTTCATGATGGTTGTAGGCCTAGCCTCCGTGTAGGTCTTCTTCAATGCTTATATCTGACCCTAAGTTAGAATGGCCAGCACTCACATCTGAGCATGAGAGGAACACATCCAACACCATGTCAAAAAGGCATAACACTTACATTCACCAACATGATAGGACACAACTACTATCATCTGTGAAAAGGCACAACACTCACATCCACTAGCATGATAGGACACAACTACTATCATCTGTGGAAAGGCACAACACTTACAATCACCAGCATGATAGGACACAACTACTATCATCTGTGAAAAGGCACAACACTCACATCCACCAACATGATAGGACACAACTACTATCATCTGTGGAAAGGCACAACACTCACATATGACCATGGAAGGAACTTAATCCTCTCACCATGTCAGAATGGCACAACCCTTACATATGACCTTGACTCATCAGAAAGGCTCTCAGTCCCAAAATGAGGATCCCTGGTAACTAACCAGGTGCCTCCATTCAAAGAATGGAAATAACCCTTATATTTGATCAAGTGGGAACATATCCCTCAATCACATCAAAATGGCCCTACACTTATATTTGATCATGTGCGACTACATCCCACAGTCATATTAGAATAGCCCTCAGTCCTAGACTAAGTATTCCTGGTAACTGACCAGGTACCTCTATTCAGAGAATGGCAATAACCCTTATATCTAATCATGTAGGAACCAATCCTAGTCATATCAAAATGGCTCAGCACTCATATATGACATGGATGGAACCAATACTCTCACCATGATAGAATGGCTCAGCCCTTATATCTGGCCATGGAAGGAACCTAATCCTCTCATTATGTCAGAATGGCTCTAGGTCTCATCATTTCCCCTTGGAGGGAACCTCGATTTGGAGAACATGAAGCTTCTCCCTGAAGTACTCAAACTTCACTTTGTCCATTTCTAGCATAAAATCACATTAGGGCTAATTACGTTCAAGGATAACCTGCAAGCTTCGCCAGGACCGATTACATCCAAGGAAAACCTACATGTCTGTTTACATCTAAGCAAACTACGAACTTCACCAGGATTTATGCTTAGACAATCTGTCTTAGTGACTATGCTAGAACTCCCTCTTTCGAGAGATCTCAATCTGGATCACATACTAGAGCTTCACTGCTCCTCTCTGCATCATACAAAAATGCAAGTCAGATCAAGAAAACCAAATAGTAGTTTTCAAAAGAAATGTACTACCTCCCAAATTGCAAGTGGCAACATATTTTTCCTTAGCTGTACTCAATGCCATGCATGATTCCATCCTTCTATTCCTATAAATGGCAATGCTTTCCCAATATGAATCCACATAACCCTCCAGGTTAATCTTCTGATTCACCTCATACTTGAGCCCATAATCAACTATACCCTTTAGGTACCTCGGAATATGATTTGCATCAATCAAGTGAGCATGTATCAAATATGTTAGGAACTAGCTCAAGGTGTTCACAACAAAGCAAATATATGGTCTTGTGTTCATCAGGTACATCAAGGAACAAATCATCTGACAATACATCATGGCATCAACCGTCTTTGATGAAGCAACACTTAATAGATTCATGTTCGATTCCAAAGGTGTGGTCATGGATTTGTAGTCCATCAAACTGAACCTCTTCATGATCTCTACCACATACTTCCCTTGTCCCCAGGATATTCTACCACACCTCCATGCCATCATATTCAAGTCCTTCATCTCGAACTCGGAAGCAAGTCTCCTTCTTGCAACTTTAATGAGTTCCTCTTTTATGTCAGGAACAAGTCATCGACATATAACAAGAGCATCACTGGTCTTTCGTCTTCAACCTTGAAGCAAAGGTTGGAATCCGCTTTACTCTTAGTAAAGCCTAGAGTCATCAGTAATCTGTCCATCCTGTCATAGCATGTCAAACCTCAGGATATTCTGTAGTCACTCCGTCTGAAGTGAAGCATCATTCTCCCTCTGTCTTTCGTACTCTATGCACCAAAAAATTCTGTACAAAAGTGACAAGTAGCTTCCTCTGCTACTAATATTCTATGTATCCATCTAGGATCACCAGATACCAAGATCCTCTATCTTGAACTTTTTGAAAAGTTCTTCTCGCACCCATCTATGAGCTTGTCATCCTCTATAGGATTTCATCTTCAATCTTATAGCAAATTTTAATATCTTCATCAAGCAAATAATGTATGTGTTATCCCATGGGTTTCTTTTGAACTCATACAAGGCCTTCTTTCATTCACACACATGATTCTTCCTGTCACGTGTCTCAACTCCCACTAGCTACAAGTGTCTCTTTGTAGTCTATGCCTTCTTTTTGTGAGAATCCTCGTGCTACGAATCTTGCCTTGTATCCCACGATGTTTCCATCTATTGCATGATGGAACTACGAACTTCCCTTCACGTATCGATACTGCATCCTAGACATCATTCTTTTTGAACTGGTCTTCCCTTTCTTCTTGGTTACTTCTTCATAGCTGGAAGGTTTTGCATCAATGACGTCGCTGCATTCATCATATTATTCTTTATCTTGAACTGTCGTCACTTGTTCTTCGGAACAAGTCTCATCTTTCTTTGCTTGTAGGCGATTTTACATGATCTTTCCTACAAGTCAAATGCATTAGTTGTATGGTTAGAAACATTTCATAAGTCATATTCATAATGGAAAATTCTTATGCATAAATATATGATCATGCAATTATTTTAGCCAATACAACATTCATTTATATCTCACAGAAACTTTTCTAGATGCCTTTTATCTCTACCATGACAAAATTGAGATTGTGCACTAATCCAATATGTCAGCAAAGAGGTTTCATTCTAGATAAGTAGCAATGGAGAGTTGTATAGCACCATGAGCTACTTACCTGTTACATGCATATTAGTAGTATACTGTCATTAATGCAAACATTCTATCATGCATAATACGTCAATTGAATATAAACAAATGCATAATAAGACAATATCATGAAATGACAATCCAATACTTATCTTTATTTGTTTCGTGGGTAGACTCCTTCTTGAGCCTTCAGCTTCATCATCTTTTTCATTCATCATTTCTTATCCAAATGCTAAGATGGATAAGAGGTTCTTCAAGAGTTGATATCTTCATATTACTCATCACTTGAGGGATCTTCTTTGGATGGTGAGAGCTTGATCTTTAGTTGCTCCCATCTTTTCTTCTCTTATTATGAGTCGAGCTTCTTCTTCTTCCCAGAGTCTGCTGAAAGTAATCACTTCCTTCTGACACACATTCTTCAACTGTTTTCTCAAATTCATATTCTGATTTATGTTCTTCCCTTCAAATAGCTTGGTCAAGGAATAAAACATCTCTTTCGGTGTCTTTTAGTGGAGAAACTTGTGGTACAAGGTGATCCATGATTGAATTAACGATGATCTTCTTGGTCTGGACCAAGTTCTTCTTGTGTAAGGGTTTTAGCCTCATCTCCCTCTGGAACTGGAAACTCTCTACTTGTGTAGGTGTCCAATTCATTTTATTCAGAGAGATCATATACTTCCATTCTTGGAAGTTGTCAAATTCACCAATATTATCATCAAGCTGATGTGATATATCACTTTGAAATGAGAACCTCAAATGAAAATAGCAAAAGATTAGATCTTACCGATTTAAGGTGTTCGTCTTGGTTCCGGAGCTGGTTGATCTAGGGTTTTTCAGAGAAACCCTAATTTTCAAAACTTGGAATATTTTAGATATGATTGGATATAAAGATATATATCTTCAAGTTGAGCTGTCCAATGTACTTCTTTTCTGAAAAAAGTGGAGGGAAGCTCTCGGAACAGGAAGCCCTAGTTTTCCAATTTCTTTTGCATAAATGCCTGATACTGTTTCTGCAATATATCCAAAATTACAGCTCCTATGTTTCTAAATTTTTTTATTGAGGTAGCCTCTCCTGTCCCTGTTCCAACACCATAGGTTTAATCAGAATTGGTTTCACCAATTGGAACTTATGATTATTTTTCCAAGGTGACCTGTTTGAGGACTGTTCAGCATAGCGAAGTTGTATGGACTGCCACGTGTCATTGTTTCATATTCGGGGTCTAAAAATTATACTGAATAAATTAAAGTACGTGACCTTTCTAGAACATCTTCATAAATTTCATTTGGACCTTTGTATCCCAAGATATGGAAATGCTCCCCAAGTGTCCTGTTTAGGGATGAATCCTGAAAGAGGCTGGAACCCTAACTTGGAGGGATCATATCTCCTAGAATATAGAGAATATGAGGCGAAATTTTGGACACAATTGAAATCAGGATTTTATCTTCAGCTCCTGAGACTTCACTAATACTGTGATATAGTGAATATACCAAAACTTATCATTTTTATTATTTAAGGGTTTTTCCAGCTCAGTTCAAACTAGGGTTTGACTTTCCTGGAGTTTTACCCAACCAAAAATCTTGACCTAGGTGTCTAAAACTTGATTTTGATGAGGATATCAATCCTATGCTGGGCTCACTCAAAAATTCCTCTTCTGTAAGAAGCCCTAATTTCTCGCACCAAAAACTAAAAATGTCTGAAATCGAATTCCGCTTCGACAAAAATATACGCCTTTCAATGGAGAGTCAGCCTAGCATACTCTTGATGATGGTTTGTGGATATTGAGCCAAAAATTAATAAGACCTAGCTTCTGCAGTTGCATAATGTCTTCTTCTTAGGTTAGCTCTAATACCATGTTAGATTTTATCATTCAAGCAAGCATTATGATCTTAGGATCTTTAACTGAGAGAATAACATGCACAACAATAAAACACAAGAGACAAGAGACACAAAGAATTTTTTTTGAGGAAACCATAAAGGAGAAAATGCCGCAACTTCCTTAGAGATAGAATCAGCACCAAAATTAAAACCCAAAAACATAAAGATGATCTCCTGATAGCAGTAGTCTCTCTCTTGTCCCAACAACTTCTCTCTCACTCATGCACCCCAATGAGTGTGTGTGTGTGTGATAAATAGAGAGGCTCACTCTCTATTTATATTCTTTCGTTCACTTAATGTCCACTCCAACATGTCAACCTCACTTAACAATTACTTACTAGAGCCGACATCTCTAGGAAAGTCTAATAACCCTAGTGCCCCACAACTTGTGGGGACTTTGCCCTTCCAATCAACAAGGAGAGTTAAACTTAACAAAATGGTGGGGACTATTGCCCCGAATTACAATAAATCACCTAGGGTCAACTTCTCTAGGATAGTCTAATAATCCTAGGGCCCCACAACTACAAGGAATTTAACCCTTGATCAATAGGAGGGTTACCCACAATGACTTGACATGACTTGTTCACATTATAGAAACTCCCTATCGGAACATCGGGGCATGACATGACTCAATTACATTATAAGCACTTCCTGGAATAAACATCAGGGTACAATACATAAGATATACAAGTGAATACATTCCGAAGTTACAATTACATCAACACCTTAAGGGCTCATTTAAGCATGAATGTTCTATGAATGATAACCCGTTAGAAATTTTATTTAATTTTTTCCATCTAAAGGTGACTAGAGTCATCCCAAAATTATGTTGGACATATCAATCCACTATTTGTATTATGATTTCTTATATTTGCAACAATACATTAGGCCTACCAAGTCATACTAGTAGAGCTTAGATAGTAGGTTCTCCCTTTACATGTTTTAATCTACTTCCTTGGTGTATCATTATTAAACATAATTTTGCAACTCAGGTTATGTCTTCGAAGATATACATATGCAATGAGATTGAATATAATTAATATATACTAATATTTTTAAATAATTTTTACAAATAATAACACGACTATTTACTTAATCACATCTTTATCCTTCACAACACACATTACTTGTTATCTTGCTTACATATGATTACCACACGATACTATCATTTATAACCACCTCTATTATTAATCCATTTGTATTGTTGTTTCTCTTTTAACCTTGTTCTAAGTTCATATGCTTACTCATCATCCTTATTCATTCATAAACTCGTTATAAATTCATATACTTACCTATGTTGTCGAGATACAATTGTGCTTCATTTGTGCACAATTTATGCTACAACCACACTTCCTACTTATTGTTTACTTCCATGGAATTCAATGCTCACTAAGTCCAATTATAGTTATTATTCTTTAGTTTTCTCATGACATCCAATATAGTATTATACGCATCTTGGTATATATCTCTCATTACAATTCCACTAAATCTACCATCATTATTGTTGTCATATTGCTATTATACTTCTTAACTAGTTGCATTTTTTTTCTCACATGCCTTTGCTTGACCTAAAAAACCTATATACTCAAGGTGAAGCATATGATCATAATTTAGATACACATATTCATCCTACTCCCTTACTTATGGGTTTCATTGGATTTATCTTATATAATGAGAGGGAGATAAATCCGTATATAGCGCATATTTCAAACTATTTTACTTTAACAAATTTTCACCATTTAAGGTTTTCTACCAAAATAGTAATAAACACAGTTGAACACAAAATTTGCAAGAGTAATTGTATAAATATATATATATGTAAAATATTTTTACATGAGTGGGAGAGAACAATCTCCGATTGTGAGCATTGAATCACTCAAGCACCAACCTGATCTACAAGCAAGAACCTATTAATTACAGGCACCAACTTGTACAAACTTTGATTTGTGCAATAACCAACTCACGAACTTCAGGAACCAATCTAAACAAATGTCTATCTCTTTGTGCAAGATCCAACTTGTAGTAATTAGGAACAAACCTGTTGAATATTGTGATCTCCAATTATTCTTTATATGTAATTGAATGGAGGCACCAACTCCCAATCATAATTACCAGCTCTGTCTGGAAGGAAGCTCCAACTCCTTGATTGTTTTACCAACTCCAACTGGAGGGAATATCCAAATCCATAATTTTTTTTCCAGCTACTATTGGAAGGAACATCTAACTCCATGATTGTTTTACTAGATACAGCTAGAAGGAAGCTCCAACTCCCTTTCCTAGCCCCTTCTTGCCTCCATGATATGAAAGTGTTTGTGTTATCAAAACTAAAAACTACAATCACCTTAACTGATATGTGTGACTTTATGATATGCTACTACTATAGATTTTATGGTATGTGTCTCATCCTTCTTTTATTTGTGTCAGAACAGTATGCGATCTGTGATGGTAAAATATTTTGAACTTGCAATCTTCGAATATCTGTGATTTTTCAATATTCTATTACTTCTGCGATTTTACAGTCGACATATTTTACTAAGTAAAAGATTCGTACATACTAATTATTGGTATACTTCTATCTTGCATATTTCTTGTTGTTAATATTTTGTTGTTATGTGCAATTCAACTCTCCCGCGTTATCTTCTTTCTTTAATAAACAAGCCATTGATCTACCCTAAGAATTACGAAGCTTGTGAATTCAAAAATCAGATCTTGATCTTCTTCAAGCTTGCTTCAACACCCCCATCTCTTGTTTATGTATACTCTTTCTAGGTGAAGAGATGTGTCCACTTGTTGGGATACCTTAAACTTGGTGATACCCCAACTTGCTTACTTCTTTACCAAGATAACCAATTTATTTTCCTTTGCGTCGGCGTGCATCCTTTTGCAAGTCAACCTTGTGGGGTTTTATGCACATATTCCATTGTCTTTGTGGGTTTTTCACACATAAGTCCCGTATCTTATTGGTATTTATGCACATCCTTGACTTTCATATTTTTCTTTTAACTTCTTCTTCAAGGTTTTTATCTGTGCACATATGTCCCGTGTTTTAGTGGGATCTTTGCACTCTCTGGACTTCCACATTTTTCTCTATGCTCTTCTATATAGGTATATTTGTACTCTCTGTACTTCCAATTTTTTCTCTATATTCTTCTATCTATTTCATTTGCACATATTCTTTCTTCATCAGATTTGGTGTTTGTACTCAACCCTTCTTTTACCTTTGACTTCAATGATAACACATACCTTGTTGGTTTATTATTTGACATCAATGACAAGACAAAGGTTTAGAAATCTCCCACTTTGGCATTGATGTCAAAACCAGCCTATCATGAGCTCCCCCTAAAGGAGCTCTTCCTTTGTGCACAAAATAATCCCTCTGTATTTGTGCCTTTTTTTTTGTTCTTTTGCGCAAATCCATCCTTTAGTTTCAATTGCCCATTTTCTCATTTCTTTTATTATATCTTATTCTCACCCTTTAACATAAATGGAAAAGGGGTTCTCTCTGTCATTAACTCCCCTTGGCTTCATGCTCATTACTTCCTATTTGTATTGCTTCTGTTGTGCCAGATCCATTGTTATGTCACAAATAATCCCATTCTGCGTCAGGTACACTGAACTGTGTCATTCCTCCTTGTCACAACTGTTTTCGATTTCTAATGTTGTATGTGTCTTAATTAATGTGGTATGTGTATGATCTCATCTTGTATTTTTACATGGGGAAATTTGATGGATATTATTAAATCAACCTATAGTGGCACATATTTTCATTCGTCAACGTGCTTGTAAATTAAGGTGATATGATCAATAACTCATGTGAAAATGTCAATGTGTTGGTTTGGTACTAGAGATTTTAAGCGACATCATTCCTTCCAAATTGGAATCATGAAATGAATTTCCACTTTTTGTCATTTAAAAGAAACCATCAATCCATGCAATAAATTTTGATTTCTTCATGACCCCTTCAGATTGCTTAATACACAAAACCATTAACTTCAACATCTCTTCAATTATTTTTCAGACGCGTAAGAGATGTTCTTCTTAGCTTTATGAATAGGATGTGCATTGACAATTCCATCACTCTAGATCATTTTCCATCGAGTTCGTTTATCTTTTCTTCGCCTATTGCCACTGTGTCTTCTTTCCTTTAGGGATTCAACAATCTAATTGACGGTATTTGTTCAATAGTTCAGTCTCAACAGTAAAAATTGGAACGCTGAGAGTAGACTTAAGGGTATGGCTGTCTCAATTCAAATAGACAAAGTTCATGCATTGGTGCCACTAGTCACATTTGAACTAGAACTCTTTGAAGGGATTGTCCAATATGGCCAAATTAGTCAACCTCTTGGAGGAACAACAATGACAAAATTTTGAGCCCTGAACTTGATTCGTGCTGAACAAACTACTATCGATATGTAATATTTAACTTCGGATATTCTTCCATCATTGCAGCCATTAGAGTTCATCGAGACAAATTTGATGGATTTGGAACTTCATCTTTCATTACTATTTGTCACTCATGATACAAAGTTGGATCTCGAATTGCATCTTTGAGTCATCTTTGTCCCATGTTTTACACAAATTCAATTCAATTCATTGTCTTTGTCATCATCCATATGCAGTTTCTCTCATTTTGTTTTGTATGCCATTTTCAGCCTAATGAGATTTGAAGCTCCATTTTGCATTTTGTAATAACAATCTTTGAATATAATCCAATCCTTTATATCTACGTAGACTCATGTTTTGTTTTCTAGAAAAAAATATGTAAACTTGTTATATGGGTGAGAAGTTTGTTTAAAAACTTCAGTGCACATAGCTATTTGTGATAATTCAATACAATATTTAATACACCTTTTATTTATGACCCTTGAGCACATTCTTACTCATCACCTTAATAACATAACCAAACTAAGATGATTTCTAACTGTAATACCTTACTAGCATAATCCTTGAATTCCTAATATATATATATCTTGTTGAATTCAAGGATCTTGCCTCACCTTTTCTTGGTTAGCAAGGGGGGAAACAGTTACTTGTTGCTTGAGTTATACTAGAGTTGCTTGCTTCTTCTACGAATACTGGAGGCATTTTCTTTACCCATGTATTTTTGCACAAAATGCCTTTGTTTCTGTACATGACACCTTTCCTCTTCTCTCCATTCTTCTTTGAAAGTGTAACATCCCCTTACTACCTCGACATAAAGTACAAAGTGCAAGTAAACGACATTATAAGTACCAATTCTAACTTCATAAAAATTATGGATGCAATTGATAGGCTTAGGAGGTTGAAATCTTGGAAGGACTAAAGAACGATTGGGGACAAATCCACTAGGGGGAAAGGTAAATAATGAATGAATCCTTGGGTATCTATTAACGATAACCTGGCATCATTATAGTTTAGATGACATACCAAAAGGAAGCTAGTTAAAAAATCCTCACCTTGGACTTAGACGCCATTAATAGTAAAGTAAATGCTCATAAAATTATGGGTGAGATTTGTGTTTATCAAAATGAATTAAAGATGACATATAGACATTTATTTATGTCGAATAAATGTTAACAAATCCTTATCATAGTTGAGTTAAATTGAAGAATTGTAAATATACTATGATTGACTAAACTTTCTTTAAAGGTGAAAAACTCCTTTTGTTAATTGTGATGGTCAAAACCTTCAAAACTGAGTTATGATAAAAGACATTACACCTAGTTATAATGGTTAAACACTAGACCCTTATGTTTGGATCATTACATTAAAGTTATACTCTAAAAAGGGCCTCCATAGGAGTCAATCACATGACCTTCCTTAACATACTCTAGCGCCTTAACCACTTGGGCTAGTACCAGACTACATTAGAGGAAATTTCAATTTAAAATGGGCCTTCCAAAAATAATACAAATTCCATGTCATCATGTATTAGCCAATCAAAATGCTTTAAAATTCAAAA
>LPNX011110729.1:500100-538724 GCA_001517045.1 Pseudotsuga menziesii
TG
Source organism: Pseudotsuga menziesii (assembly GCA_001517045.1). Taxonomy (NCBI): domain Eukaryota; kingdom Viridiplantae; phylum Streptophyta; class Pinopsida; order Pinales; family Pinaceae; genus Pseudotsuga; species Pseudotsuga menziesii. Next base: position 500,103 of record LPNX011110729.1, read on the forward strand.
TAAATAGATCTAATTTATGTATATATCACGATCTTTTGCACCAATGTGTAACAAGTCTCTCCCTAAGTTTGATTTGATAAATAGATCTAAATATTATATGCAGATCATGATCTGCATGAGTTTGTTTAAATAGATCTAAATATATATAGACCGTCATCTTCTGTGTCAATGTATAACAAGTATCTTCCTAAGTTTGATTTGATAAACATATCTAGATATATGTATATCATGAGCTTCTGCTTGAATGTCTAAAAAAGTATCTGCACACGTTTTTCCCCATTGTATGCTTTGGATGTGTGTGATTTAATATCTTCATTCGCTTCCTTATTTCCTGAGTTGAATGACAACTACATACCAACTCTAAAATCATGATTATAGTGTATGCATTAAAGATCCAACACTTTTCAATTAATGTGTACTCGAAGCTCTTCCCTGAATCGTTTCCCAACTCTTTTGTTTGGATATGTGATCTAACTCTACAATCGTTTTTCGATTGGCTACTTGTTATGCGATCTAAAAAACTCTAGAAATGATGGGTAATCGAAACTCTATTTTTTGTTCTCAGATTGGTTTCTTGGATATGTGGGATCAAAACACTACTATTCATTCCTCATTGCATGTGTTTTATCATTATTTGCACTTGTATTTATGACTTCCAAATCTAATATACGACCTTTCCTTGTCTATCTTTTATTATAGCTTGGGGAATACTTTTTATGCAGTCTTAACCTTGTCTGCATTTTAAACTTAAATTGACAGAACCAATGAATTCCTGCTATATGTATTGATTCTAAAAGGATTTAATTGTAAATTGTATTCCTATCTTGATTAGGGATGGGTGAAGAATATAATAACCAATTTATGTTGAACCTTGAAGTGTCTCTGATATTTATAACCTTGCCTTAGTGGATACGCCTCCCAGCTCGGGGTGGATCTAGGCAGGGTGGATCTAGGCAGAATAACCTAGTCAAATAGAGCCAATGGTTGGGAGGAAAGTCATAGGCATGATTTCAGTCACTCAAGTTATATTTAGATTCGAGTAGTAATCGTAATGGTTAATTTTGAATGTGGAAATATTTTATCACGTTTCAGGCTTATTATATAGCTTATGTTGTTAAAGTTATTAATTGATTTATAGTGTTCCTTCGTATATTGAATTAACATGTTGTTCAAGTTGTGTCTGTAGAGAATGTGTTCCAATGGTGGAAAGAAATTATACTAATTTTGTGAAGGCAGTATGGTGAAATCATTTTATATATTTTATAAGTTAAGTTTCTTTTATTATCGGAAAAAACGAAGCTGGATAACCTTGTGGTTTTCTCAACATCTGACTTAGGAGATTCATACTGTATCTACTACAATATGTGCCTAGGAGAGATCATTTCATGGATAGTCATGTGATTGATATTGCATGTGTCTTATTTGTGGAACCTTCTAATGCATATGTGTGTTTCTTGTTTCTTGAAGGTTTGAATAAAGTCTCAAGGACATAAAATAATACTCATGTATGGGAATCATGAGAATAGGTGGGTGAGTATAGGGTAAATTACGTACCTTAAAATAATTATAACTCCTGTATAAACATCATATTTGTGATTATTAGTAAAGGGAGTGTTTTCTTGTTTATAAATAATAAAACCATGAGTGCCATAACTTATATAGTAAAGGAATGTTATGGTTTTGTGTTTACTAAGAATTAACAACTTGGAGTTGCTTATGTGGGTTATAATTTACAATATTGAGGTATGTCTAAATAATTAAAGAATTCATTTGAAAACATAACTATAGAAGATACCTAAGAAATGTATTAAGAGGGAAGGGTATCCTTTTATTAAAGTAATGAACTAATAATGATTAAACAATAGTAGTCTCCATTTACATGTTGTGTAGGGGTGATTGTATTTATAAATATATATTCTTAGGAATGACTATAAGGTCAAATAAGCAATGAGACTAACGCAATTGGTTTACTTCTATGATTTAATGAGAAAAGTTTACACCATGTACCCCAAGGATCTATCGACGGTAAGTGTGTGTGTTAAATATGGTATCATAGATCAAGTTGCAGCTCTTGGACCTATATGAACTGAGCGTAAATAAAAAGGCAATGAGGTAAATATCAGGTAAGTCTTTCCTTCTCGCGCTTTGAGTAATTTATATTTTAAAGAATGATATGTAAGTCATTTTTGCTATTATAGAGATGCATATGCCAATGTGGATTAAAGCAAGTTCCATTAGTTTTATTTGTGTCATTGATGTTACAGTGATGAAAATGAACTAACCACGAAATTATTTTCAGAGAAAGTAATTGATGGGTCCAGAGTTATTTCAATAAATCTATGGATGAATGGCTATTATGATCAAACTGGATTGACAATCTAGTCATATTAAACGAGATAAGTACCATTTTCATGGTTATGAGTAGTGCTCAATTTTTTTAGAAAATTATCAATAACATTAAGGAGAGAAGGTATTAGGAAATTGATAGATGCACAATGAATAGGTTCCTTACAATAAATTGTTATGGACTACTAAATAATGTGCATATCTTCTCAGAACTTGGAGATAATAGTTTAGATGCCAATTAAACTAATACAAAGAAAAACCCTTAGGAGAAGGATATAGATGTTATAACCACATTAAATTATGTGAAAGTATATAGTTAGTGGAAATTACAATGATTCCTCTTTAATAGATGATATATATTTAGTGTTCCAAAGTAACCAGTAATGTTATTCCTGGACAATATTGGAGGTGTCCTACTCTAGGGAAATTGTGTTTCATTAAAGAAATACATTTTGTCAGAAGGCATGTCTATTGTGTTAATATAAGAATATATACTTACTAGATATATTAACATACAACAAACATTGATTAATAGGATTTGTGATACAATTTTAAAGTATCTTTAAAAGTTTTATTGGGAAAAGAATCTCTTAAAAATGCTAAACAATAACACTTTCATGTTCACAGGCTACTATAAGTCCTGATTGATAAGGACCTTGCTAGGGTTACATTGAGAAACATAGTAATTGATTTTGTTAATGGAAATTAGAAGGATGAAATTTATGCATTGAAAGGTTATATCATTAAAATGTATGACTATTGAATACATCAGTCTGAATTAAATAATCGTTATAATTTTTATAAACCTTCTCTGGTATATGCGATTGCGAATAGATGAATGGTCTTGTAGATGTAAACGGATTGGTAAAACATATTTGGAGACAAGTAATTAGGAAACTCTGTGAGGAATAACTACAGTTGAATCTCTTATCGATAAATGGTAAAGTTAGTCCTATTGACTTAGTCTAATTATATAATTATATCGATACTAAAAGGAAAATTTCTATAACTGCATATTTGGTTAGGAAAGAATTTCTTATCTGATGATTAAGTTATGAAGAGTTATGCTAACACCTGGATTGTGTAGGTCATAGTGACTTTTTGGGAAACAAGGACTTCAAGAATGTTTATTTTTGTTTAACCAAAGAATCTTGTTTGAAGGGAGATACCAAGATACCGATCATCTAGTAATTGGTAGGATAAGATGACCAACTTGGTATGAGGTAACCAGATTGTTCTTTAAAAAAAACCTCGATTAATGATTTGCTAAAATGCAAAGTAAATATCCTTGGGCATCAAGACGGATGATTCCAATGGGTAACTATGTCAAACACCTACATTTTTCCTATTTTGTAGCAAGTATACACATGTATAAAGTCTATTATATGCAAACTAGAATCCTTAAGATTGCAAGTTATAAATTATAATAAGGCTAGAGAATGATCCTAGGGTCATTGATATTGAAATCTTTGATAGATCGAAAAATCATTATTTTAAAATATTGATGCTATACAAATCAATTATATAATGTTGTGATTTATTACTGGTGGAATAGATGCAGGTACCAAGACTTGGTAATGGCATTTCTACCGAGATCCATGTTGAGAACCAGGGTACCAGGATTGCAAGAAATCAAATGATATGAGAGAGATCTTGTACATATACATTTGAGAAACTAAATAAGAAAGAAGGATGTACATATGGTACATGTTTACCCCTCGACCATCTAGGCACTAGTATGCATTTCTGGGGATGCCCGAGTGTAAGACATATGGTTAGGCTTCTTTTTGCATACATTCACTTTATAAGAGGACTATCATGAGAGTGGGGGCTCCGTGAAGAGAATAACCTTTAGTTATTATGTTGTCCGATAAAGGAAGTGCTTGAGCTTGGTGAAGCACCCTGAACAACAAAGATAGGAGATACATCCGAATGTCAGAGATAACTAAAGAAGGGTATCATCCTTGTGTTGGGTAGGTTGGGTCAGTACTTGGAGTACTATTAAAAATTGGAGTGTTTTCTTGGATGAAGGACATTCAAGGAATAAACCAGAAAGATGCTTACAAAGAATAATACTTGTAAAAGGTATATGCGCTTTAAGTAATTTCATTTATATGCGTTAATATGCTTACCTATTGGCGACTAGAATAAATAGGAGTACCAACCGATGTAAATCAAGAAAATTGAATAGTGTTGAAATTTAATTTGTGCATATGCTATTAATGTAAATTTATATTTTGGGTTGGTTATCTATTAATATAAGGATTAAGTTATGTATAGCATGTCGAGAATTGACTAAGAGGATTGTCGCCTGAAAAATTACAATGAAGAATGACACTTAAAAAAAGTTAAGTAAATTTTTTTTTACTTATGCATTATTTTTTTTAAATTAGAAGAATGTATGGTTATGATGATATTCTAGGTATACCTCTTGATATTGTGCATAGAATAGGTTAAAAGAAAACATAGTTGGAGGATATCACAAAGGATGCAAAAACAAGCAATGAGAACCAGAAGAAGGAATGACACCAAATTTTTGGCGAACATGAAACACCGAGGACAACGTTAATTATAAGGGGGAAAGGATGTAAAATCCCCTTACTACCTTGACCTGAAGTACAAATTTTAAATGACATTGTAAGTACTGATTCTAACTTCATAAAAATTGTGGATGCAATTGATAGGGTTAGGAGGTTGAAAGCTTGGCATGACTAAAGAATGATTGGGGACGAATCCAATAGGGGGAAAGGTAAATAATGAATGAATCCTTGGGGATCTAGTAATGATAACATGAATTCATTATAGTTTTGATGACATACCAAAATGAAGTCGGTTAAAAAAATCCTCACCTTGGACTTAGATGTCATTAATAGTAACGTACACGCTCATAAAATTATGGGTGATATCTACATTTATCAAATTGAATTAAAGATAACATATAGGCATTTATCTATGTCGAATAAATGTTATAAATTTTAACAAAATCTTCACATAGTTGAGTTAAATTGAAGAATTTTAAATATACTATGATTGACTAAAATTTCTTTATAGGTGAAAAATGCCTTTTGTTAATTGTGATGGTCGAAACCTTCAAAACTGAGTTATGATCAAAGACATTACACCTAGTTATACTGGTTAAACCCTAGACCCTTATGTTTGGATCATTACATTAAAGTTATAATCTAAAAAGTGCCTTCATAGGAGTCGATCACATGAGCTCCCTTACCATACTCTAGTGCCTTAACCACTTGGGCTAGGATCAAACTATATGTTTAGTAACCCTATGCATATAGGATTATCTAAAGGAAGGTTGTGGAAGCTGAGCGAAATGATAATATAATTAAGTTGAAACATGAGAAGGAGAAGTTCACCTCCACCTCATAATGACCTGATTGAAGGAAAGGAAAATATTATGTATAAACATGTATAAGTATATTTTAAAATGAATTTCATTCTATATCTATATATATATATATATATATATATATATATATATATATATATATATATATTGAAGCCAATCATAGAGAAACTTGAGTATATTTAAGTAGGAATGGCCTCATGATGGTTGAATGATACATGGGGAACCTAAGCATTAAGCCTTAATTGAACTTGTCATGTGATTTCTCCTTGGGGAGAATTGTGCGCGTTGTCTCTCGGTTAGAAAACAAACGTGTAAGCTCTTTCCACCTTGTGTATTTTTGGAAACCAAAGGGATTGTTTATTTAAACGTTTTACGATTCTCTGAAAAAAAAAGGGGAACCTTTGGGGAAAGGCAGATGATTTTCTCTTCGGAGAAGAAAAATGCTCGAATGAGATTTTGATGAAGAGAAGAGCGATGGTGATTGTATGCTTTTGGGATTTTTCTCTTTATTTTCTGCATGGTTCTGTTACCACCTAAGTTGTACTTAGTGGTTTTTTATCAAGTGAGCCTCGTGAACCGGACAAACATGATTTGTTTGGACTTCAAAAGACCTTCAGAATTGTTTCTGGGAAGTGCTTGTTGTACTATATCACATGTTCATACCCCATAGGGGAGTGGTAATAAAATGTTCTAGCATGATAGTTTCTGTAAAAGACTCGGTCTCTTAGACTATATTTGTTAATATGATCAGCCCAGGGTGTTTTTTCCCTTGGTTATTATTGGTTGTTGAATAAATGACTGATAATTTTTGAGTTTTTCACTCCATACCTCCAAAGTTGGGGTGGTCGGTTTGGCATTTAGGCCTATTGAGGTTATTAGAGTCTATGTGTCAATGTATAAACATGGTAGGAATTATGTTCGAGTCATATGGACATGTCTAAGTCCCCCTAGGTTTTATTTTTATTTAATTTTTAAAGTTTTAATTTTTCCGAAACATAGGCTATTTTTTAATAGTCTAAATGGAAAAATTGTTTTTGTAATAAAAGTGGGCTCGAAAATTAGTTTCAATCATGGGGGTGCTCATTTTCAAACTCAGAGCACCATATAAACCCATAAACCCACTTTTCCTAAGTTTTGACTGATTTTCCCATCACTCAGGTTAGAAAACCCTAAAAATCAAATATTGATTATTTTAATTAATAAATTAATTAAATAATGGAGAAAACCCCAAATCCTAAATCAGTGGGATTTGCTCCGATTTGACTGAAATCAATCTCATCGGCTTGAGATTGATTGGAGTTGACCAGTCCTTGTCAGAAGAAGGTGATCTGGGTTGAACTGGGAGTGCACCACAACATGCAATCTTGGGAATTGCACCCTCTCTCTCTCCTCCACATGTGTGGGCCCATCTAGATGAGTTTTGGTGGATGTTTTAGTTAACATGTTGAGGTGTCAGTTCGATCAGCTGTTTGATTGACAATTGCACTTAGTGAGACTCAGATCAGGCTCAGTTAGACATAGATCAGGCCCAGATTGACTCCACATGCAATTGCAGTTTCTTTCTCCTTTGGGAATTGCATCCCCCTGGGCTAGATTTCCAGTTTTTGTTATAAATAAAGCTCAGTTTTCCTCTTCCAAGCTAGTTAAAGCTGTATTGAAGAGCTATTGCTATTGTATTATGTACTATTTTGGAATAAATAAGATTTGGAGGCAAGATCTATGGTGTAATGCTTTTCATGCGTGGATGGTGACTGTCAAGTGCTTATGAGGTATAATCTGTATTATCGATATTTGCTTTTTGCTGGTTAATTGTTAGCCTTGAAGGAGAGAGATCCCTCCTATTAGGGTAAGAGATATTTCTAGTTTGATTTATGCTCTTACTGTTCACTTGTTTCAGATCTCTTGGAGTTGAATGTATTTTAAGTTTAATTGCATGCTTTCTAATTGTCTTTTTCTAGAAACACCTATATTTTAACCATCTGTTTGTGCAAGGATTTCTAGGTTGCAGGTGATCTCACTTGGAGAAGGGGTTGAGCTAGTTTGGATCTTCCTCATCTTCAGGATCTTTTTGAGGACATAGTCCCTAGGTGTTCCACCAAAGAAGACTCTAAAGCCCAACATTCCCAGGCTTCCAACACTCTTTCTCACTCTTCCTCCTTCTAAAAATAAAAAAATTTCCTCATTACTTTGTTTACAAGCTTTGTTATTATTCAAATATATTATATTTGTTAGATTTTTAACATTAAGCTAGCATAACATTAGGATCTTTAACTGAGAGAACAACAAGCACAACAATCAAACACTAGAGACAATGAATACAGTGTTTTTCCTTGGGGAAACCATAAATGGAGAAAACCCCGCAACTTCCCTAGAGATAGAATCAGCACCAAAAGTAAAACCCCAAAACAGTAAGATGATCTCCCGACAATAGTAACCTCTTTCTTCCTTGCCCTAGTGTCTTTCTCTTCCTCAGCTATGTGCTACAACTAAGTGTGAGTGAGTGTGTCATAAATAGAGAGGCTATCTCTCTATTTATACTAATTCTTGACTTAACTAATCCTAACTAGGGCCAACTTCACTAGGTGAGTCTAATAACCCTAGTGCCCCGAAACTGCAGGGACTTTAACCCTTGATCAATTGGAGGGTTACCCACAATGACTTGACTTGACTTGTTTACATTATAGAACCTCTCGATAGGAACATCGGGGCATGACATGACTCATGTACATCTCAAAATAAACATAGGGTTACAATATATAAGAAATACAAGTGAATACATTCTGAAGTTACAATTACATCAACACTCTCTCTTAACTAGGAAGGTATTCTCTCGACACAATTTTCATCACTGGTATTATTCTCTGGATCCTCTCGTCATCTGCATGTTCAAGTCATATTCGTCTTCAATTCATCTTCATCTTCAAGTCATCTTCGTCTTCAAGTCATCTTCATCATCAAATCTGGATCATCACTCGATCTAAATCATCATCACTAGATATGGATCATCACTCGATCTGGATCATCACTGGGCATCATCACTAGATCTGGATCTTCATGGGTGCTATCTCATGATTCTTCTGATCACTGGAAGTTCTACAGAGCTAGCATTTTTTCATGTTGGTTGTAGGCCTAGCCTCCATGTAGGTCTTCTTAAACACTTATATCTGACACCAAGTCAAAATGGCCCACCCAGCACTTACATCTGACCATGAGAGGAACACATCTAACACCATGTCAGAAAGGCACGCCCAGCACTCACATCTAATCATGTAGGAACCAATCCTATAATCACATCAGAAAGGCCCAGCACTCACATTTAGCCATGCGGGAACACCTCCTGCAACCATGCTATAAAGGCTCTACACTTCCACCCATGCGGAAACACATCCTGCAACCATGATGGAAGAGCTTTGCACTTACATCTACCCATGCGAGAACACATCCTGAAACCATGATGGAAGGGCTCTGCACTTACATCCCACCCATGCGGGAACACATCTTGCAACCATGATGGAAGGGCTCTGCACTTACATCCACCCATGCGGGAACACATCCTACAACCATGATGGAAGGGCTATGCACTTACATCCACCCATGTGAGAACACATCCTGTAACCATGATGGAAGGGATCTACACTTACATCCACCCATGTGAGAACACATCCTGCAACCATGATGGAAATGCTCTCAACCCCAAGTTGAGGGTTCCTGGTAACTGACCAGGTGCCTCCATTATCCAAGAGAATGGCAACAACCCTTATATCTGATCAAGTGGGAACACATCCCTCAATCACATCAGAATGGCCATGTGCTCACATCTGATCATGTAGGAACACATCCTACAGTCATATCAGAATGGCCCTCAGTCCTAGAGCAAGTATTTCTGGTAACTGACTAGGAATCTCCATTCCAAGAATGGTAATAGTGTTAAATTTTCATATGCTTAGCTAAGAAATTAGTATTTCATTTCATATTCATAACAAAAGCATATAAACAGGATCACTGAAATATAGACAAGCACAACCATACAAAAGGAACACAAGGATTTATCCTGGGAAAACCCTAAAGGGAAAAACCCAGCAAAAGCTTCCTCAATATAGATGCCCCAAAAAGATAAAAGATAAAACCAGCAAGGAGATCAAAGCCTGATCCTCCTCCTTCTCCGACTACTTCTCTTCTCCACTAATGCGCTACACAAGTGAGAGTGTGTTCAAATGAGGAGAGCTACACCTCTATTTATATTCATCCGTTCACTTCAATTTACTCATCCAACATGTAGGCTCGAGTTAATCATGTAGGCTCAAGTTACACATGTAGGCTCAAGTAACCACACTGTGGTGCTAATGACCCACCTTTACAATTAGAGGGGACAACCTCATGACTCTTATTAGTTCTTCCAATTATAAGCATCGGGGTACAAGATAATACAAGTGGTTCTCTCGATAGGACCATCAAGGACCACAAAAGATACATACAGAATATTCTTCGAAGTTACAATATTTCAACGCTCCCCCTTAACAATAAGGGTATTCTACAACAACATCAACAACAACAATAGTAGGAGAGAGATAGAGGACATCATCAGCATCATCAGGGTAACACATCTATAAATCATTGGAAGATTTTCTTCATCTTTAATTTTCAACGATAGCAACTCTTTGATCATCATCAACATCTTTTTACCTTTTGATCAGCAGCATCTTCAACACTTTGACCTTTTGATCAGCAACACCTTCAGCAACACCTTCAACAACATCTTCAGCAACACCTTCAACAACATCTTTAGCAACATCTTCAGCACTTTGACCTTTAGAACAACAACATCTTCAACAGTTAGACCTTTCAATCAGCAGCAACATCTTCAGCACTTTGACCTTTCGATTAGCAACATATTCAACGTTTTGACCTTTCGATCAGCAACAATATCTTCAGCATTTTGATCAGCAACATATTCAGCACTTTGATCTTTCGATCAGCAACAACATCTTAAACATTTTGATCAGCAACATCTTCGGCATCAACAACATCTTCAGCGTTTTGACCTTTCAATCAGCAACAACATATTAAACATTTTGATTAGCAACATATTCAGCACTTTGATCTTTCGATCAGCAACAACTTCTTCAGCATTTTGTTCTTTCGATCAGCAACCTGATAGGTAACATTGTGATCAGCACCATAATCATACTTCAATTCTCGAACAACATCATCATCATGATATTCTGATCTTTTGATCAGTACGTGGTTATCATCATATACTGATCATTTGATCAGTACGTTATCATCATCATACTCTAATCTTTTGATCAGTACATCATCATCGTCATACTCTGATCAGTACATCATCATCATCATACTCTGATCTTTCGATCAGTACATCGTAATCATCATCATACTCTGATATTTCGATCAGTACATCATCATCATCATACACTGATCTTTCGATCAGTACGTCATCATCATCATAAAAAAATCATCATCATGAAAACATCATTATCATCAAAACATCAACGTCATCAAAACATCAACATGATCCTTCCTTTCAGAATTACGGGATTTAGGTCTTTACGGAGTTACCAATGATCCTTCCTTTCGGAATTACGGGATTTAGGTCTTTACGGAGTTACTAATGATCCTTCCTTTCGGAATTACGGGATCAACACATTTGTGGAACTCAGACAATCCTTCCTATTGGAATTACAGGATCAACACATATGTGGAACTCAGACAATCCTTCCTATTGGAATTATGGGATCAATTTAATGATCCTTCCTTTCAGAATTACGGGATTTAGGTCTTTACGGAGTTACTAATGATCCTTCCTTTCAGAATTACGGGATCAACACAGATGTGGAACTCAGACAATCCTTCCTATTGGAATTATGGGCTCAATTCAATGATCCTTCCTTTCAGAATTATGGGATTTAGGTCTTTACGGAGTTACTAACGATCCTTCCTTTCGGAATTACGGGATCAACACAGATGTGGAACTCAGACAATCCTTCCTATTGGAATTATGGGATCAACACATCTGTGGAACTCAGAAAATCCTTCCTATTGGAATTATGGGATCAAGTCAATGATCCTTCTTTTCGAAATTATGGGATTTAGGTATTTACGGAGTTGCTAAAGATCCTTCCTTTTGGAATTACGGGATCAACACATATGTGGAACTCAGACAATTCTTCCTCTAGGAATTACGGGATCAACACACGTTCTCGAGTACCGAAGTCACTAGATCTGTTATGAACCGAAGTTCAAGAATGATACAATCCTACCACATTCACGGGGACCGAGATCTCCGAATACATTTTGAACCGAGGTTAAGGGATGATGCAATCCCACCACTTTCATGGGGGCCAAGACCTTCGGATACATTTTGAACCGAGGTTCAGGGATGATGCAATCCACCAATTTCACGGGGGCCGAGACCTCCGGATACATTTTGAACCAAGGTTCAGGGATGATGCTATCCACCACTTTCATGGGGGCTGAGACCTCCGGATACATTTTGAACCGAGGTTCAGGGATGATACAATCCACCACATTCACAAAGACCAAAGTCACCAGATCTATTTTGGACAAATGTCCCAAGATGATACAATCCCTCTTCATTCTCAAGGACTAAGGTCACCGGATCACTTTTGGACATATGTCCCAAGATGATACAATCCCTCTTCATTCTCGAGGACTGAGGTCACCAGATCACTTTAGGGCAGATGCCTAGGGATGATAAAATCCCACTGCAACATCACTAGTCCCCCTTTCGAGGAAGGTTCTTCTGAACCACACCAAGCTTGTCTCTAAAGTGTTTGAACTTTACTCGAGACAGAGGCTTCGTCAGCACATCATCATCTAAACCATCATCATCTACATCTTCAGTATGTGAATACTAAACTATCACCATCTGTATCTCTAGTATGTGAATACTGAAAGCATCATCATCTGCATCTTATCTCGTATGTAGAAATACTGGATTTCTATGTGTTACAATGAAACACAGGGTTCTCTATCATCACAACTCTAGTTATATCATAGAATCATTGTAGTATCCATCTTCAGGTCAAAGAGACCTGATATCAACTTCTGAAGCCATATGATTTCACAACTTAGCAGAGCAATCTTCTATGTATTCTGCTTCAGTCGTGGTAAGAGAAACACTAGACTGTTTCTTGCTAAACCATGAACTCATAGCAGACCCAAAAGCATCTACCTGATGTGCTTTTCCTATCTAAGATACTTCCAGCCCAATCTGCATCTGTGTAGCCATACAATCTATACTCATGGCTACCATTATAGTATAAACCAAAGTCTATAGTCCCTTTCAGATATCTCATCACATGTTTTGTAGCTACTAGGTGAACCCGTATTGGTTGAACAAGATATTGACTTAAGGTGTTCACAGCAAAACAAATGTCTGGTCTGGAATTTGTTAAGTACATCAATGACCCAATGATCTGTCGATAATGAGTCACATCCACTAACTCTGATGAATCATCAGCTAACAGCTTCAAGTTGGAGTCCATGGGTGTGGTCATGGATTTGCATTCCAACATATTGAATCTTTTCAATATCTCTACCGCATACTTTCCCTGGTTGAGAAAGATTCCTTCTGAACTTTGCCATACTTCTAGACCTAGGAATAATGCATTAACCCAAGGTATTTCATCTCAAATTCTTCTGCTAGTTTCTTCCTGCTTTCCATAATATATTTCTCATTCCTTGTCAAGATTAATTCATCCACATATAATGACAAGATGATAGGTTCATCTTCTACAACCTTGTAGTAAAGGTTAGGATCGACTTTACTCTTGGAAAATCCCATGCTCATCAGGAAACTATCTATTCTTCCATACCAAGCTCTGGGAGCTAGCTTTAGGCCATAGAGGGCCTTCTTCAACTTACATACTTGATTCCATCTATCTTCAACTTCAAATCCTCGTGACTATTCGATGTAAAACTCTTTCTCAATCATACCATTAAGGAAGGCTTGTCTTTACTTCATCATGGAAGAAACTAGCATGATAGCTCTAAAGGAAGTGTACCTTGCTTCCTGGAGTAACTACCTCTTCAGAATTAATTCCCTCTTTCTGATAGAAACCTCTAGCCACAAGTTTTTCCTTACTTCTATCAACAACATAATTTATCTTGCAAATCCATTTGGAAGATACCACATTCTTGTTTTCTGGTTTGAGTACTATATCCCAAACATCATTCTAGTATTCTTTCATCGTAACATCTTCCATGAGTTCGTCTTGTCATGTCATCAACATATCCTAGTCTTCTGCATTCAACCTTGAAGGTTGGAACCCACTTTACTCTTGGTAAAGTCTCGATCCATGAGGAAGCCATCCATCATGTCGTACCATGTCAAACTTAGATATCTTCTATAGTCACTCCTCCTGAAGTGGAGTATCATCTTCCCTCTTCATTCTATACAGGTGGTTCTATGCTTGATATATACTGGTCAATAGAGTATGTCATGTCATAGTCTATTGTTTCTGAGGCAAATCACGAACTTTGCTTTGTACACTTGTTCTTGTAGATCCATATGGAAGATACTACATACTTCCTGTTATGTATTGAAATCATATCGTATACATCATTCCCCATGATCAACTGTTATTCTTTGATCATATCTTCTTTCATCGCATTATTTTCTTCATCTTGAGTTATCTCTCGTACCCATGGTGGTCTTCATCCTTCAAGGTGGATCTACGGCTCTCTGAAGCTCTTTCTTCCGTCATGGTGTCTTTGACCCTAGGAGCTTCAGATTCATGTTTATTGGAGTGAATCTTGAATTGTCATCACTTGTTATTTGAAACAAGTCTCATCATTGTTTTCTTGTAGGAGGTTGTACAGGACCTTTCCTACAATTCAAATGCACCAGTTGCATGGTTAGAACTATTTCATAAAGCATATGCATAGCGACAAATTCTTATGCATCATGCAATTGTTTAGTCAATACAACATTCATCCATATCTACCATGACATCATTGATATTGTGCACTCATCCAATATGTCAGCAAAGAGGTTTCATTCGAGATAAGTAGCAATGGAGAGTTGTATAGCACCATGAGCTACTTATCCATCATATGCATATTAGTAGTATTAATGCAAACAATCTATCATGCATAATACATCAATTGAATATAACAAAACAATGACAATTGAATACTTATCTTTATTTGTTTCATGGGTAGACTCCGTCTTGATCCTTCTACTTCATCATCTTTTTCATTCATGACACCATCATTTCTTATCCAAATGATAAGATGGATAAGAGGTTCTTCAAGAATTGAGTTCTTCATAACTTGAGGGATCTTCTTTGAATGGTGAGAGCTTGATCTTCAATTGCTTCCATCTTCTTCTTCTCCTCTTATGAGTCGAGATGAAAGTAATCACTTTCTTCTGGCATACATTCTTCGCATGAATGGATCCCATGATCCTGGGAGGCCATTCAAGGTGGCTATCACCACTTCTGCATTCTTCACTTCTTCTTTTGCTTCTTCAAGATGTTCTGCATTCTGGATCTTCAGATTCTTTAGTTGTTTTCTCAAATCCATATTTTGATTTAAGTTCTTATCTTCAAATAGCTTGATCAAGAAAACAAACATATTATGTGTCTTTAGGGAAGACACTTGTGGTACAAGTTGATCCGTGATTGAATCAACAATGATCTTCTTGGCCTTGATCAAGTTCTTCTGGTGTAATGCTTTGAGGCTCATCTTCCTCTAGAACTGGAATCTCTCTACTCATGTAGGTGTCCAATTCATTTTGTTCAGAGAGATCAAATACTTCCATGCTTGGAATTTATCAACTTCACCAAGCTTATCAACAAGCTGATGTGATAGATCACTTTAAAATGAGAACCTTAAATTCAAATAGCAAAATATTAGATCTTACCAATTTGAGGTGTCCGTCCTGCTTCCGGAGCTGGCTGATCTAGGGTTTGTCAGAGAAACCCTAATTTTCAAAACTTGGAATCTTTCAGATCTGATTGGATATAAAGATATATCTCTTCAAATGGGGCTGTCCAATGTACTCCTTTTGGAGGGAAGCTCCCAGAACATGAAGCCCTAGTTTTCCAATTTCTTTTGTAGAAATTCCTGTTACTATTTCTGTGACATCTGCAAAATTAATTCTCCTCTATAATTGAAATTTCGTACTAAGGTAACCTCGCATGTCCCTGATCCAAAAACATAGGTTTCATCAGAATTGGTTTCACCAATTGGGATTTATGATCATTTTCCCAAGGTGACTTGTTACAGGACTGTTCAGAATAGTGAAGTTGTACGGCATGCCACGTGTCACTGGTTCATCTTTAGGTTCTGAAATTCAGACCATAGAAATTAAATTCCATTATTTTTCTGTAACATCTTCAGGAATTCCATTTGGACCTCTGTGGCCCATGCTACAACAATTATCCCCACGTGTCCTGTTTAGGGATAAATTCTCGAAGAGGCTGGAACCCTAACTTGGAGGGATCATATTTCCAAGAATATAGAGAATCTGAGGATGAATTTTGGACATAGTATACATCAGGAGTTTATCTTCGGCCTCTACAATTTTCATCTCTTGAGCCTTCGCCAATATCAGAATATAGCGAAAGTACCAAAATTTAGCAGTTTTAGTATTTAAGGTTTTTCTAGCTTGGGGTCAAACTAGGGTTTGACTTTCCCAGAGTTTCACCCAACCAAAAATCCTGATCCAAGTCTCTAAACTTCAATTTTGATGAGGAGAGAAATCCTATGTTGGGCTCACTCAAAAATTCCTCTTCTGCAAGAAGCCCTAATTTCCCGCACCGAAAACTAAAAATGCTTGGAATCGAATTCCGCTTCGACAGAAAGATGCCCTTCAATGGAGAGTCAACCTAGCCTTATTTTGCTGACTGATTGTGGAGAGAGAACCAAAAATTAAGAATCCCTAGCTTCTTGTAGCTGCACAATATCATCTTTCAGGGTGGCTCTGATACCATGTTAAATTTTCATATGCTTAGCTAAGACATCAGTATTTCATTTCATATTCATAACAAAAGCATATAAACAGGATCACTGAAAGATAGACAAGCACAACCATACAAAAGGAACACAAGGATTTATCCTGGGAAAACCCTAAAGGGAAAAACCCAGCAAAATCTTCCTCAATATAGATGCCCCAAAAAGATAAAAGATAAAACCAACAAGGAGATCAAATCCTGCTCCTCCTCCTCCTCCAACTACTTCTCTTCTCCATTAATGCGCTACACAAGTGAGAGTGTGTTCAAATGAGGAGAGCTACACCTCTATTTATATTCATCTGTTCACTTCAATTAACTCATCCGACATGTAGGATCGAGTTACACATGTAGGCTCAAGTAACCACACTAGGGTGCTAATGACCCACCTTTAAAATTAGAGGGGACAACCTCATGACTCTTATTAGTTCTTTTGATTAGAAGCATCGGGGTACAAGATAATACAAGTGGTTCTCCCGATAAGACCATCAGGGACCACAAAGGATACATATAGAATATTCTTCGAAGTTACAATATTTCAACAAATATCCCTTATATCTGATCATGTAGGAACCAATCCTACAGTCATATCAGAATGGCTCAGCACTCATATCAAACATGGAAGGAACCAATCCTCTCACCATGACAGAATGGCTCGGCCCTTTCATCTGACCATGGAAGGAATCAATCCTCTCACCATGTTAGAATGGCTCATGGACTCATCACTTCCCCTTGGAAGGGACCTCGATCTGGCGAACACCAAGCTTCTCCCTGAAGTACTCAAAATTCACCCTGGCTAATGGTTTCATCAATACATCAGCTATATGTTCGTCCATCGCAACATATTGGAGCTTCATTGCTCCCCTCTACACCATATCTTTGATATAGTGATAATTGATCTTGATATGCTTCAACTTGTCATGGAACACCGAGTTCTCTGACAACTTCACACAACTCTGGTTGTCACAATGTATACAAGAAGCATCCAACCGAAGATCAAATAAATTAGATAGTAGCTTCCTCAACCATACTGCCTCACAACTAGCTGAACAAGCTACGAAATATGCTGCTTCAGCTATACTCAGTGCCACATAGGATTGATTCCTGCTAAACTAAGAGATCACACCTGATCCCATACTGAAGCAACACTCTGAAGTGCTCTTCCTATAGATGGCACTTCCTGCCCAATCTGAATCAACATAACCCTCTAGGTTAATCTTCTGACTCACTTCATACTTGAGCCCATAATCAACTGTACCCCTCAGGTACCTCAGAATATGCTTTGCATCAATCAAGTGAACATGTCTCGTATCTGTCAAGAACTGGCTCAAGGTGTTCACAGCAATGCAAATATCTGGTCTCATGTTCATCAGGTACATCAAGGACCCAATCATCTGACGATACATCGTAGAATCAACCATCTCTGATGAAGCATCAATCAATAGCTTCAGGTTTTATGCCATAGGTGTGGCCATGTCCTTGCATTCCATCATCCGAAACCTCTTCAGGATCTCTACTGTATATTTCCCTTGTCCCAGGGAAATTCCATCTGCATTCTACCACAACTCCATGCCTAGAAAATAATGCATCATACCCAAGTCCTTCATTTCAAATTCGGTAGTAAGCTTTCTCTTCGTATCAACAATAAACCCATCCACAAATAGATCATCTACATACAATAGGAGCATCACTAGGTTTCCATCTTCAACCTTGTATGTGAGGAACCTGCAGCAAACAAGTAATCAAAACACACGATATAGCAGCAGAACTTAGAATCACTTTTATATTAATCGCAGGCCACTTCGAGGGGGCAACCTCCTTTGAACAAACTCAATACAAAATAACTTCACGGTGCCTTCCTTGGCCTCAACACACACTTATATACTAAAAATAGGCACCAATACCATGGGTCAAAACCATGGGCCAATATAAACTATGGGCGCCAATACTATGGGTCAAAACCATGGGCCAATGTAAACTATGGATCAACAAATACTACAGGCGGCTTACAAAGCATATGCGCCTCACAACAATAACACAAACTATGGATCAACAATTACTATGGGACGACTTACAAAGCATATGCGTTCAACAACAATATACTAACATAGTAAAGAGAAGGATTGACATGGGTTCCTAACATCCCCTCCCCCTTAGAAAAAGATTTGTCCTCAAAGCTTTAGATGTGGAAATTGTCGCTGAATATGAAGGAGTGGTTCCCACGTAGCATCCTCGGGCTACATTCTGTGCCATTGAATTAAGACCTCTGTGATAGAGTGAGAGCGAAGCTGACGAGTGCGCTGATTGAGGACAGCCTGCAGCTCCAAAAAGATGGATCCTTCATTATCCAGTTCTGGTAAAATAGTTTGGCCTTGGATGTTGGTGCCAAGAACTTTCTTCAGACAAGAGACATGAAATACTGGATGAATGCGGGAAGAAGGTAGAAGTTCCAATTTATAAGCAACAGACCCAATCTTCTGAAGAATCTTATATGGCCCATAGAACTTTGGAGCGAGATTATGACGCCCTTTGAGTTTCAGTGAGGATTGCTTGTAAGGCTGGAGACGAAGAAAAACCATATCAGCAACTTCAAAAGTGCGTTCAGAACGGTGGTGATCAACTTGTTGCTTCATGCGATTTCGTGCCATGTGAAGGTTTTCACACAAAATGCGAAGAACCTCATCGCGGTTTCGAAGGACCGCATCAACTGCCTAAACTGGAGAACTGCTGGGGGTGTAAGGAAGAAGAACTGGCGGTGCCTGACCATAAACTGCTTCATATGGAGTCATTTTAGAGGCAGTGTGGTAAGAGGTATTGTACCACCATTCAATGAGAGGGAGCCACTTTGCCCACTGATGTTGTTGCTCAGAGGAGAAGCAACGAAGATAAGTTTCCAAGCATTTATTGATAATTTCGGTCTGACCATCCATTTGGGGGTGATAACCTGAACTCATCTTCAGTTTGGTGCCAGTGTGGTGAAAGAGTTCTGTCCAAAAATGACTGGTGAAAGTCGCATCACGATCCGAGACAATGGAAGAAGGCATTCCATGAAGACGAAATATCTGGACTAGAAAAATTTGAGCAACGGAAGAGGTTGTATAGGGATGGCTGAGAGCACAAAAATGACTATATTTGGAGAGGCGATCAACCACAGCCAAAATCACAGTCTTCCCTCCATATTTAGGGAGCCCTTCAATGAAATCCATAGAAATATCGGTCCATATCCGGGTAGGTATGGGCAAGGGCTCGAGCAATCCCGGAAGGGGTGTTGTTTCACCCTTATTGTGCTGGAAGGTATCACATTCAGCCACCATCTGTTGAATTGTCCTTTTCATGCCCTACCAAAAGAAGTTGCGTCGTGCCCATTCATATGTTTTGAGAAAACCAGAGTGCCCCGCTGACGGAGAAGCATGGAGTTTAGAGAAGATAGCTTGTTGAAGAGCGGTGTTTTGGGGAAGCACCAGATGACCCTTGTATCTCAGTGAAGCACCATCCCAAGAGTAATGTGGGACAGCAGAAGGGTTGTTGTTCAAGCATTGGATGATGTGATATAATGAAGAGTCATTTACATAATCATGTTGAACCGATTGCAACCAATTTGGAACAGGCACAGAAATAGCGGAAAGAGAACCTTGGTCATCAAATGTGTGAGAAAGGGCATCCGCCACAATATTGTCCTTACCCTTCTTATAAGTGATCTCATAGTCATAACCCATGAGTTTTCTAACCCATTTATGTTGTGCTGGGGAGGATACACGCTGTTCTAGGAAATATTTTAGACTCTGGTGATTAGTCTTGATGCAGAAATGATTCCCTAAGAGGTAGGGTCGCCACTTTTGTACTGCATGCAAAATAGCCATCATTTCCTTCTCATATGTAGAGGTAGCTAAATTCTTACTGGAAAGGGATTTGCTGGTGAACGAAATGGGGTGTTCATCTTGAAGGAGAACAGCATCAAGTCCATTGCCGCAAACATCACTCTCAATAGTGAAGGGCTTGGAAAAATCGGGCATAGCTAGAACAGGTGTAGTACACATAGCTTGTTTAAGCTTGTCAAATGCACACTCAGTAATATGTGTCCATGTAAAAGCATCCTTTTTCAACAGAGTAGTTAATGGAGCTGCAAGCTTCCCATAATCCTTGACAAGCTTGCAGTAGTAGCCAGTCAACCCCAAAAAACCACGAAGGCTCTTGAGTGTCTTAGAAGGCGGTCAATTGTTCATGGCAGCGATTTTGGCAGGATCCACACGAACCCCTTGTGCTGAGATAATGTGCCCGAGATACTCAACTTCCTTTTGGCCAAAAACACATTTAGACTTTTTGGCATGGAGATGATGGTCAGAGAAAAGTTGCATGACAAGAGCCAGATGTTGGAGATGTTCAGCCCATGTTTTACTGTAGATGAGGATATCATCAAAAAATACCAGAATGAATTTCCGCAAATAGGGTCGAAAGATTTGATTCATCAAGGCCTGGAATGTGGAAGGAGCATTAGTGAGACCAAAGGGCATGACCAAAAACTCATAGTGGCCATCATGTGTGCGGAAAGCTGTTTTAGGGATATCATCCTCATGAACCCGAATTTGATGATACCCAGAGCGAAGATCCAACTTGGAGAAAAATTGAGCACCATGAAGCTCATCAAGGAGCTCATCAACAACAGGAATTGGAAACTTATCCTTGATGGTGAGGTTATTAAGTGCTCGGAAGTCAATGTAGAGGCGCCATGACCCATCTTTTTTGTGGACAAGAAGAACTAGTGAAGAAAAGGAACTTGTGCTTGGGTGAATAATACCTTGCTTCAGTAAGTCCCTAACGAGGAGTTCAATCTCTGTTTTTTGGTGAAATGGGTAGCGATAGGGCCTGATGTTGGGAGGAATGCTACCAGGAAGGAGCTGAATACGATGGTCCTCTGGTCGTGAAGGTGGAATTCCCACTGGTTCAGCAAAAACACCTGTATATCGATCCAGAATTTGTTGGAGATCCAAAGGAGTAGTAGGGGCCGCTGATGGTTGCATTTGAATGGAATGAAGCTGAGCGATGACACCATGGGAACTCTTCTTAAGGACTTTTTCCATGCGATGTGAACTAATGATGCTGAGAGACCCTGGTTGTAAGCCTTTCAATGTGTGCTTGTGTCCATCGGGGGAGAACTGCATCCAAAGTTCAGCAAAATCCCATAATATGGGGCCAAGTGTGCGCAGCCATTGAGCGCCCAAAACCACATCACATCCGCCTAAGGGCAAGGCAAACATGTCAGAGCAGAGGTTATAATCTCCCATAGAGATACGCACATTACGACACTTCCCTTTGCAAGGTAAGGTGCCCCGATTGGCAACCATGACTTCAAAGTTGGAGCAAGGATGGATAAAACAATCAGCTTGTTTGGCAATCCGAGGGTCAATGAAATTATGAGTGCTGCCAGAATCAATGAGTATCATAAGAGGAAGCTTCTTGAAGTAACCACGTACCCGCATTGTTTGGGGGGCAGTGACTCTAGCTAAAGCATGGAGGGATATCTCGGGCTAGTCATCCTGAGATGGAGGGTCAGTAGGTGGCTCCTGAGTGTCAACCGGAGCATCCATTACATCAGCAACTTCTTCACCAATTTCAGAGGCAGGTGGAGAATCCACATCCAAGAGATAGATCTTTTGTTGAACACATCGATGGCCCTGAATGAATTTCTCATCACAATTATAACAAAGCCCTTTTTCTCTGCGTGCCTGCATCTCTGTTTCAGACAAATGCTTGATTGGAGGTGAGCGAGGAGCTGGTGGAATGGGAGGTCGTTGAGAACCCATATTGCGGAAGGGAACAAAACAGGATTTGGAGTGCTGTTGGGCTGCCATCTTGTCTTCTACCAACTTAGCCAACCCCAGGGCTTCCATCATGGTGTTTGGACTGAACATTTTGACCTCAGAGCGAATTGCATCCTTTAGACCACTGATAAAACAACTCCGATAGAAGTCATCAGGTAATCCTTCAGTGTGATTAGCTAGTTTCTCAAATTTAGTTTGATACTCTTTCATAGTACCAATTTGGCGAAGTTTAGTGAGAGCTCCTATGAAGTCATCAAAAGCACTCGGACCAAATTGGTGCAAAAGGAGCTGGCAAAAAGCAGGCCATTTTGGCTCTTCATGAGCCTTGATGTACCAACGATACCATTGAAGAGCTTCCTATTCCAAATGAAAGGAGGAAAGTGGAACTTGGTGGACATCAAAAGTATGATGAAGGCTGAAATACTGTTCTTCACGATAGATCCATCCAGTCGGATCAGTACCATTGAAGCGTGGAAAATATAGCTTTGGACCGCGAAAATTGATGGAAGAAGAGAACCCATTGGTTGATGAAGACTCAGACTATCATCTGGTGTTCATAGCTGAATGCTCAATATGGAGACCAAGAAATTTTTCATCCAGTTCCTGGAGTTTGGCTTGGATGGCTGCAAGTGCTTCCTCCATGATTTTTGCTCCTGTGCGGGTGACAAACATAAGCAGGAGATTTTTCAAGAAGGGATCTGCAACGGCGCGGAAGTGATCGGCAACAGGTGGATCTGCAACGACGCGAAATTGACCGGCAACAGTTCTGGACAGAGGAAATCTGCAATTGTGCAACTGAAAATAGATATTGACCCTAGGTATGTGCGGCTTCTTATCGGTTCAAGGGATTCACTCGGCCACCAATGCTATCTGACGGCTTGCGTATTGGGGCAGTACCCCTCACTCCATGGCTCAGGTAAAACTGATAACCGTTTGGCCACAAACGACAGCTCTTGGTTTACCTCACGGGTGGGAACTAGTTAATCAGGTAGGGGTCGTTGCCCTTTTCACTGGCAGGTCCTCTCAATGGGCCAGCTACTTCAAGGTTCCTGTGGTACTCCTCACAATGAGTTTTAGGGCTTATTCCCAAGTACTTCCCACAGTTAAGCGGAGAGGGATTATTCCCAAATCCGAACCTGCAACAAAAAAAAAAATTTGGGCAGAAATTCCACCCAATGTTCAAAAACCGGATCTATATTGCTCAGAATTGCTATTATAGCATGTTTCCGGAACTGGAACAACCACTCTGCTGCTTCTACCCATGAAATCGGAATAGAAATCTGGGCACTCGGTCAGAATATTTTCGCGCCGCAATTTCTGCAGCCATCACCGAAATTCTGAAAAATTGTGGATTTTAAATCCGCGATATCTCCACTTTTAAAACTCCAAATGAGATGATTTTTTTTTGAAACTGCGTATTTTTGAAAGAGGAATTTAGATATGCAATATGTTTCTTCTAATTTTGTGCATAAAGTTTCAAAAATTGATCTAAAAGTCGCCGCCCCCAAAAAAAAAATTCCCACGTGTGCCAAGGAAAGTGCTCTGATACCAGATGTGAGGAACCTACAGCAAACAAGTAATCAAAACACACGATATAGCAGCAGAACTCAGAATCACTTTTATATTAATCGCAGGCCACTTTGATTGGGAAACCTCCTTTGAGCAAGCTCAATAAAAAATAACTTCACGGTGCCTTCCTTG
This sequence comes from Pseudotsuga menziesii, assembly GCA_001517045.1. Lineage (NCBI taxonomy): Eukaryota > Viridiplantae > Streptophyta > Pinopsida > Pinales > Pinaceae > Pseudotsuga > Pseudotsuga menziesii. The sequence continues at coordinate 524,330 of LPNX011110729.1, forward strand.
GCCTCAACACACACTTATATACTAAAAATAGGCGCCAATACCATGGGTCAAAACCATGGGCCAATATAAACTATGGGCGCCAATACTATGGGTCAAAACCATGGGCCAATGTAAACTATGGATCAACAAATACTACAGGTGGCTTACAAAGCATATGCACCTCACAACAATAACACAAACTATGGATCAACAACTACTATGGGACGACTTACAAAGAATATGCATCCAACAACAATATACTAACATAGTAAAGAGAAGGATTGACATGGGTTCCTAACATTGTAGTAAAGGTTGGAATCTGCTTTACTCTTAGTAAAGCCCAAACTGGAGAGAAATCTATCAATTTTGCCATACCATGTCCTACGTGCCTGTTTTAAACCGTACAAGGATTTCTTCAATCTACATACATGAGATTCCCTATCGTGTGTCTCAAAACCAAGTGGATACTCCACATACACTTCCTCTTCTAATACAGCATTCAAGAAAGCAGTCTTGACATCCATTTGGTGTATCTTCCATTTCATTACTGTAGCCAGAGCAAGTATTGATCTTATGGAAGTGTATCTGGCTACAGGTGCAAAATTTTCTTCATAGTCTATTCCTTCTTTCTGGGAGAAACCAGGAGCAACAAATCTTGCTTTATATTTTTCTATGCTACCATCTGTAGCATGCTTGATCTTGTAGATCCATTTGGAAGTTACAACTGACTTCCCTTTTGGTCTTGGGACAACATCCCAAACATCATTCTTCATGATCGATTGATACTCTTCGATCATATCTTCCTTCCATTCTTTCTGTTCTGCCGCTTCTTCATAATTGGAAGGTTCTTTATCGATGAAATCACATAATAATGCTACATACCCAGAGTAGGATCTAGTCCTCTTTATTTCTCTATGATTCTCTTATAGAGCCCCATATCTTTCCACACCTTGGATAGCTTCTTGTACCCAAGTAGGTTTACTCTTATGAAGATTCTTCTGTTGAGGTGGATCTACAAGTCTTTGTGGTTCTTCAAATTCTCGATCTTCTTCTTGAGTTTCTTCATTCATGGTTGTATCATGAAGTCTGGGTGCTTCTGCTTCTTCAGGTTCTTCAGTAGGTTTCTTTCTAGATTTGTTGTAAGTTGTATCTTCATCAAATGTCACATCCATGTTGATGTCGATCTTCTTGAATCCTGGGAAGTATATTCTGTAAGCCTTCGAGCTTTCAGAGTATCCCACAAATATACCCTTCTTTCTTGAAGGATCTTATTTTGTTCTCTTCTCTTTTGGAATGTGAATGTATACTGGACATCCGGATATTTTGAGATGGATGACTTCTGGTTTCTTGCTGCAGAAGACTTCTTCAGGAGTCGTGTTCTTGAGTACTCTGTGTGGAGTATGGTTCTGTACATACACTGTTGTCCTGGCATCTTCTGCCCATAGATGCATAGGAAGATATTCATCATGAAGCATTTCTCTTGCATATTCCATCATAGTTCTATTCTTCCTTTCTGCAATCCTATTATGTTGTAGATTGTATGGAGTGGACAACTCCCTCTTAATCCCTGAGTCTTTGCATAACTCTTTGAATTCATTTGATGTGAATTCTCCACCATTATTTGATCGAAAGGTCTTGATCTTCTTTTCACTGTGGTTCTCGATCAAGGCTTTGAATTCCTTGAACTTGCTGAATACTTCAACTTTGTTCTTCATAAAGTAAATCCATGTCTTCCTAGAAAAATCATCAATAAAAGAAACATAGTATGAATACATTCTTAGTGAATTTGATGACATTGGTCTGCATACATCAGCATGGATAATTTCCAATATTCCATTTTCTTTGCTCTCGCTACTTGGAAATGAATTCTTTGTGTTCTTTCCTTTCACACATCCTTTGCAGACCCCATCATGTTTTGCTTGAATTTCTGGAATACCTTCAACAACTTTGTTTGCAAGTGGCAGTGCTCTGTAATGCACATGTGCAAGCCTTCTATGCCAAAGTTCATTTGGCTCTACTGTGTCATGGACCAAGGCTTGTTTTGGATGGCCCTTTAATTTGTACAATCCTCCTTCTTGTTCTCCAATCACTACTGCATCATTGATAGTGATTTCCTTTTGGCCACATGATGAATTGACCATCTATAAATGCAACCCTCATTCGTTTTGCATCTAATGCAGATATGGAGAGAAGGTTCTTCTTTAGTCTTGGTACAAAAAATACTTCCTTCATTGTCATAGAATTTCCAGAGTCTAGCTTGTAGGAGGATTTCCCACTACCTTTTATTAGATACTGGTAGTCATCTCCTAGCTTCACCTTGTGAGGTGATTCATGTTTTGAAAGTTTCACAAAGGATTCCTTGAATCCTATCATATGCTTCGAAACCCCACTATCTATAATCCAATCCTTGATTCCATGAGTAATGTTTCCCATAAGAGCGGAAATCAAAACAAATTCTTCATCAATGGAAGAGTCTTCACTTTCATATATGGTTCTCTTTTTTGGAAGGTTCATCATCCTCTACAGCATGAGCATGATGTATTCTCTTGTTTCCCTTCTTCTTATGAGAGTTAACCTTTTTTCTAGGATAGTCTTTTGCAAAGTGTCCTCTTTCATCACATGTATATCATCTTAACTTAGATAGTTCCTTTCTAATGGTATCTTTATGGTGAAAGTTCTTACCTCTGGAGTGATGAGAGTTTCTTCTTCCTTTCTTGGAGTGAATTGTGAGAGCTTGATCTTCACTTCCCATTTTCTCTTCTCGAGCTGCTATCCGATATTCTTCTTGAGAGCATTCTTCCCATAGTATCCTGAACTTGACTAACTTCTTTCTGGCATAGATTCCTTGAATAAAGGAGTCCCATGATCTAGGGAGACCATTGAAGGTGGTCATTACAATCTCTACATTTTCCACTTCTTCATCTACTACTTCTAGCTATTCTTTGATCTAAGAGACCCTTGTAAAGTAAGACTGGATGGTGTCTGCATTTTGGATCTTTACATTCTTTAGTTGGTTTCTTAGAGTCATCTTCCGGTTTATGTTCTTCCCTTCAAACAATTTGGTTAGGGCATCAAACATAGCTTTAGGTGTCTTGAGGGAGGACACCTGTGGTATGAGGTGATCCTTGATAGAATCAACAATGATCCTCTTTTCCATAACCAACTTCTTTTTATGTAAGGCCTTTGCCTCATCTCCCTCTGGAACTAGAACCTCCTCACTGATGTAGGAGTCCAAGTCATTTTCTTCCACGACTAGGGAGATCCTATACTTCCAGGCTTGGAAGTTATCAGCTCCCTCAATATTTTCATCAAGCTTGGTATGATGAGACATCTTAAATGAGAACCTCAAATGGAAATACAAAAGATTTAGATCTTACAAGGTTAAGATGTCGGATCTAGATTTGGAGCTGAAATCTTGTAGTGTTGGTTTAGGAGCAGATTAGGGTTTTGCTTTTTCAGAGTTCTATCAAACCAAATGATTTGAATTTGATCCCTAACTTCAATTTTGAGGAGGATATCAATCCAGGTCTGGGCTCACTGAAAAATTCCACTTCTGTGAAAAGCCCTAATTTCTGGCAGTAGTGTCTGGTCCAAAACTGAAAAACCTCATAATTGGATTCTGCTTCGACAGAAATATGCGCCCTAGGGAGGAGAGTTATTCCAACCTTCTTTTGTTGAAAATATGTGGAGAGAGATCCACAAAGTAGGAATCCCTAGTTCCTGCAGATGCATAGTGTCTTCTTCTCAGGTTAGCTCTGATACCATGTTAGATTTTTAACATTAAACTAGCATAACATTAAGATCTTTAACTGAGAGAACAATAAGCACATCAATAAAACAAAAGATACAATCAACACAATGTTTTTACTTGGGGAAACAATAAATGGAGAAAACCCCGCAACTTCCTCAGAGATAGAATCAGCACCAAAAGTAAAAACCCAAAACAGTAAGATGATCTTCCGACAACAGTAACCTCTTTCTTCCTTGCCCCAATGTCTTTCTCTTCCTTAGCTATGCGCTGCAACTGAGTGTGAGTGAGTGTGTGATAAATAGAGAGGCTATCTCTCTATTTATACTAATTCCTGACTTGACTAATCCCAACTAGGGACGACTTCACTAGGTGAGTCTAATAACCCTAGTGCCCAAGAACTGCAGGGACTTTAACCCTTGATCAATAGGAGGGTTACCCACAATGACTTGACATGACTTGTTTACATTATAGAACCTCCCGATAGGAAAATCGAGGCATGACATGAATCAAGTACATCCCAGAATAAACATTGGGTTACAATATATAAGAAATACAAGTGAATACATTTCAAAGTTACAATTACATCAACAATCTTAAAGTAAAACTTAACATAGATCTATTCTATAAATCTCATAATCTAGATTGTTATGCCCAAATCCTATCACCAACATGTGATGAGATCCTTAACACCTATGTTTTCCCTAAATCTCAAACTTGGAGTGGAAACATGCTCTAGATGTCAATTCTACATGAAAAAACCTAGCATCGCCTTTTCCCTTTAGCTGATGAGTGGTACCTTGTTCAGCACCACCCGAGTCTTGTTATAGAAAAGTAGTGCCACCACGTATATGCTTTGTTCTTGAAGCGGTTCTTACCCTTCACTGCTCTTTCATAAAGGAACATAAGAGGTACCCTTGATAAAAATGGAAAAAAGAGGATTCTCGAGGCTTCTAGAATATGATCCTCGTGTCCTCCCTTATCCCTATCAATTTGGGTTGGTTGGAGTCGAGATCCCTCTTGGTAGGATCTTATGGCCACCTTACCCACAATTCTCTCAACTATCCCTATCCATTGAGACTTATAAATACAAGCTCATGTCCCATAGTTGGGAGAGAGAACTGAATGGTAATGTTATGTTGTTGAATTGACTATCTAGCCCAATCCATTGGAGAGCACAAGATAGAAAGTTGAAGCTATCGGGGATGAGGTGTTTGTCTTGTGGAGGAGTTTGTCAACACTAAGGAAATGGTTGTAAGCTTCTTCATTGATTTCTTAATGCAAATTGATTTTCGTCCCACATATCTGTTGTATTGATCTCGCATGTATATGTTACTGGATTCCTTAGTCACTAGTATGGATGTATAAATAATGTTCTAGTAGCTTTGATGTTCTTGTTTGTTTGACATGTTCTGCAGGTACACAAGTTCATCATCAAAGCATTATTCCAGGTGTTTACAACATTCAGGGAAGGTCTTCATCCTTTTTCATTCACTTATTTGTTCTGGATCTAAACCATTCAGACCAGAGGAATAGATTCTATCTGCAGAAGGTGCAATATTCCTAACAACATAGATCTCATTCCTAAAAAGTTTCATAAAGCATTCTAGATCTAGTTTAAGGAAATCGTCCATTTTGCATGGCAATTTAAAGAGAATCCGTAGTTTGCATGCATTAGATTTCTGTTTCTATTTTAAAATAGAAAATCTAGCAATCAGTGCATATCACATTGGCTTCCCCAAAGGCAAGCGAACACCCCAAGGAAAGCTTGCTTTCCTTGGTTCTGTTTTTATCGTTTTAACTAGTTTTAACCTAGTTTTTTTTGGTTTAAAGTAAGCTGAACCAAAGGTACTTTCAAAGTTATTTTGGGAATATTTCATTCTAATAAGCTTGCTATTTTTTTTATCAAGAATAACATAAAGCAGAGAAGCTGTTGTTCGAAAGTGGCTTTTGGGCCATCCGAATTCCCCCAAGGGTCTCCCTTTTTTACTGTAATATTTAATTTTGGCATTTTGTAAAGCCTTGGTTTCATTCTATATAATAAACAAGAGTATTCAGATAATTTTTCTGATATTGTAACCACTGATAATAAAAATTTTCTCCGAATAGGCTCTTTCGAGCCCGTTCCCCATCCCCCCTTGGGGGGATTCGTGCCTTTTTTTCCATTTTTTCCATTTTCTTATTTATTTTTAGTTCTAGATTAGTTTCATTTATGTACAATAATATGATTTGATTACTTTATCATATACTCCATATTACAGTATCAAATTAACTTTAATACTTACCCCACAACTTCCCGATTGACCCGAAAGGGGAATGACATGCACGGTAGGACTAATTAGAAAACTTGTGGTTTTATTCTTTATTGTTGCTTGTCATTAATTTCTGCAAAAAATATTTCTAAAATCAATCCCCTCCTTGATTCCCTGATTGAGGTCCACTTGGACCGAAAGAGGTTCTTGGAGGGTTTTCTTTCTAATCAAAACACACCGTTCAAAATTTGCTAAAATTGACAAGACTCCAGTGTGTATGCTCTGCACTTGGCTGCAGTTCGTTAGATCCGTCAAGATGCATCAAAATAAATGTGAGTGACTAGATTAATTAGGGTTCACCTTACCCAATTAACCACCATCAGGCGAAAATCCAACTCCTCGATCAAACCGTAAATGGTGGAAAAATACCCAAAGGAAGTGGGAACTCCTGGATAGTGACCTCGGGGCACCAATTTCTATTAGACCTTTGTGTGTATTATGAAAATAGTCTCAGAGACTACATTCTTCCCACACATTCCTTGTGGGTAGCCGTGAAGGTTTTGGACATACTCCAAGTACCCCTTGGGTATATCTGGAGTCCCCCCTTGCCTAATTTAATCCACTCATATTCCATATTAACTTAAAACATACCAAGAGGCAATTGCAAAACATTCACTCCAAGCACATGCAAGTACATTTGATTATTTTATGACTCCATTTTTAAGGCACTTGTCTTGTGTTTAAATCTTTATATATATATATATATATACATTGTGTGTCAACATTGTGCTTTATTGTACTCATTTTTCATCTTGTCAGCTATGGTTATGTATGGTTAGTTTCAAACTCCTAAAGAAACTATCTCAATTTAACATCATCATACTAAAGTAATCTACCTTAGTAACTTAATATGGTATACCCCCTTGGCTTCGTTAGGAGTTGAGCCTAAATGGAGGAGTCAAGAACAATGTGACAACCTTCAATCGAGACTTGCCCCCAAGAAAACAATGAGTGGCTTGAAGATTTCTGCCACATCCCCCCCCCAGGTGTGTGAAAGGCGGCAACACTTTTTGGTGCCATTGCAGGGGACAAATCTTTTTATTCCTGGAGTACGACTTTTTTTTTCTTCCTTTTTGTTTTTGCTTTGTTTGATGAATGCTTAGAGTAGATATTTAATTTTCATTTGGCGATTCCACTGACATTTTTCAGTTTTTATTTTTACAAATAAAAGCAAAAAATACTTTTTGTGAGAGTTTTTAAATGTATATTTTAATTCTCACATGGTGACTCCATTGAAGGTATAAAACCCTGTTATCGCATAAACTTGTGAAGTTTTGTTGTGTGTAGATGAGCCCATGCGACATATTAAAACCTTTAAATCTCATCACTTGACAACTCCACCTATTCAGTACAAGGTTTAATGGTTATATCAAATGCATACTATTAATTTTTGATATGGATGAAGGGAGCAGTGTGGTGCCCAGATAGCCAGAATTTTTCAACCCATCGATTTCTCAAACATCCTGGGTTTTCCTAACTTTGGTCATGATGTGGGGGATGTATATAAATGGCTTCCAGTCTTTCATGGAAATTATGGTGATTCATCCATCTGACATGTCAAATATTTCCTTCAGTTGATGGCTGACTCCAATGTGCTTTATGAAGACAATATGATGGAAATGTTTGCTAGTAATTTTCAGGGTGAGGCCTTTTGCTGGTTCTATCAGGGCCTTCCTAATAAATGTATAACCTCATTTCCAAGCTTCCTTCTAGATGTTTTTAGAGCAGTGGCATGATGGTAGGGGTAGTATGAATGGTTTAAAAAAGTTCCTTGAAAAGATCTTTAGATTCTACCTATCTGGGATAGAGTATCACATGGAAACATATGATGGACCTTTTTCCATGATACAAAGTATTGAAGACTTGGAATCACTTCTTGAACATTTAAGTGAAGAGGAGATCCATGATACTCTCATCAAAGAACGTCCTAGTAGTTATTTCAAAAAGGAAGCAATTAAGCGGCTTATTAAAGAATATGAGGTATCTCTCAATACACATCAAGATTCTGAAGATGGGAACATCCATAACAATCACGTTGAAGAGATTCACAAGGAACCCATGATTGAACACATTGTTGAAGACTCTCCTCATGCCACCATAATTTAAAACATTGAATATTTGAGATTTTCTCAAGATTGTTGCAATGCTAATATTTGTCCAGAAAGCCCTCATGAGGAAACCATTACAGAGATCGACACTTATGAATAAATTTATAATGTGTGTGATGACACTCCTCTATGTTCATCACTTAGGGATTATGTTTTGGAAAGTTTAACTTCTTGTAATATCTTTGAAACCAAAATTTTGAAGGATGATTATTATGAACAGGAGGAGGGTAGTTATATCTTAAGATGTGATACCAAGAAGGAATACTCTCTCACATATGACATGGATGGGAGTGATGTCTATTGGAATTTCATAGATAATCCAACTTGTGAAAGTCTTATTGAAAATCCCATCCATGATGTGTCCAGCAAGGGGAGTGTCTATTCAAAAATTTGTGGAAGTCCAATCTACGATACATCCATAGAGGGAAGTCTGGATACCTGGGAAAATATTAGTATGGAAGAGAAACATTCAGAATTTTCACATGATCATTCAGAGTATCATGCAGAGCCACACAAAGTCAACAGTAATGAATACATTGAGAAGCAATGTTGTGAAAAGTTAGATGCGATACAGTCAGTGGAATATCAGTCTCGGCCATATTATTCACATATAGAGGTTCCTTATGATTTGGAGCTACTTGGGGTTTATGCAATGAGTTATCATTTGATAAGCCATGATGATCAGTATGATGATGTAGTCAGTATGCCTCATCTTGCTGATTGGTATATCAGTCCTATCCAGTCATGGATAGAAGCAGCCTGTGCAAGCACATACCAGTTTGGGAAGAACTTTAATGACTTTACTCGTGCCTATGATTTCCCATCCAACTCTCCCATTCCGTATCATCACGCAGGTTTGCATTTCCTAAATAAAGTATCCTTAATTTGGCTAGTAACCAAAGACAAGGAAAATAATTTTTATGTTAATAAAATGCTTAGGTGGTTACATTGAATTTTTTATTACACCTAGCTTTTTTATATCATGCTTAGAGTAGGAAAATAAGCTCCTTAAAAGAGAGAATTTACTTTCTACATTTCTGTTTTGTACTTAGCTATAATAATAATAAAATTAGTTAGTTACATTTATTTTGTTTAAATAAATCAGCTTAATGGTTCATTTGGTTTTCATATAAAGCTTGTGCTACTGAGGCTTTTTTTCTCAAGTTGAGATGTTTTTATAGGGTGTATAAACCAAAGATTCTGGTGTTCTCGTGTCCTCTCCTTTCCCTATGACCAGATCAAGCACCCGTCCCATAGTTATAGCCAAATGTTACCACCTAAGTTGTACTTAGTGGTTTTTTATCAAGTGAGCCTAGTGAATCGGACAAAGATGATTTGTTCGGACTTCAGAAGACCTTCAAAATTGCTTCTGGGAAGTGCTTGTTGTACTTTATCACATGTTCATACCCCATAGGGGAGTTGTAATAAAATGTTATAGCATGATAGTGTCTATAAAAGACTTGGTATCTTAGACTTTATTTGTCAATCCAATCATCCCAGGGTGTTTTTTCCTTGGTTATTATTGCTTGTTGAATACATGACTCACAATTTCTGAGTTTTTCACTCAATACCTCCAAAGTTGGGGTGGTCGGCTTGGCATTTAGGTATATTGAGGTTATTAGAGTCTATGTGTCAATGTATAAACATGCTAGGCATTATGCTCGAGTCATATGGACATGTCGAAGTCCCCCTAGGTTTTAATTTTTTTTTTAATTTTAAAAGTTTTTAAAAGTTTTAATTTTTCCAAAACTTAGGCTATTTTTTAATAGTCTAAATGGAAAAATTGGTTTTGTAATAAAAGTGGGCTCATAAATCAGTTTCAGTCATGGGGGTGCTCATTTTCAAACTCAAAGCACCATGAAAACCCATAAACCCACTTTTACTAAGTTTTGAGTGATTTTCCCATCACTCAGGTCATAAAACCCTAAAAATCAAATATTGATTATTCTAATTAATAAATTAATTAAATAATGAAGAAAACCCCAAATCCTAAATCAGTGGGATTTGCTACGATTTGATTGAAATCAGTCTCATCGGCTTGAGATTGACTGGAGTTGACCATTCCTTGACAAAAGGAGGCAATCTGGGCTGAACTGAGAGTGCACCACAACATGCAATCTTGGGAATTGTGCCCTCTCTCTCTCCTCCACATGTGTGGGCCCATTTGGATGAGTTTTGGTGGATGTTTCAGTTAACAGGTTGAGGTGTCAGTTCGATCAACTCTTCGATTGACAGTTGCACTCAGTGAGACTTAGATCAGTCTCAGTTAGACACAGATCAGACCTAGATTGACTCCACATGCAGCTACAGTCTCTTTCTCCTTGGGAATTGCACCCCACCTGGGCTAGTTTTCCAGTTTTTGTTATAAATAAAGCTCAATTTTCCTCTTCCAAGATAGTTAGAGATAGATTGAAGCGTTGTTTCTATTGTATTGTGTACTGTTTTGGAATAAAGAAGCTTTGGAGGTAAGATCTATGGTGTAATGCTTTTCATGTGTGGATGGTGATTGTCAAGTGCTTATGAGGTATAATCTGTATTATTGATATTTTCTTTTTGTTGGTTAATTGTTGGCCTTGAAGGAGAGAGCTCCCTCCTATTAGGGTAAGAGATCATTCTAGTTTGATTTATGCTCTTACTATTTTCTTGTTTTAGATCTATTGGAGTTGCATGTATTTTAAGTTTAGTTGCATGCTTTCTAATTGTCTTTTTCCAGCAACACCTATATTTTAACCATCTGTTTGTGCAAGGATTTCTAAGTTGCAGGTGATCTCACTTATAGAAAGGGTTGAGCTAGTTTGCATATTCCTCATATTCAGGATATTTTTGAAGACATAGTCCCTCGGTGTTCCACCAAAGCAAACTCCAAAGCCCAACATTCCTAGGCTTCCAACACCAAAGTTACTGGAAACTTCTAGGAAGGGGAGGGGAAACTTCATTCCCTATTTCAGACACTTAAATAGAGGGGATATGGCTTGGAAATGCCATCGAAACATTTCCAAGCCATATCCAAAAATTAGAAACATTTCCATTCCATTTCCATCCATTTCCTGAAACATTTCCAGAGTTTCCAGCTATTTCCTTAAACGTTTCCAAAGTTTCCAGTTGTTTCCTTAAACTTTTCCAGTAGTTTCTTGGTTTTCTGAAACGTTTCAGCTGCTATAGGGTAAGTTTTTGACTAGAAATATTGATTTTTTGACATGAAAATAAACAAATAAATAACCCCAAAGGAAAACTATAAAACCATAACCCTAAATTGAACCTCAAAACATAGATATAAAGCCTCAAAGCTTATAAATCAATAGCAAAACCTTAATCCTAAATTGGTGAATGGTAATTTGACATCTTATGTCTCACTGATTATGTGTCATTGTAATTTTCCAAAATTGATAGAGGCCTACCGTTGGTTCAAAAAATCATTGATCTGTGGACACTTTATTGTATCAAATGCTTGTCTACTTTAGTGATAGTTTCACAGCTTAGTGTAGAAGTACAATGACTTTTTTTTTTCTTTTCAGTTTTTTTGCCAATTCCTCACAACTTCATTTTAAATTAACCCCAATGACTTGCATATGTGATAAATCAACTTGCATATCAAAATTGATACAATGGCATCTTTAGCCATACAAAATAGCATACTACATTTATGAAGGGTTACATAAACCAACACATATTTCCAATAATCTTCCAACAAACTTTAGTGTTCGTCTTTTCCTTTTTGAATTAGTATGAACCCTTAGCCTATGGCCTTATTTACTCCATTGCTAGAACAGTCATATCCCTATCCTTATGTTGTGGAGAGAATTATGATGATGTGCCATTTAGCTAGTTCTCCATAAGATGTGCATGTGATATTTTAGTCTTATTTCAAGCATTTTTATTAGTATAAACCATAAAACATAAACAACATATCCAAGGAAACTCATTGGTGTCTAGAGATGGTATTATTGCATAGAGTGCAATATTACATGTCATCACACTCACACCTGAGTTGCACTAAAACATGAGCTCACTTATTTATACTTGTGTTCTTAAATAATCCCCTTAAAACATGCTTGATTATGTCAAATTTGAATATCCAAGTCGGTTGCAAATCATAGACAATCCTATGAATTTAGGCCCTTTAAGAGCTAGTCAGTTAGTCACTTTTGGAACTAGTCGGTTGGTAAATTGACTCTCACTTGACTAGTTGATTGTCTCGCCAGTGAGTGGACCAACCTAATTACAACATAGTTGAGTCTATATTATATAAAAAAAATTGTTTAATCACAAATTTTAACACTTTTCTAGAGGTGTAAACAATGCAATATTTGTTATATGGTAACATTTGGATACATCCATCAAGTAATTTTAAGGTTTGAAATCGATGTTTAGAATTAGTTGACATGTTCCTGTTTAAATGCTTTCCAGCGGGTGACTTATCTATGGCACTTGAGATAGAAGAATATTGTTTAAGACAATATTTGAGTTTGCTGATTTTAATTGTTATAAATGAAACAACTACCTTTAAATCTAATTGATGAATGGTAGTCTAAAGTATGTATGTATCACGGTCTTTCTAATATATATATATAAGTTTGCTTCCATTTCCTTGCCGTATTGTATCCCACATTTTTCAAAATTTGTGGTATTCGTTTCCCTCCCCGTATTCGTTTCAGTGCAACTTAGTCCAACACTCTTTCTCTCTCTTCCTCCTAAAAATCAAAATTTTACTTGGTTACTTTGTTTACAAGCTTTGTTATTATTCAGATATATTATATTAAAGTAAACCTTAACATAGCTCTATTTTATCAAGGCTCATAATCTAGATCTCATTCCTAAAAGGTTTCATAAAGCATTCTAGATCTAGTTTAAGGAAATAATCCTTTTTGCATGGAAATTTAAAGAGAATCTGTAGTTTGCATGCATTATATTTCTGTTTCTGTTTTAAAAGATAAAATCCAGCAATCAGTGCATATCACATTGGCTTCCCCAAAGGCAAGCCAAGACCCCAAGGAAAGCTTTCTTTCCTTGGTTCCGTTTTTACCGTTTTAACTAGTTTTAACTTAGTTTTTTTTTGTTTAAAGTAGGCTGACCCAAAGGTAATTTCAAAGTGCTTTGGGGCATATTTAATTATAATAAGCTCGTGTTTTTTTAGTAGGCATAGCAGAAAGAGGAGAAGCTTCTATTTGAAAGTGGCTTTTGGGCCATCTGAATCCCCCCAGGGGTCTCCCTTTTTTACTGTAATCTTTAATTTTGGCGTTTTGTAAAGCCTTGGTTTCATTTTGTATAAGAAAAAAGAGGATTCAGATAATTTTTTTGAGATTGTAACCACTGATAGTAAAAATTTTCTCCGAATAGGCGCTTTTGAGCCCATTCCCCATCCCCCCTTGGGGGATTCATGCCTTTTTCTTTTTTTTGCATTTTCTTATTTATTTTTCACTCTAGATTAGTTTCATTTATGTAGAATAATATGCTTTGATTACTTTATCATATATTCTTTATTACAGTATCAAATTAACTTTAATACTTACCCCACGACTTCCCGATTGACCCGAAAGGGGAAAGAGATGCGTGGTAGGACTAATTAGAAAAATTGTGGTTTGTTTCTTTTTTGTTGCTTGTCATTAATTTATGCAAACAATCTTTCTAAAATCAACCCCCTCCTTGATTCCCCGATTGAGGTCCACTTGGACCGAAATATGTTCTTGGAGGGTTTTCTTTCTAATCAAAACACACCGTTTAAAAGTTACTAAAATTGACAAGAATCCGATGTTTTTGATTTGCACTTGGTTGTGGTTCATCCAATTAGTCAAGCTACATTAAAAGCAATGCAAGTGACTGTATTAATTAGGGTTGACCTTCCCCAATTAACCACCATTAGGAGAAAATTGAATTCCTCGATCAAACCGTAAACAATGGAAAAATAACAAAAGGAAGTGGGAACCCCTAGACAGTGACCTCAGGGCACCGATCTCTGTTACACCTTTGTGTGTATTATGAACACAGTCTTAGAGACTCCATTTTTCCCACACATTCCTTGCAGGTAGCTGTGAAGGTTTACTTTTGTACATACTCTAAGTACCCCTCGGGTATATCTGGAGTCCCCCGTCGCCTAATTTAATCCACTCATATTCCATATTAACTTAAAACGTACCAAGAGGCAATTGCAAAACATTCACTCCAAGCACATGAAAGTACATTTGATTATTTTATGACTCCATTTTTAAGGCACTAGTCACGTGTTTAAATCTTTTGATATATATATATAT